>JAAGVU020000040.1:31771858-31792867 GCA_011763525.2 Mormyrus iriodes
GCAGACGTGAACCCTGATCCCAGAGGTGTGAGGCAACAGTGCTAACCACTGCACCACCGTGCCGCCCCCAGTAACTATTCAAAAAAGAAAAAATAGGTCTCTTAAACAACTCATGGGTTTCCTTTTTAGGAACATTTTTAATGATTGAACTTCGTGCAACAACTGACATGGTGCAGCTGCCCGAACAGAGCCGTCCATAAGACACTGTGATTTACTGAAAAAGAGAGGAAATAATAATTCAGTGTCTCAGAGTTTTACTGGCCCAAGGCTGTTGGGGGAGGGGGGTGGGTAATTTTTATATTATATTTATATTATTATACTTATATTATTCATCTAAATCTGCAAAATAATATTACTAAAGCCTTGAAATAGATCTAGTTGAGTACACCCCATGTTCCCCTTTAGACTCACCCCTGCATGCTGCAGGTATCACTGCGACAGTGTGACGGCTGCTGTCAGCCTGCTGCAAGTTGCCAAATTTTAAATAGTGTCAAACTAAGCTGACAGTGTATCTGCATACAAACAGCTTCTGTTTTAACCTGTGTAGCTTCACTGTAGCCTTGCTGCTGTGGAAGACAGTGGTGGATGGGAGCAGCTGAAAACATCGCTTTTCTTCACCTTTCAGCTTACTGAACAGCTGGTTTGATTTAAGGATTCTCGCCAGCTCTTTACCAGAAAAGGTTTAGTAGCAATTACAAGCACTGCTGTTGTTTACCTTCACTCCACCTGAGTTCACCATTTCTGTAATGGAACCGTCTCTTTGCTCTTTACTGTTAGTGTATAGACAGGCTCCAGCATCATTTTCACTGCTGTTGTGTTATCAGTGTTTTTGTTGAGGCTGCTTGGGCTGAATCTTGTTCTACTTTTTATTCACATGCCCATAAATACGTTTCTGTTGCAGGTCTATTAGCCGCATATGTGAGTGAAACACTCACGCTTACCATGTATTGGTTCCGCTCTGTGGATTGGATGCATAGACTGGGTGCTTTTTGTTGAGATGTTCAATCATTGCCGTTGTGCTATTGTGGTAAGCTAATTCGGTTTTACAATGGACAGAATGTACAGTATTTTCGCTTTTCTTTTGTTTGAAATGGTTCCAAATTTTAGACATTTTTCGTCTTTTTCTCTGACTTTCCTCGCTATTGTCTTCCTCCATTGCGCCATCAAATCAAACCCGCTACATGTAATGCAGCGGAAACGCACTGTGCGACAGTAATAATCCTCCGAGTGAAACACGGTGATCACCAAGCAGTACATAGTCGGGCGGATTAGACGAAGAATCGAAGCAAAGAATTTGCATCGAGGATTTTTCGTAATCGAGTTATTCGAGTTACTCGATGAATCGTTGCAGCCCTAGTTCATTTTGTAAATCTGTTTTGTTCATTGCAAAGTCTGGCGACTTATTGATGATTATTTCCATAAGCCATGAAGTGTTTGCACTTGAAACAGATAAGGCATTTCTAATGGATTTTTTGTATTGGTATTTGGTGATGGACGTGTCCATTCTAAAGCACTTTTTTTTCCATATCCGTTAGTGGTTAATAGCCGATTTTAACGAATGTCAACTCTTGGTGATGAAAAAATCTGAAATGGCCATCCCTAGTCTGAGTGTATCCGCATCTGCAGGCCAGCAGCTCAGCTCTGAGTTATGACTGGCCTTCTGTGACCTCCTGGTGACTCTCGCGGTTGTTTCTGGCAACTTTTTCAGATGTGGCTCCATGATGTGTGGGGGGCAGAGAGGGCTATTTATGGACAGCTTGTGGAGCTCCGTTTCCACACTGTCTGCACTGAATCCATGTGGATCTGAGCTGTAGAGAGCATCGAAATGTTCCACATATTTCAGCCATTCAGTCATTAGGCTGGAACCCGGCACTGTCCCTCGCAGGGATGGAGCTGCCACTACATTGCCCTGTGTGTTAAACATTCTTAAGCCGGAACACTTGGACACGGTTCCAGAATTGTGCCCCGTTGCCAAGTGACAATCCGGTGCTTTGTCTCATAGCGTTGTGTGTCTGTGGCAGCTTGGCACAGATGCCCAATGGCTTGGTGCGCTCCATCTGGCTCTTCAGCCAGGGCCAGCACGCCCCCCTGACGATGAGGACGCCACCTCTGCCAGGACGATGGTCCCCCCTGTGGTTCCGGTTTGGCAGTGAGTCGTCCAAATGCCTCAGATGTTTAGTTGATCTAGCTTAATAAATCCATATGCCACTAGGCTTTTGCTGGGCTGCCTGCCTCCCCCTTCCTTGCTTTGTCAACGGATTGTTGAGCCGATGATGTAACGGGAATTGGGAAAAGACCGAGTTCCGGGATGGGTCGGTGCCCGTGATTTCTGGAGAAGATCCCACGTGTGGGGACCTTTTTATCCTCGTCAGCTGGAGTATGAATGGTGCTGAGCCCAGTGACTTACTGAATCTGCCTGGTCACCTGTGTCGATTGCCGCCCTGCTGCCTCCCATTAAGAGCCCTAAGGCGTCCCTGAGGAAACCCTTTGTGGGCGTGGCCTGTGGGAGACAGTGTAGCTGACAGGGCATGTAATTGTTCATTGAGTAAACACAATGATGGGCTTGCCTGTGTCCTGCCGCCTTTACGTGACAGTTAGCAATGGATGCAATTCACGCCTGCCTGCCTTTTGGAGATCAGACGATTAGGGAGCTTCGGTTCGGATTACGCTGGGACACAGACGTGAGACTGTTAACATGATGGTGTCTTAATCGTGGGAGGCGGGCTGTTTCGTGGCATTTGGAGATGCCAAACGATTATGAAGAGGTTCTGTTCAGCTGCCAGAGCTAGATAAATATCAGCGTTATCCTCATGTGTTGGATCACAGTGGATGGCATGTGGCAGAAGATGACATCCTAGGAGAGATGTTTGGTGTATCTGTCTCCATGCCCGTATCACCATTTCCTTTTTTTATGAAAGTGCTGCATTATAGGGAATGCTCCCCCCCCGCCACCCCAGAAATGCATAAGTGATGAAGATTAGCTCATTTATTGGTGGGGAGGGGGGAAGTGGTCTGACATGGAAGCTGATGAAAGGACACCCTGTGTGGAAGTGTTCTGAGATGGGAAAGTGTGTGGCTGGCCTCAGACTCCACCCCCCCTTCAATATTCCGAGTTACTGAAGCCACTACAGTTTTCCCGCAATCAAGGCCATTAGGTCACGCAGTTCTCAGTGCTTCCACTGTGACCCGAGTCCTTGGACTTATGCCAGCGCTCCTGGGTATGTGTTGGGATTATATGGACATGGTGGCCGGCCAGAGGGGGGAATGAATTCATCTAGTCCACATATAAGCATCTGACTGCCCTCATGAAGAGCTGTACATTTCATAGCCAATGAGAGAGACATCTGCACAGGCTGATGGCTTCACGTGTATAAGTTGTGTGTGGTTTTCTCAGCTCTGGTTTTGCGCAGCCTAAAGTGTTTAAAAGGTGATGTGACTTGGGGAGATGTGGGCCTATGCCTGTTAATGAATAAGATTAATTGTAGACACCATCTTTTTACTAAAGCCTTACTGTATCCTCAGTGTTGTACAAAGGACTCTTCATATCCAAGACGCCAAGATGCTGTGGGTCACCTTCTTACTCTTCTTGAGCCTACCACTGAATCCCACTTTTGGGGCATCGGTGCCTGGTCCAACCAGAACCCCTCGAACATCATGGAAACGAAAAGGTAAAGTCAATTTCCTTTTTTTGGCATTACTGTAAGTGTTGGTCTTAACCTCACCTTTTAATTAAAGAAGTAATGAATTGGATCAATTGAACAATGCACTGCTGTACAACTAAATGAGTTTGCAGGATTTGCTTCAAAATTATCAACCAGTTCTTTGAAGATTGTTTGCATGCATATTTCAAATATTTTTTGGATTCATGCATATTTTTTGGATAAAATAAGAGCAGGCAGAAGAACCCTGTTAAATTTAAATAGGGCTGCTAACAGACTGCAACACAACTAGGCATAAAAACGGTAAAGGCTCCTAACATACTTCCGTTTTCTAGTGACTTATCAAGGTTAACACATGACGTGTCTTTCCGTAACAGCTGGAATGATGTAATGCTTGAGATTAGGAGAAGTATCCTCATTGACTTGCAGTACAGTGAATTTGTTGGAAAACAAAACTGAGATTCCTGTACTCACATATTGCAGCAGCTTATGATAAACCAAGCATATGGTGCCATCTAGAATTTTTATTTTTGAACTCTGCCTACACCATATTTGTCAGGTTACAAAAGTAGCTGCTTAATAAAGGTGCATAATATATTTGGCAGCAATTATGGAAAAACGTACAGATTTTTTAAAAATGGACATTTTTTCCCAGGAATTTCCTGGCTTAGTAAAATGTATAAGGACCTGTGAGGTTTTGACTTGCCTTTTTGTACCGCTAGCTTTTGAGAACTATGAATCGCTAATTGTTTGTGAGACAGTCACTTGTCCTTTACATCTTTGGCTACTTCTGCTGTTTATCAGACATCAGCCTATTGGAGTTCTCAGAGCCTGGGACCTTTAACTACACCACCCTGCTGCTCCAGGAAAACAAAGGAGTGCTGCACGTTGGAGCCAGGGAGGCCATCTTTGAGCTGGACTTGAGGAACATCTCTGTCTTGAACAGAAAGGTACAGTATGAGACCATAGATGAACATGAGAACCTGAGAGGTCTGAGCTGTTAACCACTCTTCGCTTAATCTTTCAGGCTGTGTGGAATGTGCCTACTAAAGAGATGAACACATGTGCTATCAAGGGGAAATCCAAAGAGGTATGCTTGTGGTGCTGATTGTTGCCGTTATTGTTTATAGCATAGTGACTTGGACTCAATTAAAATCAGTTATATCCACTAGCCTTTCATACTGTTATACCTTTTAGTGATCTCACCCTGGTATACAATACATTACTGTTAATCCAATTATATTAATTATATGCATCTGGTGTTAAATCATTTGTTTATCCTGCCCCCCCCCCCCCCCATTTGTAAAACATTAAATTTGCGGCCATTAAACTGATGATGGGGAGGCTCTGGTTCGGTGCTTGAGGTTGATATGCTTGCGTGTATGTGTTGCAGACAGACTGCCTTAACTACATCAAAGTCCTGGAAGTTCTGAGTGATGACCGTCTCTATGTCTGTGGGACGCATGCCTTTCAGCCTGTCTGTGACTACCTGGTTAGTGGTCCACCCTGGCTCAGCATAAACCTAAAGGGGTATTAACCATAGTGCCCCTCTTGGATCCTCAGGTTAAGCTTCACAGTCCAAGCCTGCATAGTTAATCGTTATGCTAGTGGCTGTCTCCCCTCTGGTTTCAGTTTCTTGGCAACTTCACGCTGGAGGGAACTCAGGAGGACGGCAAAGGGAAATGTTCTTTTGACCCAACTCAGAGTTTCACCACAGTCATGGTGGGTAAGTGGACTCATTGTTCCCCTTTGGGGGGTGTCTGTGCATGACTGTGTTTGATGGATTAAAAAGCCAGCCAAACCCCAGCACCATGGCAATTAACTAATTAGGAGTAGTGACAAGACTGAGTGACTATGCAACTGGAAGCTGCCCCATGCTGCCCTGCTTTTGGTTGGATTATTTTTGTTTTCTGGACCTGGTTGTGTAACACAATCATATCAGTAGCTTTCAGTTTTCCTGTTTCCATAGTTTAGGTGATATTAGGAGGTTATGAAACTATGAAACTGTACCTAGTAAGCCTGAACTTCACCTGCTGTGTGGTGCCCAGTGATCGCTCACGAATGGTCTGTTCGTAGACTGAGGAGCCTCAGTCAAGAAGTGGCATAGCTTTCAGAATTGTAGTAACCTGAAATTCCATGAGGTGAACAAACATTTGTGTCCCAGATGGAAATCTGTACTCTGGAACTGTGTACAACTTCCTGGGAAGCGAGCCAATCATCACCAGAAACCGACACCCACAAGGCACACTGAGGACGGAGTACTCCACCTCCTGGCTGAATGGTAAGAGCTACCATGTCATGGCCTCCACCTTCATGTGGGGAGGCATTTAGTCGGATACCTTTTTGGGAGGTGTGTTTGTGTGTGTGTATAAGTGTAAGTTAAAAAAAAAAAAAAACACACATCCAACAGGAGTAACAGTTGACGCAGTAGGAAGCTGTCAGAAAGGCATGTCTGGATACTCACCTGGATTGTATCTAAAAAACACATAACCACAGCTGCCCAGTTTGCTGCAGAATTAAATGTGCACCTCGACTCCACCAAAAATGGTTTGTCAGGAGCTCCACAGGGTCAATAACCATAGTTGGGCTGCTATAGCCAAACCTTTGGGGACTTGTACCAATTACTACTGTTGGTTTCAATAGTGCCAGCACAGCAAATCTTGGGCTGTGAACAATGGAAAAAGTGAGTCCACCTTCACTGTCTTTCCTACATCTGGGAGAGTTGCGGTGTGGAGAAGCCCCAAAGAGACTTACCAGCCAAACTGTTGCATAATCAAAGGGCAGCACTGGGGTAGATCAATGATGGTTTGGGCTGCAATATTATGGCATTCCCTTGGCCCACTACTTGTTCTAGATGGGCCATCACTGTTAAGGACTACCGAACCATTCTGGAGGACTATGTTCACCCAGTGGTTCAAACATTGTTCCCAAAAGATGGTACCGTGAATCAGGATGATAATGCACCAATACACAACAAGACTGGCGACAGAGTGGTTTGAACATGAAAGTAAATCTCCCCTGGCTTCCATAGTCACCAGATCTGAATAGTTTTGTTGTATTTTGGAGGAGCAGCTCAGGAAATATTTTCTTCCACCAGCATCACTCAGTGACCTGGCCACTGTTCTGCAAGAGGAATGGCTCAAAATGCCTCTGGTCACTGTGCAGGTGACCAGATTACTTGTATCTGTCTTTCCCAAGATGAATTGATGCTCTGTTGGTCGCAAAAGGAAGCCCTACAACATACTAATAAGTAATTGGGGTCTAAAACCAGTTGTTTCAGTTTCATTGCCCAGCCCCTGTGTATAATATACAGGTGTCCATTTACTTGCGTCCTGGTTTTGTCCTCAAAGTGAGGGTGTAAGTCAGTCTGAATGCATCTCGATCAGGTCAAATATGCTGTCTAATATCGCACACATTTAACTAAACCTCTATAGTAACTGTACAGTTGGTTTGTTTTTGTTCTTGCCACATGCTGCACACGTGGCAAAATATGTCCACTTTGGATGTCTCTCAAAATATTACAAAGTCTTTTGGGACATAAGTATGACTAGATGTTACTCGATGGACATAAGTTGATGGATGACTGTGTGTCTGTTATTTTTACATTGTGGGGAAACCTGGGGAAAATAAACCTCTTTTTACCTTGTGAGGACATTTTTTCAGTCCCCACAAGGATAACCTCAATTTTATAAAAATCTGTGAATCCAATCGAAGAACTAAAAATGCCAAAAGTTGTACATTTTGTTTAGTTACTTATGGTCAAGAATATGGGTGGGTAGGGGTTAAGGTTGACAGTTAGGATTAGCGTTATCCCCATAGAAATGGAGTCCCCATAAAGATAAATACCTGGACTGTGTGTGTGTTTGTGTTAATACCCAGTTGTACCTTTTTTGCATCTGCCCCTTCGCCACTTATGCCAAAATGATTTTTTGTATTCCACTCACTCATTTTGTAAACCAGTCAGAATCGGAATCTATTCACAAGGTTCAAAAAAGTACAAGGAATTAGAATTTAGTGCAGGTGGTGTCATGATGTAAACAATCAAATGTACAATTAAACATATCAAGCAGAGGTAAAGAATATGCAATAAACAGAATGTAAGTGAAATGGTAGTGAGGTGGTAAAAGATAAATGTGCAGATAATGAGTAGATAGAGAAAGTGGGACAGTCAAATGTATGATGCATAACAGGTCTGTAGTACAGGTGACCTAAGGAAGGCAATAAGCGAATGGCACTCATACAGTGGGTGGTTATATATGAAGTAGTGTGCTGCTCAGTGGGTCCTTGGGAAAGG
Organism: Mormyrus iriodes; assembly: GCA_011763525.2. Taxonomy (NCBI): domain Eukaryota; kingdom Metazoa; phylum Chordata; class Actinopteri; order Osteoglossiformes; family Mormyridae; genus Mormyrus; species Mormyrus iriodes. Next base: position 31,779,812 of record JAAGVU020000040.1, read on the forward strand.
CACTGTTCAGGTGCCTGTTAATTCTTGTGCACAGGGCTCTCCTCTCTCCACTGCAAACTGCCTGCTCCTTCCACCCATCCCACTCTTGTGGGCCTGTTCCCACAGTGACTGCTATGCTATTATGTCTCTATCATCCCAGTATCATTTTCACTGAACATTTGTTTACTGAGCTTTAACTTTGTTGCTGATGGGCCCTTTTAAGTTTTGCGGTTTTATCTATCCATCTATGCCACTACTTATCCAATACACAGTCATAAGGAACCTGAAGCACATTTATTTTAAAATTAGTGACAGGCTCTTTAGTCTCAAACAACTTACAAGTCAGTGTAGCGTAAGTGACATTAAGCAGCCAGCACAGGTCCGGAGCATGAGGACATGTTGAACATTATGGACAGTTATGCTTTGACCTGAGCATCTGAATTAACAAAAGTGAATGGTTTATTTATGTGGTGCTAAAGTGCGAACATAAGGGTAGAACCCAAATATTTCTGGTCTGAGTCCCTGGTCTACCTGCAATGTAGTAGCTTTGAATAAGGGGATTTAATTGAATGGACCTATTGTCCAGCTGTAGTTATGAATTCTGGTAAAAATCACTTGGTGAAATCCTGAAATAAGTGATTTTAATTATTTTCTTTACATCCTGCCCCTGTTCCCATAGAGCCCAGCTTTGTGTTTTCAGATGTGGTGAGAGAGAGTGAGGGTAGTGCCATTGGCGACGACGACAAGATCTACTTCTTCTTCACGGAGGTGTCCGTGGAGTATGACTTCCTTGGCAAGCTGCTTATCCCCAGGATCGCCAGGGTGTGCAAGGTTAGCTTTCCGTGGTAGGCCAAACCTGGGAATCATATCCATTCCTGTCCATCTGCAGTGCGCTGTGGTGTGGTCCACCGTGCGCAGAAGGGTGAGAAATGTTTTTAATGAGGTGGGCAGGTGGTGTGGTGTCGTGTCTCAGGTGTTGCTAACACGTCTGAGTAAAGAAGGCTGTGACACTTGTGATTCCCATTTAGGCTGACCTTGGTGGACAGAGGACACTGCAGAAGAAGTGGACCTCCTTTCTGAAAGCCAAACTCGTATGCCCCATACCTGAGACTGGCTTCATCTTCAACATTGTCCGTGACGTGTTCATACTCAAGAGAGATGACTGGAGGGAGTCTGTCATCTATGGAGTCTTCACCTCACAGTGGTGAGCCATTGTTGTTAGTGTCTCTAGGTGGGTGGTTATCGGAGGTCATGTTAGAGCTTTGGGTTGATGGGGTGCCTTCCTGACCTAGGGGCAATGTGGAGTCCTCAGCTGTGTGCGCTTATAGCATGTCGACGGTGCAGGAGGTCTTCTCCAAGGGCAAGTACATGCAGAAGTCTACTGTAGAGCAGTCTCACACCAAGTGGGTGAGATACAACAGCATCTTACCAAGTCCTCGTCCTGGAGCGGTAAGACGCTGTTGACAGTATGGAGAGTCTGGTTCTCACATTGATGAATATGCTTTGTGGGCGGGAGGGCTGAATACGGGGAGGTCTATGTCCTTAAAGGAAACCAATGGCTTTCTTCACAGTGTGTCAGCATCAGCGGCCACCAGCAGGGCATAAACAGCTCTTTAGATTTACCAGATAAGACGCTACAGTTTGTCAGAGACCACCCCCTGCTGGAAGACCCTGTTCTACCCATTGGCAATGGCCCCAAGCTTATTGCCAAGGATGTCCACTATATGCAGATTGCTGTTGAGCGAGTTCAGGCCCTGGATGGCCAGCTGTACGATGTCATGTTCATAGGGACTGGTAAGAAGGTTTGTGATTGGTAAAGGGAATGGGGGTATGTTTTGGAGAGTCCTGATAAATTCAGTAGTATGTTCACAGGTTTTTTACAGGGTTGTTTTATTTTTATTGAATGTCTCTGCTAGACAAAGGAATCCTACGCAAATCTGTTGTTTTTGAGAATGAGGTCCATGTCGTTGAAGAAATCCCACTCTTATCTAAATCTGAAACCATCAAAACCTTGGTTCTACCCTCAAATGGGGTAAGTAAAATACTGGTGCTTTAACTTGTAATAGCCAGAAAATTTAACAATGAGTAATGGGATGAATTCCCACTCTGTTTATGAAGGAGGCTCATTTCCTTAAGATGGTTATACATCAGCCAGTGACACAGTAATTTGTATGCTCCATAACCTCTCTTACTTCATTGATATTTTGTTACTTCTGCATTCAGCCAGTTCTTTAAGCATAGGTTTGCTTTCCGCTTTCGGTTCAGTAAGTGCTTTGGGTAGCGCTGTATCTGTCCCATCCAAACCATTCCTGAGAATGGAGATGTACTCCCCCTTTTCCTCAGGCCCAGTTCCTGTATGTGGGATCCGACAGTGGCGTGGTACAGGCTCCCACAGCCCTCTGTGAGAAATATACTACATGTGAGGACTGCCTGCTGGCGAGGGATCCTTACTGTGCTTGGGACAGGGGAACAAGCACCTGTGTCAACTTGCTCCAGGATCCAAACCGTCCCCAGCAGTAAGCCCTGTCAAGAGCCAACTCGACAGTCTCCCCCTCGCAAGATAATCCTCAGTTTCCATTTTGTATTTCAAATCCATGGTGTATAAGGTGTTTAATACATGACTTGCTGTTGTCCATTTTTGTTCTGCAGGGATTTTATACAGAGTCTTCAAGGTGATGCAGATAGATGTCCGAAAGGTATGTTCTCAAAGTAATGACCAAACGTTATTTAAAATAAAGCTGACTTGATGCAAGTGAACTAGACTGATGGGTTTGTTACACTTTTCCAACACTTAAGAGAACAGCCTGACCTGTGAAGCTTACCAGCACGTCCGTGTGCAGCCAGGGAGTGCCACTGAACTGCCATGTCAGTTGGGGTCCAACGTGGCGAAAGCCATGTGGAAGTTTAATGGGACGACGCTTACCTCCTCATCGCTGCTTCACCAGTACAGCTCAGTCGGCCTGGTCATTTACTCCATGAGTCCTGAGAAGCAGGGCTGTTACGAGTGCTGGGCTCTGGAAGAGGTGGGCGTCAGGAGCTTCACCTGGCTGCTCCGTGGCTTCCAGCTAGTGTTGGATTTGCAGGCACGGTCAACTGCGGCAGGTCTGGATCAAGGCTGTAGACGTGCCGGCGTTCCAAAGGAAGGCTCCACTGGCCAGCCGTTTGAGCCTAATGACACTGTTTTGACCTTGGCCCCACCAATCCACCTTACACTGGTGCCCCCGGTGGTGAATACCCCTTGTGTAGAAACCGGTGAGGCATCAGCCAAGTATTTGCAGTCAAATGGCAGCAGTACTCTGCTGCTTTTCCTCACCCTGCTCTTCTGCTTCCTCTTCCTGGCTACCCTGAGTTACAACTGTTATATGCAGTATCTGCCTGGCCCCTGCCTCAGCATGCGAGCCACTCTACTCAGAAGGAAGAAGTCTCCCCCACCAGAGTACCAGCACTGCGAGACCGGTCTCGTAGTGCCTGTAGCCGGACATAAGAGACCCAATGGGGTCCACAAGGATGTTCAAGACACAGGGTGTGATAAGGGGCCAGGCAGAGATCAGGACGGGGTCCCCTCCTCCCACATAGCATGCACAAGCCCCCCAAATGAGAAGCCATTCAACGCTGACTATGAAGCGCAGTCCATTGAGTATGCTGACGCAGATGTACCACCCTGAGGCTGTCAGGTCTCCCCCCATCCTGTTCATGTCCTGTGAATAATGCACCCATCTGAGCACTGGCTAATGCTGGGGTTTGTGCCGAACTGTGCAGCCCATCTCTGAACACACCTTCTGTATGTGTTCACAATGGTGAATTTTTTTTTTTTTTTTTTTTTCCAAATTGGAAACAATTTATCCAATTGCTAAGTTAGCATGATGTTTTCCAAGTTTGGAGTATGTTACTCTCTTCACCCCCTTCTTTTTGGTGTGGATGCTAAGTATGACTATTTTCCTAGGCTGCCTTTAATGTTATCTCAGGGAAGGGGGGATTCAGTGCCTCTAAACTGGGCTGGACTGTGTGCTGTGGACTGCCCAAAGATTACAAGGGCTACCCATTAGGGTCAAATGGCAATGCTGGAGAGGTGGGCACATTTTGAGTTGGGAGAGAGGATAAAAGCGGACTGGACCTGGTTCAGCTGGAGAGAGATTGCATCTTGGAGGTACAACTTTTTGAATGAACTCATCCATCCTGTGAAAAGGCATGTCAGTCTAGTAAAGCCCCAAACTAGACTGGTCTTTTGAGGAACAGACATGGAAAGAAGGTGTCACCTTGTGGGGTAGGGCACTCAATCCAGTATATTAGGACCATGAGGTTTTGTATTAAGACTGTTTTCCATGGAATTCAACTGGAGACCTGCTGGATATAAAGACCAATTTTTTTGCTCCTTGGGTTCACCCCCTTTATGGAATGCTAGGTATAATTGCATTAAGGCTGGTCTTTTGCTTTCCTAAAGTTTGTTCAGTTTGGCAACTTATGGCCAGTTTTTGATCTTGCTGTCACTGAAGATGTCCTTACTTTTCACACTGAACACTTGCACTACTGAAGGCCACTTGTAATAATTTGCTAGTCCCAACATGCATAGTCATTGTTCTGAAATTGTGGCAACATAAGTGATCTTTTGTACAGTTATACATTCTCTATGGCAAAATTTCTCTGAATTACTGTCAGGAATTAAAGCAGCTTTTCATGTAAATGCCTTGTCTTCTTTTAAAGGAAATGGAAATTGAATTCCTGTGGAGGTACTTTAATGCTAAGTTCATGGGAAGATTTTGTACTGGATGTTCTTGAATTGACATTTCTTAATGCTTCACTGCCACCTGTTAGCACAGGCTACTGTGAAACAAAGGGTGACAGAATGGGGAGAGGGAAGAATTAACTTTCTACATGACTGATTGAACATGATTACACCTATAGCTTAATGTTCTGCTAGATTAAAACATACTTCTAAATGTCCCTGTTCAACATTGCCAAGTTCATTCGCAGTGTATTTAAAAGGTTTAAGATGCTAATTTTTTCCCACAGTCTGCTGTTTTTTATAGTAGGGGAAATCTGTAAACGATAAGCCAGTGGTGTGAAAACAGTATTAGTGGGGGCTAGATTTGATTATAGAATCTTAATACCTAAACAGAAGTACCCCAACAAGAAAATCAGTTAAAGCAGAACCATTTCAGTATAAATCTAAGGTTGCATTTACATTTAAGGCTTATCTATCCTTCCACAACGCAGTCCGATATAGTACTGGTTGGTACCTGAAATTCAAGTATGCAAACGTGTGTGTGAACAGGACAGGAGGAATGACTCAAACCTGGAAGGTTAATATGCTGTTAGAACTAGGATGTAGGTATACTGTTAATGCTAACTTACTATAAGTCAGTAATATGAAACTCTTGAACTGAGAGAGGGATGCGTTTGAAATTCACTCGGTTCAGAAAGCTTGTATGTTTGGGCCAGAGAGGGATAGCTTTAACGCTGAAGCTTCTTACATGCTCAGTGTGCTGGACAGTGATCAAAGCCCATTTACACACAAAGACCTGAGCTGGGTTTCAGGACTACAGATCTGGCATCGCACATTCTTGTATTTAAGATGTCACAAAAATCCTACATATTCTCCTCACACCTGTTTATCATACTGCTATTTCACCTTTGAAATAACCAAATGAATTTGCAAACCATTTTCCAACTCCCCCCTCACAACCCAAATGTATTGAGCTTGGTAAAATTATGGAATCTTCAAATTTCCCTGCTCAAGTGTTAACCTCTCTTAAATTTTAATTCATTACTTTATGCAAAAATATAGAAAAGAAAATTCATTCAAGTTCACATCTGGAAAATTGTTTTGTCTTGAACTAATAGTCCAATTCTTCCTCAATTACCATGGCAATTTTTACTTGACATTATAAAGGACACAGTCCAGGTAGTTTAAGAAGTTCATAAATCAGAAGACTCAGTATCAGGTTACAAGAACAACAAAGATGAGGAGGAAGAAGCCAAGATTAGTAAGAAGGGCAGGACTCCACCCAGCTATTAGGGCAGTGGGTTAAGGGCTCTGCACCATCAACTCCCTTCATTATCTTCACACTCTAGTGTTGGTTCACGACCCATGGTACTTGTGGTCAGCTGCTTCTCAAAGTTCAAAAACTTATGGTTATGTTCCTTCTCCAACATCTTCTTCCAGAGCTTTACTGTAAAGGCATTTTGCAACAGGTTACACGTAGGCCATTGGACAGAGACTAAAAAGGCTGATTTGTACTTCTGCATAGAATACACACTGTTGTACGTGGCTACGCCGTGCCCTTTTGCTGTAAGCTATGCCATAGCCTGACGTGCACCTGCCCATGTAACTACATGTGGCAGCATATGAGTATAACTGCTTGCATCGGCATAGGGCACAGCGTAAGCTCTTCGCAGAAGTATAAACCAGCCTTCAGCTATTGCACACAATTTTTCTGCGATGCAAAGCACTTAAGCAAGGGTACTGCGGCTAATGTGGCTGAAGCTTTTAAAAGCACAGACAGATCGTGATAAGCCTTTTTCGCACAGGAGAGGAGAAAATAAACAGAACTTACTGTATGCTGGTTCCTCAATTTCAGACTGCTCTGGAGTTGTGTCAGCACTCAACTGGGTATCCAAAACTTCCTGTGGTTCTGATGTTTTTTCTAAGTTTGCGATCATCACCTCGTAAGTTTTCCTGGCTTCTGACGAGAGCTCTATCATTTTGTGGTAGAGATCCTGCAAAAATTTAAGAACATTTTTAAATTGTGAAGGATTAACGTGCCATGTCGTCTCTAGCTACCCGTAACGTAATACCAACGAGAACATACTAATATTTAAAGAATAAAATAGGAAAACATACAATATAAATGAGGCTGAACTACAAAACTTAGTAACCAGGAAAAGAATCTCTGAACATCAATGAAATACAAAGATTTTTAAAATGAAAAATTCAGGAAGATGTCAACGCACCTGTGCACCATCGTAGTTGAAGATGCCCACTAGACTGACTGGCACGGCCTTGTTGACGCAACGGCCGAGAGCCTTCCGCGACAGCGCGAAGACGAAGGGCACTGACTGCTCGCGACACGTGTCAATGATGGTGTGGAGGGTTTCGTCTAGCCCGCCTGCAGACAACAGGTGGTCTCCATCAGCAGTGAACAACTCCACTAATGCAATCATGCAGATGAACTGTATCTCTTCGAACATCCGAATAATGGATCTTCGCTGGGGTCCTTTCAGACTATTCCCGGGCAGAAAGCTGGGGCATCATTTATCAATGTTGCATAGACACAAAAAGATTCATGAAATGTGCCTGTGATACTTTTCACACAAAATCACAGATTTATCAAATAAAAACTTGATGGGGAAAAAAAATGAATATTAATGGAAACTCAGGAGGTGGTATATGCAAAGCAGGAAACGGCCAACAATTCATGCCAAAATGAACTGGGATGCAATTTAATTCCATTTATTTTATTCTACTGGGATTCCATTTGTGCAAGTCAAAGACTATTTCTGTATGCCCTGCTGCTGTACCACTGTTCTTCCTGCCATTTGAAGAAGCCATAGCACCTTCCTGCCATCACCTGCCTGCCCTCTGCTTTGTGACTTAAATGTTAAAAATGGGACAATTGGGACTCATTTGACCTCCTCCGCTGGCCCTTGGAAGATGGGCTCCCCCTTTGAGTCTGGTTCCTCCCAAGGTTTCTTCCTTCTAGGGAGTTTTTCCTTGCCACTGTCGCTTCTAGCTTGCTCACTGGGGACTTTGGGAGGGGATAATGTAAAGCGCTTTGAGACAATGCAATGTCGTGAAAATGCGCTATACAAATAAAATTGAACTGAACTGAATTGAATTATTTCCCTTTGATAATTTAATTTGCTATTTGAAATACTACGTCTTGTCACCTCTTTCCACTAACTGAAAATTTGTAAATTGTCACAAGCTGACTGTGACACTAAATGTGAATCAGGCGTCAGACATTTGCATGCATGGATCAACTTCTTGCTAGTGACCGTGTACACGGAAATATTAGAAGGGAACAAGTCTTCATGGACCACCAAGATTATTTTTACTTAGTTTTTCTACTATTTGCACTATGTGTAATATCCTTGCACTTTGTTTTGATTTAAGGTTTGTTTCCCTATGCAGTGGGTGAACAAACGTAGAAACATTTGCAGTGATGTGTAGATATCCTAACGTAAATCGGGCTATTAACTGCACTGATATTGCAATAAGGACGTCTCAAAACAAATCAAAGTCTACCAAATGCACAACAGTTATAGCATACAGCAACAGATGCCAGCAATGAAATTAGTGTTAATTAAGCTACTTTTTTAAAAAAAAAAAGTTTGATAAATGAGGCCCCTGGTGTGTGTGTGAAGCTACAGTACAACAGAAAGCTTAAGATGTCATCAAGGCAATAACTGCTCCATCTTCATAGATGATGTTTGTGATTAAGGAGCTCAAGCTTAATATTTGACGACGGAGGTCCTCACCTTTTGATTGGATGCGTTCACAGTTTGGGGATATGATGACACACTTGACCTTCCTGAGCTTGAGGTGCTTGAGGACCTCCCTCAGGCCCATGACCAGTCGGCGCTTCATGCGGGCCTTCATGGGGTCTTTCTGGTAGAGGCGGTCCTGGAAACGCACCAGCTCCTTCAGCAGGCCTGTCACGCTCTCGTCCACATCCTTGCTGAGCATCTGGTTGCAGTAGCTGGAGGTGGGGAGCACGGTAAACAGATACCTGGCTTCATCAGGTACACAAATCCTTTAGGGCTTGTAAAATGACCTAACATGCACGTGACATCAACGGTCCTTACTCTCTGAACTTCCGGCTGTGAATTTTGGGGTGCTGGGTGGTGTCTGCGTCCCAGGGGGCGCCGTCCTTCGATGGCTGCTGCTCGACTTCCACCTGTTCAGGCTTAGTGTCTGCAGGTTGCTCCATGTCTGACTGCTCTGCATCTGGAGGTCCGTGCTCCCCTGGGTAATCTGTCCAAGCATATTCCACTTCCAGTCACAAACCACTCTTGTGGACTACAAGTCTATGAAAAGAGCAAGTTGATTCTGTGGCATTCACAGGACTGACATATCCATCATGCGGTTTACAAACATGCTGCGAAACCATGCACAAAAAAATGGGTCGGGGAGATGCCAGTATCATAGCTCACAGCCATATCTAAGCTATGTAAAGCTCCTTTTAAAGCACCAGTACCTTCACATGGCTCGTCGTCACCCGTGGGACTGTGCTCGTCTGGCTCCGATGCCACAGCTTCAAGTTCTACCTCTTCGGCAAAAGGCTTGGAGTCAGAGATCGGGGCGTCCAAGCCACGCTCCTCCAGCAGCCGTTTCTGCTTCCTCTCCTCCCGCTCTTTCAATATGATCTGCAGTATGAAGAGGTGAAGGTTCTCTGCTCTGCTCTTTCTGCTGAAGAGGCTAAATGTGGACAGTACCAATGAGGGGCGCGCCCTCAGGCGCATACTGACCCGTTTGAGAGGTGTGGGTTTCTTGGCCTTGGGTACTTCCCTCTGCTTGCCCTTCTTCACCAGGGGGCTGGTAGAGTCCAACGGGTTATGGGCAATTTTCTCAGGCTGCCGTGGGTGCTTCTTTTGAGCAGAATCCTTCTGTGCTACTGGGGGGCCGCCCCCCACTATGTGATAAAAATCGCCGGGGGGGGGGGGGGGACTTGGTTAAAGACCAAGAACTACACATTTCTTTGGTGTGCAGCTAATGTCAGACAAAGATACTGCAACACTATATCCAATCTATCTCTACACAAGTGCACAAACAGTTGTACAGGTATCATTGGGTAAAATAATAATAATAATAATAATAATAATAATAATGACACACACACACCTGAGAGGATTATTGGTTTAGATTCCTGCTTGGACTTCTGGGAAATCTGCTTCTGCTCCAGAACGGCCAGCATGTTTCCCAGATCCAGCTGCACAGGAGCTTTGCTCTTCTTGCCACTTGTCTTCTCATGCTTCTGAGGGTTAGAGGTCTTCCCTAATTAGCCTCCATTAGCAGACGTTACATCCCCATTTCTACCCATATTATACTATTAAGGTACAGCAAATATGTACAGAAAACTGGGTTACATTAACAGAGAGCAGACGTGAAAGTGCTCTGCTGCCCTCTGCAGGATAAACAATGCACTACTTCCTCCCCTGAAGGCTCATTTGCTCAGTAATATGTGACTATGGGCAAGGGTGCAGTAGGGGCATAGATACCCTGGAAGATTCAGGGGACCCAACACTTTACAGGAGTCCTTAAATACATTAAATTCTATATAAAATTGGGGACACCCATCAGTGTGCTATATCGACTCATTTTCACAAACACAGACCACTTGTCAAATTTTAATCTCCAGGAATCCAGGAATGGTGAAAGCTGAGCCCACCTGGCCCTTTTTGCCGTCAGTGGTAGGTGAGGCTGGTAGTGGGAGCTTGCCATCCAGGGCTCCGCTTTTTCCACGGACATCTTGATGTGGATGGGCCCCCACATGGGGCATGAGGTCTCTGCTGTCTCGAGCTGATCCACACTGGGACTAATCGAACGGCACATCGACGATCCGTTGGTTTTATTACATTTCCCGCAAACACATTTAAAATTCAATTTATCTATTGTTCAAAGATGCCAGAAAAAACAATGTGACATGAAATCTGACCATCAAAATAATCGGCTGAGTGACCAACACAGTAGTATTGCAAGTCTAAAACAGCAGACAAGCCTTCATTTTAGAAACATTTAGAAAATTAAGTAGAATCTGCCTCCTCCCACTCTACGGATTTATGATATAGGAAATAATACATGTACCTACCTCCCTGGGCATCCTGGATGGATTCTGAGCCAGGAGGGAAGGGGTGGGGCTTTGCCCTCTGGTACAACCAACCACAGCATGCGTCAGGTTGGGGAACTCCTCCTCATCCTGTTACAGAAAGTTCTTTCAGGTACCTTATAAAAAAAATCAATCTGTCCACCCATCTATTTTCCACTGTCAAAATAATACAAAAGAGGCAAGTTTCTAGATCGGCGTCCCCTAATTCCAGTCCGGGAGAGCTAGAATCCAGCAGAGTTTACAGATTTCCTGTTGAAACATCTTAATTGGCTAATTACCAGGGTGAATAGGTGTGTTTGAACAGGGAAATCTGCAAAACTGTGTTGGATTCTGGCCCTCCTGGACCTGCAGTGAACCCTTCCAAGTTTTAACTTAACACTACATATGGCCAGATTAAGAGTACAGACTGTCAGTCTGACCAGAGGGAGCCATGACTAATGCTGCGTTCCATTTACCTCAGAGGTCGGAAGCTGGAGCTGGGAATGACATCACACCCTTGTTAACCGCATTCCAGTACAAGTCGGAAAGCCATTTAGCAATACCAGGGACCTGTTTCAAACAGCTGGATCTCTTGCTTAGCCAGATAACACGTCAGATTAAAGGCAAGGTACCCCAGTTTAAATGGCCTTTAACTTCGTTCAGTTACATTTAGCCCAGATTACCTTAATTCCAAAAAGTTCTGGCTAAGCAAGAAATCCTGTCTTCTGAAACAGGCCCCAGTTCTAGCCCGGTTCACTGTTATTATTTGCAATTCCAGTTGGTAACACATTATGCAGTATTTTGCATATACAAACACCATAGAAACATATCCACAGGTAACGGATAGCCAGTACAGTATGTTCGACTGATTTAATGAGCCACAAATATTCAATTTTATTTGTATAGCGCATTTTCACAACATTACATTGTCTCAAAGCGCTTTACATGATCCCCTCCCAAAGTCCCCAGTGAGCAAGCCAGAGGTGACAGTGGCAAGGAAAATCTTCCTAAAAGGAAGAAACCTTGAGAGGAACCAGACTCAAAGGGGCAGCCCGTCCTGCAGGGGCCGGCAGAGGAAGTCAAATGAGTGCTAATAAATAATTAGCAAACTGCAGCTTTCACTGATGAAGAGCACAGCCATCTTGAATTCTGAGGTTACGGTTCCACAAGTTCCGACTTGGAAAGTCGGAGGAACCTCAACTTAAGGGGGCATTCCAGTTGAAATTTCTGGCTAGGAACTCGGAAATTCCAATTTGTAGGTTAAGAGAGAGCGCACCATAAAATACAGGACTGCTGCGACAATACAAACTAGGATTTGCACAGGAAGCCACTCAGAATAGCCATAAAGATTTACACACCTATGCCTCCTCCTTTTCAGCCTATATCAAATTCTGTATGTACAATGTTACTATTGTTAAGAGCATTCGGACATTCTCCAACCAGAAACTGGATGAACAAAGATGTTCAAAACCTGTTGAATGTATGTGACTTTGCCTTTTGTATGGGAGATCCAGAAACAGCCAGGTCTAAACTGAGGAAAGGCATTAAGGAGGCGAAGCACTCTTACAAAATGAGAATAGAGGTGTACTTCAAAGGCTCAGACTACAGACATATGTGGCAGGGCATTAAGTCTATCATGGACTATCAAAGCAACAACACCTGTCCAACCTACACATCAAACCCATCTCTGCCTGGCAACGTGAACCACTTCTTTGCACGGTTTGACAGGGACAGCAAGCAGCACATCACCATGTCAATGCTGCAGGAGGCACCATCACGTGCACTGGTGCTGAATTCATACAAGGTGAGACCTGCCCTAAGCATCAACCCCAACAAAGCCGCTGCACCCGATGGACATCCTGGATGGGTCCAGCAAAAGGTCCCGGAATGACTCATCATCCAGTGGCCTAGACCCCTAATTGTTATGAAGTGCTTCTTCAACTTGTCCAAACATGCATAAAAAGTAACATCCAACCTCCCCTGGACCAATACCAGTTTGCTTACAAGGCAAACAGGTCAACTGAGGAAGCTTCCTCTCTGGAACCTTCACACTGCCGTGGAACATTCGGAACAGAGAGACAGCTATACTATATGGAACAATATATATACAAACATTTGTGAAAGAATGGGTCATTCTGAACAGCTCAATGAATTCAAGCATGGTACCGTCATGGGATGCCACCTTTGCAACAAGTCAGTCTGCGCAATTTGTTCCCTGCTAGATATTCCATGGTCAACTGTATATGGTGTTATTGCAAAGTGGAAGCGTTTA
>JAAGVU020000040.1:31802839-31817254 GCA_011763525.2 Mormyrus iriodes
TAAACGCTTCCACTTTGCAATAACACCATATACAGTTGACCATGGAATATCTAGCAGGGAACAAATTGCGCAGACTGGCTTGTTGCAAAGGTGGCATCCCATGACAGTACCATGCTTGAATTCACTGAGCTGTTCAGAATGACCCATTCTTTCACAAATGTTTGTATATATATTGTTTGGACTGTATGGCCAGATACTTCATTTTATACACCTGTGGCAATGGGTCTGAATGGAGCACCCAAATTCAATGATTAAGAGGCGTCTCCCAATACTTTTGTGAACACAGTGTATCTTTAAGGTGAAATGGGACATACTACAAACACACACAGACTCTGATTTAGCTGCATATGGAGTAGTGTAAAAAATTCAGACGCTTGTCCATGCATTTGATTAAGCAACAAGGATATAACATCATTGCAGTGACTCAGACCATTCAGGGGATACAACCTAAAAAACCCACCAAATGAAACCAGATATTTGTTCCAAGATCCCAATCCCCCCCACCAAAAAAAATCCCACCAATGCCATTCCAAACTCAGTCAAAAGCTCAAACATAATATAGCCACAATGTACACCAGCTTTCATGTAGTGCTGCTTTTAAATCAATAAAAATCACTGTACCTAATTTCAGATGTAACTCAGGCAACACACCTCTTATTCAAAGTTAGCCTTGTTGGCATGAATAGGACTTGATCCCAGCCTAGAAGAGGGGAAAGTCAAAGTGTACATATTTTTAAACTATTTTCTAAAATGCAATTTCATGAAATATGTACAAGTGAGAATTACCAGAAATTGCAATTTTGCCCTCAGTTTTTGCCAGTGCTGGTGTGATATGGTTCACATAACCCATTTTCACCAGACCAGAGAAGTAAAAAACTAGCAAAATAAAAACCCAACAAGCCTGGATTCAGTTGATAGCTTTTATTTACATTTTATATCTCACACCAATGAGTATGTAATTACAACCGTGAACAGCAAGGTAAATGCCATGCACAAGATGTGGGTGATACACAAAATACAGTTTTTTAAAAAGGGTTATTATTCCCAAGTTCCAAAGATCCATTTAATCATTTCCTGTCAGTGCTACAAACCGGCACCAGTGAAATCATGTAAAACTACTTCTAAGAGTGGTTATGCAACTTTCAGCACTATATTATGGTAATGCATTCATAGTAAACCTCTGTGATACATACCATAACTGCCACCACTAACAGAAATCCACTGATCACTGAATGAGGCACTTAAGAGCAAAGCTAGAGCTTTAAAACAACCCCGTTTCACATTTATCCTCGCATAGAGCTTCCAAATCTGCTCTGTACTTTGGCTGAACTTAGTTGCTGTGAAGAATACAGCTCACATAGATGTAGCTTTTGTAGTCTTACAAGTATTCACTGAATACCCGATTAACAAACATGAATGCCCCAGAAGATTCCAGAAGTTCACATTACTGTTTCTGAAGCGGTCTCCTAAACAGGAGGATGTGTGGTTCTGGAAAAGACAAATTCATAAGCCAATGGTCAGCAAAAGAAGAGGTGAGCCTTAAGCAGTTAAACAATACTGGTCCTTAAAAAGGTATACATTTTAAAGCAGTATTTCTGAGCTTGCGGTTTGCAGGACCATTTTCATTGGGTCGCTGAGCATGCTTAAAATGAAAATTCTATAATACTGGACTCTGCATTTAACAGTGCATCAAGCTTTTGTGCTACCATTACAGCACTATGTCCCATTTCATATTACATCACAATTCTGTGAAATAAATTTGGTTCAAAATGTAAAAGATGTTCTGTGACTGAATGACCAAGCAAAAACGTGTGTCCTAAGGCTACACCAGTTGAGAACCACCGTTTAAGTATACTATGTATAGTTAGCCCAAACACTCATGAAGTGGGACAACTCTGGAGGTAAACCACAAAAACCCTTACATCCCAGTAAGTTAGTAAAAAACAAGATTGATCTACTACAAAAATCCAGAAGCAACAACTCTCCCAAGATTTTAAATAGTTGGTCAGAACATAGCAAAAAAGAAAGCATCTTAGCCCTTACAAAAAGGGTCCCATATGTTATAAGATAAAATGCATTATAATAAGCTACATAAGTGTGTTTATCTACGGTAACGTCGTATCCTGTCAAAGATATAATACTGATAGTGCTCAGTGAACAATGATCTTTTAATACAAACCAGGATCGTGGATCATATAATGCACCCATCCAAGACTCTGCTGCACTCCAAGTCTTCGCCACTCCTCCTCCGTCATTAGGTGCGATTTTGGCACTTGTTTCGCCAGTTCCCGGGGTAACACGACATGTCTGCCAGTTCCCATCAAACGTGTAGTATGTTAGGAGTTATCATGAGAAAACTGCAAATTTTCAATTGCTGAAACGAATTTATTTTCCTTAATGAACCAACGGGCAAAGGCTTGCATTATCTGCATGTCTGTCAAGCATTTCTCCAAAATTGCAAGCATTTCTATACTTCTGCTACGCTGGACACAATGCTATTTACAAACTAACCGCTCATATGAACATAGCATTGAATTCTATTGGCAGTAGCTAAAATCACGGTGAAAGGACACATTAATCATCGTTTCGAGATGTCGATTTAAAAATAATGAACAAGCCTATACACTAGAAGAACGCCAAAGAGAAAAGAAACGCAAATAAGATAAACGACAGGAAGCGGCCTAACTTTTATCGTAGTGGGGTACTTGGGTAAGTTACCTAAATAACTCAAGTCAACTCTTCCCTTTATTTGGTAATTAATTTCTAGACATGTAACACATTGGCTATACCGTTAAAGACAGACTGATTTCCATTAGCTAGTCCGCACATTCCATGCTAAATTAAGTAGCCCGCTTAAGTACGTATATTTTTAAGATTTACCTGTATTCATAATGCTCATCGTTGTATTTGTCAGAGTAATAGATCTGCTTGTGTGCCATATCCTTAAACGGTTAGAAGAAAAACAAAACGTTACTGAATTAGTATGTTAATACGGACTACAAGAAATCTATCCAGCACTCCACCAGTACGTCTCACGCCTCTCCTATTGCTAACCGAAAATTTTTTAAATGTCGAATCAGAACGTATAGAAACGTCTGATTGGACAGAACAAATCATGTGACCTCAGAGGTCGCAGTGTCCGGTCACGTGATTAATCGCTGTTTTCTACTGTAACCACATATTAATTGATTTGGTAGCACTTCCATTTTTTTTAATTCTCCTCCTTCATATTTATGGATTGTAATTTAAAATCGAGGATTATTGTAATTTAAAATTATATTTGTTACAAGTTCTTGTACATTAAAATTAAAATATCAGAGATTACGTTAATCAGGGTTTGCCGAAGGTTGCCTAAGAGGCGCAGTGAGTATTGTAGTTTCAGTCATTTTTTGTTGCTCTTTAAACATTTTTATTGGGATTATTAAGATCACGTTGCGGTATAACTGTTTATTAGTAACTACTACTTAATAAGCACATAGAACGCTGTTCTGTCATTTAATAATTCGACCACCTTAGGTAGATAAACTTATTCGCTTCAACTTGAGTTGAATTAAGGTTTGTTAAAACTTCATCGTACCATAAACAGTAGGCAGTAGGCTCCAAAACCACATTTACGAAACGAGTTAAGATGTACAGTAACCTTTATGTGCTACACTTCTGCCTGCCCGTCTTTCGCTAAATAATACTGAATATCTCCAGTCAGTAATATAGACTAAGGTGCATCTTGCAAACCAGTTAGCACCTAGATCTGCCAGTTCAAACCTAGGCAGCTAAACAAGGAGGGTACTATTGACCCATCCACTGGGGCCAGCAAGAAAGACAGATACCTGTACTACACATAATCCAGATAAACTGTGTAAAACAGAAGAACAGAACAACACAATGGTTTTCTGTAAAAGGCTTAAAACTGGTGTGAAGATTAAACTTTCCTGTAAACCTGTAATTACTCAAAAAGCACATTTGCGAACAGTTTAAAAAGTAATAGTTCTTGTATATTGCACAATGTATACATCCTCCTAAATTGCACTGTCCAGTATGTCCTTCACACATTGTCTTGTCTTGATTTGTTTCTCATTTCATTGCACTACATTTTGTTTATGTTTACACTGTAGGCCCTGACCTTTGCCAGTTCGTCTCTCTGTATACCTGTATATGGTGGAGATGACAATGAAGTTCACTTTGACACTTTGATATGATTCTTGCACTGTAATGTTGGATGCAGTCCAGCTATGACAAGGTATCCGAGAATTCAAAATATTCTTGGAAGGAAAACAATCTCCACAGGGAAGCATTAGACAAAAATACAACATGCATGACTTTGGCCCTTTGGCCCTTGTATTGCATTGCTAATGTACATCTGCTGTGAACATATTTCTTTGCCAGGTCACAGTGTACTTCTGGTTGCACTTTTGGACACAGTGTTAGACAGAAAGGTAACGCTTAATGGAAACATTGAGGTCTATTAGTGATTGTGTGATATCTATGGGGCACACGTTCTCATCAAAGCACAAATGCCACAATTAGGCGTATGGGTACATTTTCAACATTAAGTTACAATTTGTGAGCATCATACTACTATCAAGTACTTTCATCCAAAGCTCTTCACCAATATCCTCCTGAAATATATGCTGCCCTCTTCAGAAATACAGTTTTTTAATAAGTTCCAGTTTTTTATGGTACTTTTTAAATTTGTAAATTGTATTAAAATTTGTTATATTTAATAGAACAAATCTGTGTTGGCATTCTATTTGTCTAAAAAGATGTAGATGTAATCTGGCATCCAGTAGATGGCGATGATAGAGTTACAATGTACGACAAAAGAGAAAAGAAAAGATGAGTGTTGCCATGGTTATTATTTGGCTCAAAGAACCTCCTCTGTCACAAAAGGCATAGGATTATTGTTATGCCTGCATTGGTGGCTTTGGGTTTTCATTGGTTTATTGAAACTTTTCTGTGATTGACAATAGCAGTGAACATTGACCCTGGCCAATGAACACTGGCAAAAAATAATTAAAAAACAATCCCATTTTTATTTTGCAAACCCACAGTATTGTTCACATTTCAGTTTAATCATGATGCTGTTTCAAACAATTTAGCAGCATATGCAACTGATTTAAGATGTATATATTACCTAATATTTGGAATTAAATGAAAGGTTAGCTTGCACCTTTTACTCTGTATGGGCCTATTTCAATAATGAATGAATCTTCATCAGGGAAAAAAGAAGTACTCCCACATTTTTTCCATTCTATAGAAATTATAGCCAAAAGTCAAACCAACAAAAAAAGATCAACACTCACTTTAATTTCTTAAATGGGTCCCAGACCCAGAGTATAACAATCATAAAAAATCTATTGTTTTTAAAATACCTTAACAAAATGTGCATTCATTTCTTAACAAACTTTCTTAACAAAATATAGCCAAGACCATTTAAATATGCATAAATAGCTAGAAAATCTTGGAGAAAAAACATTAATGGGGCAACGCAATTAATATTAAAGAGACATATCCGTATGTAAAATGATATGCAACGAGATTCATTTTTAAGGCAAACATTACAAACATAGACTATACAAACAGAAGAAAGTGCCAGTCTGATACTGACATGACCAGATTCCGAATAAAGTTGTAAAAAAGTTAAAATCAAATTATTTGTAACTTTTAAGTCATAAAAATCTAAACATAGTTGTGCATTGGTCACTTGGACCTTTTGAAATGCATATTTAAAATGATATACTAAGGATTGTAATTGTTTACTTGTGGTTTCCCATTAACTAAAAAAAAGCTAAATTTCCAGTAAAGTACATAAAGTATTGTGTGAAAATGAATAGGAAGCTATTCTGCAATTTGAAAGCATTGTCACCATAAATATTTAACATTTGCCACAATATGTCTATGGCCCAACAGTATTTACAATAGTATTTACTCCTGTTATTAAAAGACTGCTTCCAGTGGCATCACATGATTAAAAAGGTCATGTGATTAAAAAAAATAAAATAAAACAGGGTGGAACTGTCACTTACTGGTAACGCCTCTCTGTGTCTGGCCATATCACACTGCTATGGGTAGACAAGTGTAAACCACTTGTAGAAACAAACCATAAAATGAAATGCAACATACTAATTCTGCATGGTATTTTATAATTTTTATGTGTAATCATTTATGTGTAATCTTGTGATCTGTAGGCTAAATTAGGCGACACGTGTGCTGAGCAGCGAAACTTTAACAGCGTATGTTGGTGAATGGCCAGCTGGGGGCAGCAATAGAATACTGAAACTTCAGAATTAATGCGCTGCCTCAGGTTGAACAGCACAAATGGACTGTGTTAGAAATGTGCTTCAAAAATAAGCTTTACTCCACGGTATTATTAATGCTGTAGTGGCAGTCATACGTTTCCTAAAAACTAAGTAGTGTGTTACTTGCATTTCTACATAAATAATAATTTAATACCATCCGTCGTCTGTAACTGCTTATCCAGTACAATGTTACAGTAAAGTACCATCAAGTTTCAATGAAGTATGGTGTAAAATTCATTTAAAGACATCAATCTGTCCTATGTTAAGTACATTTTTATGTTATGATATGTATAAAGATACCCTGTGTTAAAGAAAACATTTTTGGATCAAATGAAAAATTATATATTTTTTGTACCTTGAACTGAAGTTTTGTATGAACTAAATCATACTGCCATTACTGGTTCAAGCAGTGACCACCTTTTATATTATTACCCTTTGATATGACTGTCATATTGATATTGCAATTAATACCCACAACAATGTTTAACTTGTAATTTGTTACTCTAAATTAAAAAAAAACCTTTCAGTAAATAACCTTTAAGTTGGACTCCTGTTAACCACACCAAAGACCATGAAGTGGTATTTACTAATGCTTTGGTGCATTTTGTCATCTTACCAGTGGTCACTGGTATTGTGTCCTTCTGTATAGACTAACTAGTGGCCTGTGGCTCCACCCTCACGGCCCAGTGGCCGACAGCTGGGGAATAGATGGGCGGGCGTGAGAGGACATCATCCCGTGCCAGGGCGAAGGCAAACACCCCTCTCCTCCTCTCAGCCACCCCATTTTGGTTACTGTCCAAGAACTTTGCTTCTAGGCTCCGCCTGTCATTGCTATCAAAGTTCTCCAAAGCGATGGGGAGCTTCTGGTCAACGAAATTAGACTTAGTAGTGTCCTGGCTGGTTGGCAGGAACCCATTGAGACACATCCTGTCCTCATGTGGGGTGCTGGGAAGATAAAGGGGGTGGGAGGGGCACCGAGATATGGGTCTGCGTCCGCGCCGGGGGCGCGTAGCGCGGCAGCTCTGCCGCTTGATGTGACGGTGGAGGTGGTCAGAGCGCGTGAAGCTCTTGGTGCAGTGCTCACACTGGTAGGGCCTCACCCCCGTGTGGATGCGCAGGTGGTTCTTCAGGTCGTAGTTGTGCACAAACTTGGAGTTGCAGTGAAGGCAGATGTATGGCCTCTCGCCTGTGTGTTTCCGCATGTGGATCTTCAGCTTATCCTGCCTGGTGTCAAGAAGCAGAGTAAAAGATAAGACAAGCATGTTTAATTTCAGATTTTAGGAATATTCACCTATGCATCTTCCAACTGCTGATTCTGGACAGGGTCATGGTGCAAGGAAGGGGAACACCTTGTACGCCGGTCCTACACAGGGCTTGCACACACAACCCTGCACTATTTCCATTTCGAAGACATCACTGTTCTGTTTAAATGATCATCCTGTTGGTGTAAACAGCAACTGTACAATATTCTTTATTGTTTTACTCTTAATTTGCATACATTCCAATATTAAAATGTTTTTTTTCTGCGCAAATATATACTTGCTACCCACATACATAACCTTACACATTTTCTTTGACTGCCTAAGACTTTTGTACAGTACTACAGGTGATTTCCAACTTAAAACTGTACAATTCATTTTATTATTTTAGCATTTTAATATAAGTACTTTCTTAAATATTTTTTCAATTATTTTTATTTATTTCTTAAATAATTGTTTTATCTAGATTAATAGCATGGTTTTCTGTGGTATGTTAAGAACACCCACAGAGGGGTCTTTACCTACCTGGTGAAGCGGACTTCACAAATGGTGCAAATGTAGGGCTTCTCTCCTGTGTGAGTCCTCATGTGGCGGGGCAGCTTGCCTGCCCCCTGGATCACCTTGTTGCAGATGGGGCACTGCTGGGATGCCTTTGGCTTCATCTTTTTGTCTTCCATCAATGGCCAGGGTGGGAAGAAAGCCCCCAGCTGGGAGGCACTGAGAAAACTCAAGTACGAGCTGAGGTCTCCCTCATCCTTAATGGCTCCTAGGCTGGTGTCACTGTCTACAGAGAAGCCAGTTCTTATGATATCTTTCAGAAAGTCACTGTGGAAATGGTTGGGATGGACCTCATTCTGCAGCTCTTCTTTAATGGCTTCCTTCTTTACCGCCAAGTCCAATGGCATGCTGGTCCTCTGGGGACAGTATGGATGAGGGATGCTATTAGGCTCCAGTATTCGAGGAAATCCAGGAAACTCTGGATTCCACATTGGGGGAAAGAACCCAGGAAACAGGGGTGTTCTATCACTGGCAGACAGCTTGGGGTACAGCCCCTCCTGCAGCAAGGATTCAATGGAGAAGTCTTTCAAGGTCCGGTTCTCTGGGCCCTTTGGGTCCTCCTGTTTTTCCCCCATGACCTCTGTGGGGTCAAGGTCTTGTGCCTCATCAGACAGACCATCCCCTGGGGAGGGTCTTGTAGGACTCTCTTGTTCCCTGACTGGTGCTTCTTGGCTCTGCTGTTCTGGCTCAGGTGTTGACTTTTCACTAGAGTCTTCTTCCTCTTCCCTTGAGGCCTCCTCATCCTCCTCACTCTCCATGTCCTCCTCCTCCTCATCTTCTTCTCCCGCAGTGTCTAGGATCTCTTGGCACACACTGATGATGCAAGGGATCTCCAACATTTGAGCGGCGTTTAGGACCTCTTTTACATTGGCATTGGTGACCGTGAGCGTAGAGGTATAGGCAAACTCTAGGATAGCGGCTAGTGGCTTGTGGTCTACAAAGTCAATCTCATAGACCCCATGCCAGCTGTCTTCTGTCCCCACTGTGAAGAGCTTCTTGAAGTATTGGCTGCAGGCGGCCAAGATAGCTCGGTGTGCACGATACTCTTGGTCTCCAACAACCAGCACCACATCACACAGGGTTCCATCCTGGCGCTGCTCGTTTAAGCCACACAGAACTTCACTGCTATGGTTGGGGAAGGGAATGCCGATCCGGTCTTCCTCCCTGCTGTCCATCCTCTCACTGAAATATCTGTCCAGAGGAAACAAGTAAACAATCATCAGTTCCCTTTCTCCTCAAGGTGAACCGTCAAAATGTTAGGTAGTCTATCATAACGACAACAACTGTGCTGGAATCTGGATACATGACAGTGGTAAATGAATCCAATGTTTTCAGAAGATAGAGATGAATGTGTTACTGCCGGTGGAGTCAAAAAGGTCAGCTAGCATTAGCGTAGCATTAGCATTTAATAAAAGTAAACTGAGCTTTTTAGCATCACATTTGCTAGCTCCTAGAATATTTCAAGTATAAATGCACTACATCTTCTACTGAGCTAAAAATGGACTGCACCTCCTGCATATGGAAAATGTTAATCAGAATAATAATGAAGACCTAACAGTTGCTCAAGTTAGTCTCACTTCTGAGTCAGACAACCTAATAGTGCAACATTTTTGACAAGTATTCATACTTTACTAATATATACAAACAGTTATCCTAATATAAAGACTTTAGCAAATTTGTTTTAAAGAGATAATCGTGAAATTAATTTTCAAATATCACTATTCGCGTATTTAGTAATTAATTAATACAAGAGAGAAATCCATATCGTGTGGATTTGCCCGGTTATGCCCCCTGGTGGACTGTGTTTCTGTCCAGGGTGTACCACTGAATTGTGCTCCATGCCTTCAGGGAACTCTCAGTCCACCTCTAATGCCGTACTGGATAAGCCATTAGCAGAGGGATGGATGGATGAATGATTAATGTGACAATAGATTAAAGTGTACTTCAGACATTTAGATATCTTGTAACATACCGACTGGCTTTTGTGTACTCCAATTCAAACTCCTAATTCAGGGCCACACCCGACAGCAATATGACCATCCACCTGACCGTATATAAGGGCTGCTAAGGGCTGCTCAAGTGAGATGCCTCTGACTCACGTGGTGACTTTAAAGTTGACATCCGGAATTCACCAGAGAGGGTACTGACTGCAGTGAATAATTGATTTTCTCTTACCCTTTGACTAAAACAAAACAGCAATTCTCTGAGACCTTTTCTCAAGCGTCCCTTGCATGTGCGTAGGTGTGTGTGTGTAGGTGGCTGTAAACGGCTCATAGATGTTGGCATAAACAGCACTTAGTTAACATAAGAAAATTTTCCTGTAATGTTTTAATTGTATTTTGATTATTTTCTTGATTGCACTGACATTTTATCACGTTTTTCTTTTGATTCCGCAGTTCTAGTATGTGCATGAACATACCCTCGCAGAGGATGAGGGCTTGCACAGACCATATCTTGGATTTAAGGTTGAGGGGGATCAAGGAGGAATCTGTTTTTCTGTATGAATGAAGAACATTTCTGGTTTTTACCCTGCTGAGCACTGACCTAATCTGTCTTTTTCACTGAACCAAACATCTGGTATGAACTACAGGCTGGCTTTTTAGGGTTTTGATGGCTCAGTTGTGTTGAGGAGTACTGTTCTAGTCAGCTGTCTCCTTTGAACTGAGGTGCAGGCCCACCATAGGACTAGGGACACCTGAAATGAGAACAGATTTTGACATGCTATCTTAATCGAGAAGATGTAGAGCACAGAGCTCCCAGGTTGGAGGAATGATAAGACCCTGGGGGGAAAAATGACACCCCCTACCTCTTCAAATTCCCTTTCTCTCAAGCAGGTTGGGTAAACATGAGGCCAGGGAGCCTCTCCCTGCCCCTATGTAGCCTTGGGAAAACCCTGCCAAGTCAAACAGCTGCAAGATGAGAACACAGCCAACCCGAAGGGAGGGGGGCTATCCACACAGTGCCTCCCCACCCACTTTGGGAACAGGAGCGGCAGCGTTGGTGCGAGCGTACTGCTTTCAGTTACACCCTGAAGAGGATCTAAGGAGGATGTCACACATAAACAAAAACAACACAGTGGGTGGTGGGGGGTTGTCTTTCCCCTCCAGGTCCTGGCTCACAGCTCTTTGGTGATGTCTTAACCTTTCACATCTTGGATGTGTCTCAATTTACTTAGAACATGAGAAGGGTCTTTGGGGAAGGGGCTCTCACAACTGTTCTGGGGTCCCATGTGACTTGTACATCATTAGCAGTGTGAACATCCAAGGATTATTCATATCATTATTGAATTCTGGGAGGCTAAGGTACCTAAGGACAGGTTGCAGGAAATACAGACAGCCCAAAGTTAAAGAACTGATAGCTTTCATAGATGCAAGTTGGGTATTTCTCTGAGATTGGCGCATGTGTGGTGCATTTATGGGAAACGTGGAGGTATTTTCCATCACGCTAAGTAAGTTCTTTTTTTTTATTAAGTGAGTTATGTCACTTCCACCCCATACGCAGTACCCCCCCCCCCCCCATCCCACATTCAGTACGTACAGTACAGTTCCTCCCACAGCCTGATCCTTTAGGTCACGAGTGCAGGTCTTCGCTAACTCTACTGAAAGTTACAGCTAAAACCATTCTCGCTGAAGGTTTTGATCCACTGAACTGATCATCTGCCGTTTTTACAGTACAGTTACCGTTTGTATAGTAAATCATTAGTTTTGAGGCTAAGAAATGCAAGTGAGTTCCAGTGACCATAATCCACTGGAACTTTTTGGGATTTTTCGTTTTTTTTTGCTGGACCTTCTACTGCAGTTTCACTCCCTTTGGATGCCAGGAGAGAGAGTGTTTACAATCTTACTTGGGACACCCCTAGCCCCATAACCATGCACTGCTTGCTCATGTGATCTGCCTCTTCCTAGCCCTGTCACGCTGTGTTATTACACAGCTTAAGCTGAGACGATGCTCCTCACCACTAAGTCACCACAGATAGTTTGTGCAAGGATGGACCTTACTTATTTACTCAGACGAATCAGCTTGTTTGACAAACAAATAGTGTTTTCAATGCCAATAAAAATACAGCTTTGTCTGGCGACTCAACATTATCTGCTCCAGTGTGTTTGCCACACCTGAAATAATACCACTGGGATTCTTAAAGTAGACGTGGCATATTGTTGTGCAACAATTAAAATACACACACACACACACACACACACACACACACACAATGATCACTGGTGTACCCAAGCTAGACTTTTGGCAATTTCAATCTTCTCATCATCCTGAGATCTTCTCCTCAATCAGAACACATAAAGACTCTTTTCTTCAAACAGCCATTATGGACACCAGTGTTGTTGAGTGTCCAGCTATTGAGTGCTATAGTCTATCGAAAATGCAACAGGTTGGCATGGCAAACCTGCATTCTGTGACATGTCCCTTAATCACTATGTTGAAAGGCATCTGCCTATCCCTAAGCCCTAGATTATGTCAGCATAAGCCAGCACTAAACAACGGTACACAATAAATACAGAAGCATGCAATGGGGAAATACTTAATAACACTCTGTGCCTCAGTTGAGTAAATGTGAAGAGGAGTGTAACAGGGCGGGGAAGGGTGGTATTATGTGATATGCAATCTAAAATATAACACAAATAATAATGTCCTTTGCTTTCAGACCTTCCCAAAGTTTCCTATACAAACATCCACACCTTGTAGAAGCCTGTAACATCCCTATGATAGTATCCATACATTCTCAGAGGAAAAATCAATTTCCATAGAGTGGTGGATGAAAGGATTTGTTTTATCAGAAAATGTTCTGTCCTTCTTTTGTGCAATTTATAACTTACACGAACCTGTCACACTGGTTTTGAATACAAGCTATTAATTATGATATCACCACATTGCCCTTAGGTTGATACTAAAATAGTTTTCTTGCCAGTGATGTTCAACATTGAATGTTCACTATTGAACATTGTGTATTAAACATTCTGTCTAGGTCTGATTTGTTATACATGGAGATCAGATGATAACAGCAGTATATAACTTTGTATTTCATGTTATTTTATTAGTTTATCAGAATTCTATTTCAATTGTATGTGAATGATTCAGAAAAGAATTTAACAATAACTGTACATTCATGAACTTTCATTATTTACATTCTGCATAACATTCACAAACTGAAGATATATAAAACTACATAAAAACGTTCCAATCCAGCTGAACACAGATATTAATAAAAACATATCTCAGTAATTCGCACTTTGGATAAATGTAGTATATCTGTCTATTTACGTACGCACAATGAAAACATTAAAAACAGCACAAACTGAATTCCGCATCATGAAACCTTAAATATACGACGCTCTGGCTTAAGTTTAATAAGAAGACGTCAACATGCTTAACAATCGATCCTTTAAAGGGGAGCTATGTGACCAGGTGCCAATAACAAAGCCAAGAAAAACAAAGTTGCTGAAAGTTACTCATCTAATTGCTGTATCTGCAGAGAGACGCAGAAGTTTGGGACTGGCACCCAGCAGTAACCTAAGACAGGAGCACTAGCTTTACTCACCCGCATGCTGACGCACACACGCGCGCCGCGGCGGGCGCACACTCACGCACACCTCAATGCGCTCATACCGTTTCTGGTCCTGCCGCTGGCACCTTGTATTTCTCGTCTGCTCGGCTTTCTTTCTTTCTTTCTTTCTTTTTTTTAATTTTCCTTTCCTCCCCTCGGGGCTGAGAGGTGACCTTCCTGCCCTTCCAGTCCGCTCCCGCGTGAGAGAGGCGGACTTCTCTAGCCGGGGTGCCCTCTCTCGCGCGCTCTCTCGCTCCGTCTCACGCGCCGGCCATCGGCGGAGGCAGGGCGCTGCCAGCCCCGGCGTGGGGAGCAGGGGGCCGGCGCAGCAGCGCGGCGGCAGCAGCTCTCGCCCTCAGAAGCGGGCTGGTGCTGGCTTGTGGAGAGGAGGCAGAGAATGGCGCGTCGGAGCCGCAGATGGGAGGGAGAGCAGCGACATAACTCTGCCTCCAGATGCCGCACCGCTAGTTTTTATAGCAGGGTGGGTAGCTGGAGGATAATCATACCCCATCCTCCTCCACAACACAAGTTAAGCACAGTGTGTAATAAGCTCATGGTTCGAACCCTTTGATTTAGGTCAGACAAAATGAATTTTTAGTTCTCTGTTCCGTTAAAATTACTTTCAATGCAAGGCGGTTCGGGGGGGGAGGGTTTGTGTTTGTGGGGATGGGATGGGGTGGGGGAGTGGATGTGGGGGAGAAATGAATGCGGGAATTTTTTAAGGCTCCAAAGAAGACGTCGGGGG
>JAAGVU020000040.1:31831827-31848650 GCA_011763525.2 Mormyrus iriodes
GGTCGCGGGGGGTCCGGAGCCCATCCCGGAGGCTGCGGGCGCAAGGCAGGGAACAACCCAGGATGGGGCGCCAACCCGTCGCTGGGCACACTCACACACCATTCACACAGCTCTTTCATATCAAATTCTTATTTTTTGGAACTGGCCAGTGGTTAAATTAAAAACCCTTCTGTTGAAGGCCAGTGTAGGTATGCTTTGTACCATACAGTATGAATGATATTTTATGTAAGGTATACTATACAATTTGTCTGTAGTGTACATTCTGTAGTGAACACTCTGTAGTGTGCACTTTGTACTGTACACTACCTAGGGTGCACTTGTTAGGGTTTCCTTTAGAGCTAGGGCTAGCGTTAGGGTTTCCTTAATGGTTAGGGCTAGGACACCCTAACCCTAAATCTAGCACAAACTCTAATCCAATTTTAACCCATAAACCAAACTCTAACCCTAATAACAATCTTTACCTTAACCCTAGCTCTAACCTCAATGGCAGCCACAGCCCTAACTCTTTGTATAACCTAATGGCAACGCTAACCACAGTTGTAAAGACCTCAAAAAATTACACAGCTAATTTGCACTCCATACATTTGGTGCTATAATAGTGACTATATACAAAGCAGGCAGTAGCACCCAAGAGTCTCAGCTCTAAGATTTGAATCATTGTAAGACAATTATCTGAATGTCAGTCAAGCATACTGTTCCCTTTTTGTATAACAGACAGTGCTTTTGAAAGCAATTATTGAAAGCAAATAGCAGTTTTACTCACCTCAGCTCCATTACAGATGTTTGTCACATTCTGGAATATTTCAGCTAATTTAAGTAACAAAGAAACACACTAACCAGCAGACTTTGGTCCAGCAGTATTTTCTCTAATGCCATACGTTTTTTCGGACAACGGTACCAGTACCACCAGTAGTACACTGGGTGCCCTCAGGTGGTATGCAGGAAGACACTGGTAATGTGTTACTGTAATTCAAGGTTATTGTGATTTTTTTTCAGGCATGTGGTACGTTGCTGTTTCGGTTTGATCCAAAGTGGTATTTGGTCCAAAAAGTTTGAGAATCGCTGCAATACAGAAATGTTTTGTATACATCAAGAGCATGTTACTGTTATTAGTTGGTTTAGCACAAGTTAGCTGTGAGCCAAGCTGAGCTATAGTGGTCTCCAAGGCAACTGTGGCTTCACTTCAGAACTCTGAATCTGGGTCTGCTTCCATGAAATAAGTGATCTCTGATTGGAGACATTGCGGCGGTTTCAGTGCATGTGTATTGCTTATGAGTGACACCATCCAATCCAAAGGGCCTGTGAGCTCTGGGATACATTTTGCTCAATCCTTTGCATGTCGGCACTGGGACAAGCTGGGCTGCCACTTCAGGGTTAGAAATTTACTCAAGATCTCACTAGTTCAGGTAAAAAATGCCTATAGACAGTAAGTCAGTCTAGTCGTTATGGAATACAGGTCTTTAGGAACAGTTCTGAGTAGTTAATGACATTAGTCTGGTTTTGAAATGTCATTCATTTCCTGTATGTTAGATTATAGTTGTATTTATTGTTAGAAAACGATCTTTTTTTCGTGGGGGAGGTTTTGATCAGAGGATTTTTTTGGAGGGCAACTTCTTTTTAAACTTTTCTTCTTCAGAAGCGGTTTGCAAAAGGGAAATGGTTATAATTTGTGGGCTTAAATAAGCCCTTTTGTGGCCACTTTCCTTTCACTCATACATGATTTTCGATGTAGGATATATTAAACCTAAAAGTCCACATTTTAATTTAAAACATCACCAATTGGTCCACATAAAAGGGATATTATCACCCAGACCAAATATTTAGTTGATGGTTTTCTTTATTTTGATTTAGTTTAAATTGAAGTCGCATCAGCCATTCAAGGGTAATACGTTGAACAGAGATGTAAGTAAGGAAAATCATCGTTCTGGTTTTAGGACCTTGTGGATGTCTGTGACAGGCTAGCATGTTCTGTTCTGAAATGTAATGCAAAGAAAACAATATGGGAAACATCATATCGAAGCTGATTTGTGAGACACGGAAAGTGCTACAGCGAGTCTGAAAGCGGCAGGACTGTCACAGGCGACTTTTCCACCCGGATCTTTCCTGCCCTACTGACAGAGTTACAAGACCCTGTGAATTAGGAGTATAAATAAAATTAGCACAACGTGAACAAGAAGTGAAATTTATAATGCATCTCTTCCTCATAATACAGTACCGTTTTAAAAGGTCCATAACTGTTTTTGGCTGTTTACTGCTGTACTTCTCTCCATAGTCATCAAGAGCATTACATTGTATTTATTATTATTATTTATGGGGACTCTCTGTTCATTTCTATGGGCATAACCCCAATCCCAATTACAAGAACCTTAACCAAAAGTACCCAAACAAAATCAAGACCTTTGTCTATTAAAGTTTTTTGATTGCATTCTCAGATTTTTATCAAATTCAGGCTTATATTATGGGGACCAGAAAAATTTCCCCACATGGTAAAGAGTAAGTTTTTATCATTTGTAGTGGGGAAATCTGGTTCCCACAATGTAATGATTACAAAAATGCACACATGCACGCATTCACTCTCTCTCTCTGTCTCTCTCTCACACACACCCACACATACATAGGTAAAAGTCAATTTAGCCTCCAGAAGTTCTCTGAGGTTAGACAAATTGTACTTCAAATATGCCTTTCTGCACACCTCAATGGTATTGAGCTGTTATTTTTCCATGTGTGACCTTCCTGTGGTCTTTCTTCAAGTCTGGCCATTCTCCTCTAATCCCTGTCATTTCCAAGGTTTTTTTGCTATTGATGTAAAATAATAATTTTAAAAGATATTTTATAATTAAAATTACATCGTATACGAAATTAAAGTGTAGCAAAGAGACTTCAAACCACCAAGTCCAGGTTATTAATTGTCGTACCAGTTACCAAGTAATAATGTCTGTTCCAAAAAGGATTTCAGGTTGGCTGCCATTTTCAGACAAAATGCTCATCTACAAACGATGATAGCACTCTGTATATAACTGATAAGGGGAAAATGTTACGCACCATGGTAATACAGTTTGATACAGTTCAGATTGAATGAGCTGGCCTAGAAATGTGAAACCATTGTTTGAGTTCATTTGGCAGAGATGGAAAGTCCTTGAACAGAGTGTCTAATGTGCATTCAGATATTTCAATATAAAATAACCCTGCTCAGGGTGTCCCTGGCCTTGTGTCCTGTGTTGCATGGGACAGGCTCCAGGCTCCCCACCTCCCTGTATTGGGCAAATAGTTTGATGATGGATCGATGAATACAACAAAACAATTCACAACAATAAAACCTATAGTAAAGCAAAAGGGCGTAGAGTTACAATTGCCTATACACAAGAGTTTTATATATTGCTGCGGCAGGTCTTAAAATGCATATAATGCATACTAATGATGTACTAAGAATTTAAGTACAGTACAATAAAAAGTACAAACAATAAAAAATGCTTCCAGTAAAAAGGAGTGTCTAGAAGAGGGATGACATCGCGCCACATAACAAAGATGAAGCAGACGAGTCTTGCAGCTATCGACATAGCTGAGGTTAGGTGCTGGGCAGCCAGATGAACTGGTTTGGTGACCTTGGGTCTGATGGGGTAGATTGTGTGTGCAGCTATGGTCTTACCCTAGACTGCGCTGGGTACTGCTCATCCTGCAGTAGTGGGGTGGAGATGCTTGTTAAAATGCGTTACTTATTACATTATTTTTACATTATTCAGGTATTTTGCCCCGGGGATTTAAACGGCGAGTTCATATTGGGACTTCAAAGCACAGACGCTGGCTGATGCATATGCGCGTGCGCACACACACACATACACACATGCACACACACACACACACACACACACACACAGCACTGTGCAAATGTCATAGGCAGCCAAAGAAAATTATGTTTAAATGATCTTCATGCTGGTGTAAAGCTATAAAATAGTGTCTGTCAAAGTGTGTCAGCAATTTTAAAACCACTCCTAAATCACACCAGCGTATTTTTTGACTCAACCACTATCCTACTTAATTTGGCCAGTAAATACCTCATTGATTTATTTAACTAATTCAATTAATGGACTGGTGATGAAATTCAATAAATACATGGAATGACTGGGGTGCCCCTGAAGAGAGGTTTGGGAACTGAAACAGTCTTCTCCTAGCCATCCGACTAAATATCACTAACCTTTAGGAAAAGTTAAGTTGTTACCATTTTTTTTTTTTCACTAATAACTTGCATATGTTCTAATGTTAAATTGTGTTTTTTTCTTAACTAATATACATTTACTACCAAGATAACATTTTCTTTGAATGATTAAGACTTGCACAGAATACTGTATATGCATAACACACACACACACACAGGTGGTATTTTACAATGTATATAAAATAATGACGATATATGAATAACTTGTAAGGTAATGACGATTCAATTTAGAACTGATTAAATTGTATTGAATTGTTGGTGCATTGCTTTAATGCGGCTGCGGGCTCCTGCCGACCGCCTTAATACCGCCCCAAACTCCCGCTGGCTTCAGGCTGCAGGGTCCAGCATAGACCCACATGAGCTTCAGGTGCATTCGGGTTCGAAGGTGGATAGGAAACGAAGGCCCCATCCAGCCAAGACGTGACGTGATAATTAAAGACAGCAGGAGTCGTCTCGCAACCTGCCAGCCTCCCCCCCCCCCCCAGCCCTCTACCCCACTGACGCTGCCTCTGCTCCGCGTCCGTCACCCCAAAAAGCACAATCAGCATGACTCGCGTTCGCCGGCACCCTCAGTCGTCCGCGAGTGGCAGACACGCCGTCCGCCAGAGCAAGTGAACGTGCTGTGCTTCCTCTTAATGCAGCTGATGCGGCTGAGGTCTCCCAGACCTGTCACCCTGATGCGATGGTGAAACTGTGATGTCATAGTCAAGTATGGAAATGCCACAGAACAGCTCCCGTACATCAGAATAACCGGGAACGTGTTTTTTTTAGGTGTGATCCCTGATCGGGTGGCCTGCGCAAAGGTTTATGTGCTCAAATTAACACTAAGAAGCCTTAACACAGATAAATACGCCAGCACGGTGTTTATATGCGCTGAATTTATATTTATTTATATGTACCGAACCATTGCGCTCGATTCTAAGATGAAATGAATGAACCGGTTAAAATGCGGCTAATCTTTTAGCTTCCGTGTCATCTGCTCACAGCAGTTATCTTCCGAGTCATTAATTTTGTGTGGTGTTCTAATGAGGACGTTATAAACCCAAACATGGTGTCCCTCCTGTGGAACCAAAGAGAACCAGAACCTGAACCATGTATCTCAGGTCAACTTGTCCTTGACACTTACAACAAACTACCTAAGTATGAGCTAAGTATGAATCTTCTTCTGTGGCCTGCATCACAAATCTAGATTTCTTGCTTAGCCCCTGGTCTTCGAAAGATTAGCAGAAACTATATCTAGATTATTGGGTTTAGTACGGATTTTCTTCATTGGGACCACATCAGAAATCAGTGATTTTTTGGAAATTTACTTTATATTAAGCAGGAAGAAAAGGCAGCGCAATCTGATTTGTCCAAGCATTACACCTAGAAGCATGTTAGATTCCAGTTTAGTATTCTGGGTTTGGTGCAATATCTGTTTAGTACTGTTCATTACGACCAATGTACTAGACACCTAACTCTGCCAACTTGAATATTGAACTTCTAAATTGCTACTAGCTATTAATTTATGGGTAATTAAGGTATTTTCACATCAAAAGGAAAGACTGCAGAACACCAGCAAACAAACCAGCAGTGTAAATAATTTAGGGCTCAGGATCTTCACCTGTGACCTGTTTTTCTTCTAGTCGGAGCATGCTTGATCTGTGCTGGGGCCTGGATCAGATACCTCATTCTGGACCCAAGGTTCTGTGGGGGGGGATCCTGTCACAGTGCCACTCTAGGGGCAGATCGATAGATCAGGCTGGCAGCTGATCCAGGACCCGGTGTGGGCTGGCGGTGGGAGTGGCTGGCCTTCGGCTGGCTAGGTCACATCTCGGGAAGCCATCGGCGGTTGTGGGGCAGGACGCTAACGAGCCGGGCGACTCCCTCCCTCCATGCTGAGGCTTTTTGCCGTGTGGCACAGGCACAGCCCACCCCAGTGCTGCCACGCCCATTTTTGGCCCCGGGCGCAATTGCAGGTTGTGAACGACAGTCGCGGCTGGGTCAGGCCTGGCGGAGGACAGAGGGCGGAGTCGCAAATTAAATTGACATTTCTGTTTTTCGGCAGGAAGGCTCTCCACGTCGTGCAGCCGCGCGCCCGTGGAAGTTAATTACAGATTTGCCAGTGCCCAGGGCAGAGCACTAAAACAGGGACGGATGTGGGGACACCCCCCCTTCCATCCACCCTTCAAAAAGATCAGGAAGCTCTTTTGTACCAGCCAGGCCCCTGCCCCACTGAAACCACACTGTTTACCAGGTTACCATGGGGACCACCATCCTGGACAATGATCTGTAATCATATTAATTGTATGGTCAACGGTTTTGCTGAAAGTGACTAACTCAGTTGGATGTTTTGCCTTTTTTGGAGCTGTATCTCGCTCATGGGCCCAACACTAGTCCTTCACTGGGTTTAAATCATGGATTACCACCCTTCCCCGCTACCTGGGTACTAACCACAGTCAGGCTGACCACTAGGAAACTGTTGTTCTATTGCATCAACATATAACACCATACTGTTTAAAATGTTATTGTGACACTCCATTTTACCCAAAGACTCTGAGAATGTTGATTTGACTGTACATAATATTACCTAAGGAAAATGTTGAGATTAAAGTTGCCAACTTCTTCCAAAGTTTTTTCTTATTAAGGGATTTACGTCTGATGCTGGGATGAAGACACGAGACCATATGAGGCAAGACATGAAAAGTCAGTTACGTTTCCATTGAAGTGGCATCGAAACTTGATTAATTAGACAATTGACTTTGTGAGTAATGCGTGTTCCCAGGGTGTGGGGACTTGTAGAAAGAGTGCATAGAAATAAAGAGGTGATTTTATTAGCTCATAGAGGCTGGGGGGGTATGGCTGTTAGACTCACCTGACTTCAAAGCTGTACTGAAGAGACCGGTTTGACAAGCTCATGCGAACACAGTTGAGACCTTCCCTCCCATTGCTGCCAAAGGGCCCCCACTGTACCACACCCTGTGGTGATTAGTAAGCTGGTGACCCACCTATCCAAAAACATCACAGTCCTGCGATCGTCAGCCCCAAATACTGTCGGGATGAGTGGAGCCTCACTGCGGTAACAACAAATCACGCCTCTCCGGTGTATTTACCTTTTTGTATATAAAACGCCTTAATGATGGAGCAATAATGTGGGAAAATTATATGAGTGCAAGTTATTTGAGTCACAGTGACGGGAATTTGATAATAATGACGGAATAATGCAATGATGAATATTTCCTAAGTTAATTAATGTTCTTTGTTTCACCTGCTGCTAACCTGATATTAAGCTGTGATGAGTTCACTTAATCACTGCGAGGAGTGTCTTCATAATGCTTCCTTGTGTGTTGCCTCGCTGGAGTGGGGATGGGGGACCTGAAGTCTAGCGGGAATTTGGCTTTAACCGGACTGCTTTGCCTGTAGGTCACCTGTAGGGGGCGTAAGGGGAGGACAGCAAACCAGAGTGCGTGCCAGCGATTGCTGCAGTCCGTCGCTGATGCGTTTTCATCGCATTTCACCTTCAGCGACGCGCTTAGCAGGTGGGGCTGACCACTGGCGTTTGTTTCATAGAATAAGTCTTTCGATTTCTGTTAAGCTAAAAATAACAACCCACCCAGATCTCCCTCAGCTATAGACTGTATCTCCGCTTGCTGAGAAGCGCTTTGCGTTTTATTAAGAAAGCGCTGCTGCTCCTATGCATTACTCCTGCAGACAGACACGCAACAGTTAGATGTTATCTTTTTTTCTGGGGTGCGAAGGTAGAGAAGCCCACGCCGGCAGTGCCTCACATCCTTTTGAAGGCTCTGTGTAAAGTCCCTGCTGCCTCATCAGGCTGGTGCTCTTTTGGTTTGCCGTCATTCAGGCAGCGCATGTCAGGCGCTCAGATAAAGAACCATGATTGCTAACTTAATGATGACTCAGTGTGGTAGCCCTGCTGAGAATACATCCTTTCTTATGTGAAAGGCTTTACCCGTTTTGAAACCCATTAATAAAAAAAAATCAGGCTGTTTCATATTAGAGATGAAATCTAGCAGCTAAAGAGAATGCAATTCGATTTAAGTGTGAAACTAAATGGTGTGCCGCAGCGATTCTCCGAACCTTTTTGGCTGCAGGAACTGGACCGTAGGGGGAGGAGCAACACAGATCTGATAGCATTCTACATTTTAAGCCATATAACACCTAGTAAGAGCAGAATTCAACCTTAAACCGTATACAACACACATGAAAACCAACACTAACTCCCCATCAATGCAAGCCCTGAGCCTGTTTTCTGGAAAGAAGGTGTGCATAGCGTGATACTATGTGTGTGAATGTCAGGCGCAGCGTGTTTTTAACATCCAGTCTGCTGCGGAGCCTTGTGCTTTGTGGCTGTCAAAGCAGAAAATCCAGCCTCATGTAAAGTATGTGGATGGGAATGGCAACAATGTCTTCAATGCCATTGTGGTGAGTTCAGGGTATTCTCCTTTAACTTTGGAAGGATGGGATAGATTGGGATGCGAATGAAGTCTTTAATCCTCCATTGATTTTTAACTCCAGTAGTCTGTCTTCTTGTACTGGTGTGGGAGATGATTCAGATGATGGTTCGGAAATAAAAGGATCATGTATCAACTCCTTTCCGATCCTTGGGTCCTTTGCAGAAGCGAAATATCTCTCAAACCTAGCTGACAGCGAGTGCAGGTGACCCCGCATGACAGCCGTCAGGTGCACGGATCCCTCCTCTCCCGTGTCCTGGGCGTATGTTTGGAACATGTCACAGACACCTCTTTCATTTCTTTTTGTCCAAGGATCCAGCTTTGCATTAAAAGCAGCAGTTTTATCAGCCACTCTAAATACCTTGAAGTGACAGATTGAGCACACTGCAATGTGCAAATATGTGACACAGGTAAGACAATTTTACCATCCACTCACTGTCTTTAAAGTGGTCGGCCAGTGGAGAGACTGCTTCTCAGAGAGAAACACTGATAGAGGCTGGCAGAGCTCAAATACATGAGCCAGGGCCTTACCCGGGACGGCCACCGGAGCTCCGCGTGTGGAAGTAGCCGCTTGTGTTGTGTCCATGCTATTATGGAGTTGTTCAAGCAAACCTGTTCAGTGCACATGTTTTGACATAATTTATTGTCTCGACAGCATCAATGACCACCTGGCTGAGCTCTGGTGCCAGTCTCTTACATGCCACTACTTCACAATGAACGAAACAATGAGTGGACTTGCAGTTTGGTGCAACCTGTTTCACGCAAGTCATGAAGCCAGACAGGTGGCCAGTCAATCCTGTGGCACCAGCAGTGCATACCGATACAGTTGTCCCAGCTGAGTTTACAACATGTATTCATCCAAGGCCTTAAATATTTCTTCTCCAGTCGTCTTTGTTGGCAGAGTTAAAGAACACAATAAGTACTCCTGCAAGTCATCTTGGTTGATGTACCCAACATAAACTCATAAAATCGTCTTGTTTTCCACATCTGTAGACTCCTGTCTACCTGAATGGCATACCATGGGGATGCACTGAATCTGTCAAACAGCTGGTTTTCGACTCCCTCTGCCATCTCATCTATTCTCCTCTTAACTGCATTATCCAACAGTGGAACGTGCCCAACTTTGCTAGTTGCTGCATCGCCAGGAAGTTCCAAACAAATGTCCTTGGCAGCTCGAAGATTCCACTGCTCCTCAGTGTCAAAAGGTTTTCTATGCCTTGGCGTTACGTTTAGCCTCCAGATATGATGCCTTTAATTCAGCAACATTAACTGAAATTGCAGACTTTAGCACTTGCCTGTTCAGATCTTCTTCTCTCAAAATGTTGTAAATAATTTAGGATGTTTAGTCTCCTAGTGCCAAAGTAACTTTGAAGGCTTCATAGCCTCATTAGCTAGCTCCTCCCCACACACCACACATCAAGGGACCATTAGCATCCAGAAGCGATGAAACCATATTTTATGTAACTGTTGTCATAATTAAATATTGTTAGTCTCTCCATTATCTTCACTGCCCGTGGGTCTTTTTTCAACAGCCCTGGTAAGAAACTTTGTTAATGTCATTTGTTTCTTTAATTTTCATTTTTCCTCTCACTATTTTCCTTAGGTAATATTATGTACAGTCAATATAGCTTTTCATCTTCTAAAAATGGCCACGATTCTTGACCGTGCACATTTGACCCAGATGTGACGACACAAGTAAAATGTTTTCATTGTAAATTTAATTTTAAAATTTTTAAGAAAATTCAGTTGGTTTATTGACCTTTTTACTTCTAAATTAATATCAATTTCCTTGTGATATATAATTTAAGTATGATATTTCCTGGAAAATAAAAAACACAATGCAGTAGGCCTACATTTATCTTTCCCCTTGCTTCCTATGGGTTTTCACAGCCTGGTTCGGCCCAGCCCACGGCCCAGCACCGGTCTGCGGCCCAGGAGTTGGGAACACCCGGTGTAGAGTATACTATAATTCATGGTCCTTCCCATTCTGTGAAGTGAGAATTTTTGTCAATGATAAATGGGAAAAAATATATAATGGCACCACAACCAAAGGAGTTAAAGAGAAACTGACATTAGTCTACAGTGTAAGAGACAACATAACGTCAGATGAGAAATGAGGCCGCATGGTCCAAAGGGCAAAATATATACATGCGTATAATTTTCGTAGATAGAGCATAACGCCACCAGGGGGAGCCAATTTACAGAATTACATCCCCTTGTGTCCTTGGATCAGCATTCTCAGAAAACATTCTCTAAGAGAACTCCCCAGATGCTGCTCTGAAGATAAAATGAAATAAGCTATAAAACCAGGGTAGCAGATGGGTCGATGGATTATTATTATTGCTTGTTTCACTTGTAGAAATAGCTAAACCATGGTTAGCTGTATTTGTATGTGACACACACACAAACAATTTAGACGTAGAGATTGTTTTATTTGCCAACAGAGCATAGTTTGTTATATTAGTGGATGCCACGTTGAATGCTACTGTATGGCTCATCACAGTTGAACTTGGGTTCAACATTTTTTCACACAGGTGAGCAGTAAAACCTTCTCCTGGCTAAACAGCTTGTGTAAAACAAGGATCGGGGAGATTTACAAAGCTAAGGTATTTGTCTTAAATGACCAAGTATTATTTTTCATTTGAGTATTTCAAGTTAATCTTTTTATATAGCCTGCCTAAGACCAACTGAACTGGCTTGAGATGACCCAGCCTAGTTACGGTCATGGCTCAGGTATGCCAATTTAAGTCCTGAAAAACAAATAGCCAGAGAGTCACCAGGCCACTTAAAGTAGGACAGATTCGTATGGATTATGTTTTTTTTTTTTTTTGTTTGGTGAGGCATGCACCATTTTGGGCTGAAGAAACCATCACTCTTAGAGGTCACCAGTCATAATAATAGGGAATGTGAGCGGTACTAGTTAGCAGTTTTATGGAAATCACAGGGGTATCTGTGAAGTAAAATAGCATCGATGACCATTCCAGGGAAATCATGCAAGCACAAAACAGTCAGAATGGTAAAACATGAACGATCTCTTCCATCAAATTCCATCTCTGTGGAATCTCTTTGTAATGGCTCGGGATGCATGGCCACAAGCTGAGCACAGGGTCACATTATTTCTTTTCTCATAATTGATGCCTTAAAGCTCTTGCCTGACAGCTCCTCACTCCTGGAAAGTACACCACCGTCAAAGCCTCCTAAATACTTCTCTGTCCGTAAAAAGAAAACAAACACTTTGCCCCGTGCTTTTAACAAGCACACTGCTGTTATGTTTGTATGTGCATTTAAAAACAAAGCACGACATGGAATGGTGGCCTCCATTTTCTAAAGAGACTTTTGGTAAAATAAGAGACTGCCTGCAATTACAGACTGTCCACTGTTGACCGTTATAACTTTATACATGGATAAGCTCTGGCCAGCTCTGACAGTGAGGTCAAATTTAAACAGAGTAAAATGCCTCTGACTATCCAGTACAAAATTTGCTGATCTCGTACAACCAGACCAACAAATGGCAATAAATGTAGCCATACATATACATGTGAATTAATTCAAATAAATGACTTTTGTTTAATAACATCCCATTTAATGAGTTATCTTTTACAAAAATTAAAAGGACCATTCATAAATTTCATTACACAAAGACCTTTTTCCCAGAAGGCATCTGTAAAAGTGCTGTTTAGTGACACCTGGCTGAAGGACTTCCTGTTGACAGCAGGTAATTTGTGAAGCTGCAGGAGTGAGGTGGAAGCTGTCTGTAGGTGCAGGAGCCTGCAGGATAGGGCTTCACACTTGGATGATTAATCATAATGATACCAACCCAACACGTTGGGCCATCTGGTGCAATGATATGATTTGGACAAAAAAAAAAAAACTGTTTAGGTGACCCAAGGAATCAATACCGAATTCTTACATCTGACACAATGTATTGGTGAAGACAAATACAGTACAATGTTTTTATGAAGTATTCACACCTCCCAGACTTTTTCGCTTCCTATGATTTTATGACCTAAAAAGTATATGCTTTAAAAAGGGGGGGGGGGTTCCTGTGATTTACACAGCCAACTGAAGGCTCAAAAGAAACAACAGTTCATCTACAATACTCATTTATATATTTCACATTTTATATTTTATATAAAATATAAAAATAGATACATTTTTACAACCCTGAGTCAATCCTTAAGATGACAATAGTCACCTTAGCATTTATGAGTCTTTCATGATAAATGTCCACTAGTGTGTCATATCCACATCATGCATTTATTTGTGTTATTATTATTATTATTATTCATATCACAGCTAAATGCCTGTCAAGTATGATAAGAATCGATTTGTTTCAAGTTACCTTCCAATAGATTCTCATTAAGACTCAAATCCTGACTCCAGCCCCTTGGCCACTCCCGGAAATTCTCGTTTTATCCATCTAAGGTAATGATTTCAGATCATTGTCCTACTAGAAGGATAATAGCTCATATATTAAAGTCATTTGCAATCTGAAGCTTATTCTCTTTATTTTGACATAATTTTATGTTCTGTACTGATACAATTCCCAGTCCCAGCTGGTGACCAGCATCATTAGAGCATGGTTCTGCCTCCACCATGTTCACTGCAGGGATGGTGTTACCTGGGTGATGTAATATGTTGGGTTAGGTTAGGACCACATGTAAGTGCCACATTGCCATCGTTGACCCAGAAACAGTCTCCCCCAATTCAGCCATAGAAAAGTGAAGTTGCCTCTGTTCAATTGTTCTTTTAATAGCTTCCCCGTTCTGTTCAGGATACTTCTGGAACCTTTCAGAAATAGGTGCATTTATTATAAAACTATATGAGCCCCTTTAAGGGCACATAGGAGAGCTTTATTCAGTGTGTTGTTTGAGTTAATGACAGCAGCTGGTTGCACCCAAGGACATTTAGGAATGTCATACTAGAGAAGTGAATGCTTATATATAGATGACATAATACAGAACATGTTGTGTAGCAACTAGGGAAAAATGTGTCACGTGAATCCAGAAAATGTAAAAACGAAAACTGAATTCATGCTTTTGGTTTGGGTCCTTCTCGTACCCTTCCTGAAAGGGGATTTAACAAGTTATTGAAATGACAAGGTCATAATATATTTATCAGTCATAAGAATTTAATTGCAGTAAAATGTTCTGCTTTCGTTAAATTCAAATTAAAAGTGTTGTATGTTATAAATGTTGTATTTCAAACTGCATGTAATATTTTATAATGACAAATTACTTTGATATTTAACAAAAATTAGTCAAAGAGACTATACTAGACAGCATAGGAAATAGCTGGATAAAATCAGTTTTTATGTCCTCACCGTCTGAGAAAAACAATAAATACTTTGGCATTACTCTGTTTCAAAAGGTTTTGGTCAAGTAGACCATCTGTAGATCTTCAGTCTGTTTCATCAAACTCTTCTGCTTATTCTGTCTGTTTACTCCAAAGGATTCTTTAACATTTTCAGTGCATGTTTCTAATCTTATTCATTTAGTTAGTTCTACCACAACTACTCCCAGGCTAGGTCATCATATCTATCCCGGTAAAACTCACCAGTGAAAATCTGGCAGACAGCAGAGTCTGACCTTTAAAAATACAAACTGTCTGTGAGTTTGACAAGAGGGTTCAGGGCATGGCTTACCAGCTGTCAGTCAGCGTAATGCTACAGTGAGGGCAGTCAGACGAAGCTAAATGTGTACAGTGTGGAGCTGATGCCAGTGGCCAACACCCATGCCCTTGCTGAGTGGCCGCTGTACACTTCAGTACCAGGCTCTCCTTTTTAATTACCTGGCTTGTGCAAGTAGCGCAGTGGGTAGGGCGCTGGTCTGTGAATTTTGGTTGGGAAGCCGCAGGTTTACACTTGGGAGATTCCAAAATGCTCCAGGGTCACTCCCGTGTTTTTGTGAAATTTTACCATCTTTCTCCTCTGTATTTTTGGTGCAATCAAATGCTGTATGCTAGGAATGCTACTTTACTGTATCTACTGTCTTCTTCCTGGCCAAAGCCTCTCCTCGAACCAGCATCTATAAAACTTAAAAAAAATTATAACTAATAAGACATTTGAAAGGAACCTTTTTTGGTGATTTGCACACGTACATTTGAACGCTTCTTTTTACATACCCTATCTTGTACTACTTTGAGACGCACATACATGTATACAGTGAAGCCTTGGGTCCAAGCACAGGGTCAGGCCATTTATCTGCCCCCCCAGAGCATTTTAGGGATTAATGACCTTGCTGATTCAATGATGTGATTTGGACAAAAACGTCACACCTTTAGGGCTCGACTCTGG
Source organism: Mormyrus iriodes (assembly GCA_011763525.2). Taxonomy (NCBI): domain Eukaryota; kingdom Metazoa; phylum Chordata; class Actinopteri; order Osteoglossiformes; family Mormyridae; genus Mormyrus; species Mormyrus iriodes. The sequence continues at coordinate 31,846,787 of JAAGVU020000040.1, forward strand.
CCTCTGACTTTTTCTGTCTGGAGTTTGAATGTTCTCTCTGTGTTGCCATGGATTTTTTTCTCCAAAAATATATCATTTTGGCGAATTTGTGTCTAAATTTCTCATTGTATGTGCCCTTTGATGGATCAGTATCCCATCCATACTGTCTCCTGCCCTGTGCATCCAGCTCATGCAGGACAACTAAATGGATAAAAACAGCACCCCCCCCCCCCACACACAGATTAGCTAAACTTGAATCATAGATGTAAAAAAGAGATGCACACGCTTTTTCCTGATCATATAGTTGCAGTAGGACTTTAATTTATTAGTCAGCAATCAGCAGAGTTTGCAGACATAGTGTGATGTTAGTTATTCACTCAAAAGTTGCAAATCTTTTCTGAGGTTTGTGCTCAGTTTTTCACCATATGTGTCTCTTTTTAGCACCATGTATATATACCCTATGTAATTATATATAATGCATGAGACATGTATTATATATAGTATGCATATAATATACTTTGGATTTCTGATTTCTTGCCTTCATGCTAAAGTGATCTATAAATCTTAGATTCGGTCAGACTTCTCTAGTGTCAGAACTCCTGGTGTAGTCACCTCAAGTGTCTTGAAATGTCTTAGAGACTGGTGGAGTGCCAGGACAATGACATCTAATTAAAGTACTGTAAACATAATCATAGATCATTTGGCGAAATGTGCGCAGTGTTGAAAATAACATGACAAATCCTCCAGTTTGTGCAAAAATGATTATTGTATTTAAACAGAGCACGGTGATACGAAAGCCAAGCCTTGTCACCCCCTGGTGGCCAATAATGGTCAGAACATAGATTTCTTAACCATGCAGTCACCCGGGGATTTATTGTCGTACCATCCATACAGAGGTGTACAGTGGCAGAAGATAACATTCCCCCAGGTCCACAGTGCCACCTACGGACAAATATGGGTTACAGGTACATATTGACCTATTTGCACAACAAGGGGATGAACATATTAAACATAGTGCAAGACAAGCTACGACGCTTGATACACGTACTGGGTGTTTTAAATGCAAAGAACAACCCAAAGGAATCAGAAAGTAGAAAAACGAATGACTAATGAATATGCAATTAAACAACTGCATTATAAGCCATAAACTCTCTCCTAGTACCAGAACTGGCTTTAATTTATTTCGCAAACATATTATAAACATTAATAAATATGTGCTAATACATAAAAATAAAGAATATTCTATGTTCTCTAAGATTCTGTAGTATACACTGCAGATCATTCCGCTATAATATATCTAAACACTGAGGTGGCTTGAAGCTCCGTAAGATTCTTTGACCATCTTGAAACGTGAGTTGTATTTAAGTCTCAGCTTTTCAACACATCTCTGAGCTCATCTTCTTGTACTGTGTCCACATATCAGACTTTCCATGTGCATTTGGAAGCTGCTGCATCAAACTCTGGAAGAAAATGACCCCTCATGTTGGGAAGACAGCAACAATCATCTTGATTTACAGAACAGAGATGGATTTATATCTATAGCTGTCACAAGTGGAACGCATGCTACATTCACTACAAAAACACCTGTCCAATACCTGCTGTGTCCAACCTGGTATGCTGTAAAGCTGTCTCTACAATATTAAGCACCACACAAGTTCAAAAACACTCCCACACATTGCCTTTCTGGCACTGATACCAGTAGTCCTCTCTGTGATGACGCACCATAATCCAAGACACGCACTCAAGAAGTAGACTTACAAGCATTGCCATCCTACATCAGTCATAAACAAAGAGTCCTGGAAGTTGGTAAGGTGCTAACAAGACGCTATAAATGAAGTGCTGATATTCTTAGAGTTTTCTAGAAAATTTTCTTGCTGTCTGTGTA
>JAAGVU020000040.1:31848750-31877453 GCA_011763525.2 Mormyrus iriodes
AAGGTGCTAACAAGACGCTATAAATGAAGTGCTGATATTCTTAGAGTTTTCTAGAAAATTTTCTTGCTGTCTGTGTATATCTGTGCAGCAGGCTGGCTTCACATAACACACCGTAACTATGGCTGCTGGTGCTGCGGTACATGCCATTTTAATCTTCTGTGCTAGTCCATTAATGTTTCTATGTATGTTCTGAGCACCCATGCTCTCTGCCTTCTTTCCCATATTTGTGAATATGGTGACTGGGGTGGGCACCATCTGAGCTGGAGTCCTGGTTCAATGCCATGAATCGGTGACATTGTGGATGCACCATGAGCTGTAACATCGTGGGTCAGCCTTAAATCTGCCAAATTACACAGGCTAGCATGGAGAACTGACTCAATGATGGACTTTGGCTTTGACCTTGACCACAGTTTACATCTTGCTTTTAGCAAGCAAGTCGACTCTTTCTTTTTTTCTATAATGTTAGCTTGCCTAGGGGGGTTGGGCAGCTAGTTGACCTTAGACCCTCAGAGATTTTTTTTCTCCCTACTTGGAAATTTTTGGTTCCATTTTTATCTGGCTTTCTGCCTTTAATTTCTTTGTCTTCCTTTTTTCGTGTTTTTGAATTATTCTTTATAAATGATGCAGGAATGTATCACGACACACCTTGGGGTGACTCTGTTATGAAAGGTGCTAAATAAATATAAGTTGTATTGAATATTGAAACGCACGTCTGGTTTGATATATTTATCCATGTAGTAAGGCTCTGAAGACTGCTACACTGCCTCCTACTGGACAAAACCACAGCATAGCCCTGCATTTGTCTTATGCTGGCCTGCTGTAACAAGAATCACCTGTAGGGTAACGTCCTGTAAGGTTTCCACATGTGACCTCCATGTGGTGTTTTCCTTCCCCCTTTGAATTTCAGACTGCAGATGGAGACTGAGATTTCTCTGACATTAACAGCACAGAGATTTTGGTGATCGGCGGTTCTAGATCATTTAAACTGGGGGGTCAGACTGGGGTCAGTTATTCTGTTGGGGGGGCAGATGCATTTCGCCTCAGTGTTCTCCAAGTATTATTTATTTATTTCTAGATTGCCAACATTAAGAAGCAAAAGACAAGTTTGAAAATCGCTAAGTTATTTATGCAGTGCTTTGCAGTTACATTTTACAGTTTTACAAATATGTAACTGACTGATTTCTTGTTCAGACTCTCTTGCTTCCACCAGCTTGATAATTTTTTTCTGTCGTTAACTTTGCTTTTCACCAACTGAAGCGACTCGACCCCCCGACGCACCCACATTAAGAGTCCGTCCAGAAAATATGCTTACGTTTGTGTTTCGCCTGTTCCCAGTGCACAAAATTATAGCCCATACATATAAATCTAAATAATAGCTATAGTAATAATAATAATACATTTATTTCAGACCCAAGTAGCATATATATTTGGGGGGGCCACTGGGGGGGGGACATGCATGTTGCCACGGGGGCACCGGCTCCCCTGCCCCCCCTAGAACCACCCCTGGTGATCAACATCCTGCACTCATGTAAACAGCCACCCCAGCTGTAGCAGTTCTGTCTCAACACAGAGTTGAAAGAAGAGCAAGATATTTTGCCCAATTTTAAACACGATAAACTTGGAGTTTTTTCCCACTCTGATCAACTGCTGCAACTTGGCTACTTTGTTTAATGTCATAACTGTTATATGGAGCATTGTTACACATTACAATATAATGAGTTTTTAATATATGTCAATTTGATGTTAAACTGTGTGGGAAAAAATCAGTTTGTCCAGTGTTTTCAAGTCTCAAGGAAAATATTTGTCAGTCGTGTACAGCGTATTCAGGGACGACTCCTCTGAACAAAGGCCTTCTGGCGTAACTGAGGATGTGTGTTAGCTTGGCAAGGTTAAGTGATGGCAGCAGCAACCTTGCCGCAAATTAATTCAATCTGCGGGACCATTATTTTCCGGAATTCTGGTTTTTGCCCAATGCTTTCACTAAAGCTCTTCTAACAGCCAAATGCAGTTACAGGAAAACCATTGTCCAAAAGAAATATGGGTAAACGCTGGGTGAAATCTGATTAAATGAGTTCTGCACCTAATTCTCCAGTAATCTGCTTTATAATTGAAGGCTTCTGCTTTCACTGCTAATTTATTAAGAAACAGACCAGACCGCCAATTCTAAGGATGTGACTGCGTTGCAATGGAATGCAGCTTTGTGGACAAAGTCTTTCCTAAAGAGCAGAGGAAGATGGAGATGTCGTGCCATTCTAGCTGTCAGGTCTTTCTTAGGTCTCCTGTTCCATCTCACACGACACTACAGTGACTGCTTGCAGAGATGTTTTGTGGTAAGTAACATAACCGGAGTTATCTGTACTGAACAGAGATGAGCCGTTAAGTGCTTATCTAGGTTATTCCAGGGGTCGCCGCAACTCTCTGTCTCAGCCTTGCTTGCCTGACCTTCACCATGGCTGACCTGAGAAAAGACAACCTGAAATCCTCTCTTTGCCCAGTGCCTAGGTGCTTGTCTGAACGTTGCCTTTTTGTTCTCCACAAGGGGGCGATGTTGGATCTACAGACAGAGAAGGTACCCAAAAGAACCTGAGGTCTTTCTCCAAAACACCCTTGGACCCAGAGAGGCAAGAGCTGGGTGGGGCAATTGGGTAAGACAGGTTTGGAGCGATACCAAAGGTTCAGACAGATGTCCAATGACAGTTTGTTCCATGAAAAAGGAATTTATTTTAGCTAGAACTCATATCATTTGTATTTTATTTTCTGTGACAGTTTATTTACGCAGAATTTTGTTTCTCATCCTTTTGGACTACATTACATCAATAATAATAATAATAATAATAATAATATTGTTGTTGTTACTACTATCATGTCGTCTTATGAGTGCTGTCAAACTGAGAATTATTTAAATGCATCATTCATTAATACAATATTTCAAAACATGTTTGGTTTTCTTAAATCTCTTAAATCGTGAATCTTTCTTAAAACTCTTCTTACAGCAATGTGGTTTATATACCTTCATTACCTTATAATCATTTATGGTGTGTGATTGTAGGTGTTATTTAATATTAATAGAATTACAGCTACATCAGCATTTCACAGCTCTCTTATACATCAGGTTTATTGTTATCTTTAAAAATCCATTTACACAATCTACAGTTTTATGGAAGTTTACAGCTGTTCAGGACGGTAGACATTTAAAAGGCTCGTTTATGGCAAGTTTATACCCCACTGTGTTATAAGGTCAAAAGTGAGCAAATTCAAACCTGTTTCAGATATTTTTTTCTCTAATTAAAAGTAGAATGCTTAGAGGCAATAACCCTGCAATGAATAAGTGGCTGGATGATGGATGGCTGGATGGATGGATGAGTGGATGGATGGATGGATGGATGGATAGATGAGTGGATGGATGGATGAATGTTAAGAGATATGATTAGATGCTTCCATGTAGTGAAGAAATTAAATATGTAAAATAAATCAGCCTTGGTCACACATTTACTGACTGTGCTTTATCACTGAAGTATGTCTACCCTGAGCAGGAGGATGACATTGGGTTTGCCATTAGCAGGGTGAGTTTTGTGTGAGAGCTCCAGGAATCGCAGTTCCACCTGAGGAGAGAATTTTGCTGTAAAGCAAGGTTTTTTTTAGCTGTCTAGCTAACTGCCTAAATATAAACTTTGTTCCAGCCTGGTACACTGTGTTTTGACAGACCAACCTTCATGGAGTCACCGATCTGGTGCTGGGGGAGTTTCACCTGAAGGTTTGTCATTTCTGCAGGTGCTTAACTTCCTCTTGCCAGCTATTGGCTGACACTTCTGAAAGAGTGCATTGGAGGAGCGAGACGGGCCTGTACTGCATTGGCTGTCGAGTCTGCGTATACCCATCATGCATCAGGCTGTTGTAATACAAGAAAATGTAGCTTGGGGGTGAGGAAAGGAATCAAAGAAAAATGTGTCTAATTTCATAACTAGACAAACCCTAAATAATAACAGTGGGGCTTATAAGCACAATGGGGGTTTAGATATATCATTCTGGCAACAGAATTGTGCAAACCTTGGCACTCCCGTCCCAACAATGCAGGAAAGCAAACGCAGTCAACTCAGAAGGAGGCTCACCGAGAACACAAGCTACCGTCGAAATCGTAAAAAAGAATTTTGCTTTATTCTCTGCTGCCTGGACCTCCAATGCACCCCTCTTAGCTGAATCGCCCAGGTGCATTTGCTGCAGAAACCCATGTCATCGCATGCCTGAGTCACTCACCTGAGTTGCATGCCATCGGCCAATATATGGGCACAGCCTCGAAATGACCCCAAAGCACTATAAATCACACATAAAATATTACAATGTTTGACAACTACTGAGAAGCAGCATGACCTCACCATGTTTGGCCTTGTCTACTTTGCAGAAGAATGCCGTTCTGTGGCAGGGTCTCCTGAACAAGGACGCTGTGCCCTGTGGTTTGACAGGAAATGCCAAAATGAGAAGGGGACCTGCAGCCCCCTGGCCCTTGAACGGCACCATTTTAGCCTAATGTAGAAACTGAGAGCATTTGACAGCTTGGGGTTCCATCCCTGAGACTGTATATGGGGTGGAGCTGTGTCAGGTGATGTATTAGATGCGCAGACGACCTAAAACGTAACCATGCTGAACTGACCTGCGACCGCTTATGTCACATTGTCTGAGATACAAATCTAGAATGAAGGACATGTTACTAGCTGAGGTTCTAGGTATAGTTTGGAGGTATTACAGGTACAGAACCATCTTATAAATTGTCCTAATGTTCTTATTAATCTCTGTGACACATTTGTATTACAACTAAGAATCAACAAAACTCCAAACACCAAAGACACTTTGACCATGGTTTCAGATTTTTTGAAGCGTGGCTTTCACCGTGAAAAATGACCTGACTGGAAGGTGTCCCGGGCAGTAAATCACACCACCGGAAAGCACAGGTGATGTTACTCTCTGCCCAGACAAATTAATCAACCGGATGCTGGAAAACAATGCAAACTCTGGTGAAAGGACACGGGCCATGGTACTGTCACTTCAGGTCTGTGGTGGGACCATGTGGCGAAACAGTGAAATGGAATTATTTTAATGAAAGTAACAAAATAACTATTAAGAACAAACAAATAATAATAATAATAATAATAATAATAATAATAATAATAATAATAATAATAATAATAATAATGTGTTCAGTGATAGATTGCCATCCCAACCTGAATGCCCCCTATCTTGTGGTACCTTTGGAAATGGGTCCAGGCTCATTGTGACCATCCATCAATGCATCCATCCATTTTCTGTAACCACTTATCCTATTCAGGGTCATGGGCAATCCAGAGCCTATCCCGGAGGCTACGGGTACAAGGCAGGGAACAACCCAGGACGGGATGCCAACCCATCGCAGGGTACACTCACACACCATTCACTCACGCATGCACACCTACTGGCAATTTAGTAACTCCAATTAACCTCAGCATATTTTTGGACTGTGGGGGGAGTACCCTGAGGAAACCCCTGATGAAGAAGCTGACCCAGTTGTGACCATATCCTGGATAAACAAGTAGAGATCATGGATGGATGGAATGGTATCCCAATGTGTTTTGAGATGGACTGGCATCCCATGCATGGTGTACAACAGCCCTGTTCCCTGTGCTGCCTCTGGTGTTCCCCATGTCTCCCCACCACCCTGAACACAGTAAGTGGTTGGGAGATGGAGGGATATGCAGGAAGAAAAATAACAAAAAAGCCTGTGCTGTTATTACCATGTCAGACTTTGTCCAGGTGACAGCCGCAGAGAGAAGCAGGACTCCTAGGTGGGTAACAGACAGTCTGACTTTAGTCACCCATCAGCTGTGGTGGGGTCTCCATGGCAATGCTGAATAACTGGTATCATTCTGCCATGTCACGCTGGCCCCTGCAGAAATGCCACATGACCGTGCTGTGAAAAGCAGCCAATCAGGTTATCAGGTAGGGCATGACAAGGCAGCATGTTGACCAATGACGGCTGCTCCTGCGGGCTCTTTCCCAAAGCTAACATCGTGGCCGGGGTGTATATAAACCTGTACTGATACAAACAAGAGTATGACTATATTTCATGTATTTTATATATCTGTTAGTTGAATTAATCAAATTGTTTTCAAGAATTAACACTGTCTTTATGAAACTACAAGGTAAAACTTGAATATTCTGTGAATTTGTATCTACTTGTCCTTTTTTACAAAATGCTGTTGGGGTGTAAGGAAGGGTACACTCCTGACAGCACTCAAACCCACTGGCAAATACACAATTGCACTCTCAAGTCAATTTAGATGTACCAGTCTCCTGCACTGCTTGTCTGTGGACTGTGGGAAGTAACTGGAAGCTCTGAAACAAAAAAGCTTACCTAAGCAAAATCCACACATATATCTATGAAGGTGTGCTGTTCCGGTCCGGATGCATATCGTCCGTCCTACGCCAATAAGCAGACTTTTAGGCGTATTTTCCCTGGTTTTCTGCACACAAGTGCATTAGTACTTGGTCTTGTCACAATGTTCTGCTCAACCCTAATAAAGAAAGTACACCCTGGTGTACATTACAAGCTACGCTGGGTGTGTTAGAGTATTGCATTCTGTAATCCCTTGGACTGCTATGCATGGCCCTGGGTTCATGGTAAGCAGTGCTAGCTAAGAGGTGGGCCTAATCAGTCAGCTTTGCAGAAGATTGTGGGCGAAGACTGGTCTCCCGTGCTGCTGTCCGGCGTAGCCGTTACCTCTGGACATACTTTCACTTCAGGGGATTATACAGTACCTATCTGTTATGGCAGAACTGTGGCCCCAAAATAATTCCTGTTTAGAAGAGGAAACAGAAAGTAAATATTATGTTGTTGTGGAAAAATTTGGGATGGAATAAAAAGTATATAATTTGAACAGCCCATGACCTGCCAGGAAATTCGGTTTTGTTTTTGAGTTTGTCAGGCTGTCAAACTCAAGCCCCTAACTATTAACAGTGATGCCCCAGAGGCTTTGGTGTTGGCAGAAAAGTGGAACAGCTAGGCCAGACCTTACTCAGACTGACCTCCCCAGCGCCTTGGGCTGCGACCACAGCATTTATATTTCTTTACATTGTATTCTGGGAGAATACTGACCCCACATGCGATGTCATTTCCTTCCATATTCCTCTCCTGTTAAACTTTGTCCTTATTCCATATTGTGCTTTTCCTGATGAAACATAAAAATGACAGAAACTATTTCTGTTTGCATAGCCAGCCTTTTCTTTCAAACCAGTTTACAATTTTTTCCCCATTCGTTACAGCTGAACTAATTTGCTGATAGATAGAGACAACCACTGGGGCCCTTCCGAGCTTTGAACTAGCAACCTGATGAGTCTGGTTATGAACTGATATCTTGCTGGCTTGCTACACACAGGTGTTTCATGGGTGGATGTTGACTGTAAAATCATGCCCCCCTGCTATCCTAAATAAACAGAAGGCGAAGTTTGTTTTTTTTGTGACACTTTATTCATCCCGGCAGGGAAATTGCCATTTTGCCAATCCCACCTAGGCTTCATGAGATTCACATACAGGTGAGAGCAAACTTGGGGGTCACAACACTGGGTCAGGTTAGGGTTAAGAGCTTAGCTCAGACATCAGTCTGCTGGCCCTGGGATTCAATCTAGATGATATTTCGATCATGAGCACAGAGTCCTAACCCTCTGAGTCACAGCAAAAAATAAAGACAGAAGACAGGTATGGATATGGTGGGGAAGAAGATCCAAGCGGACCAGGCTACATTCTATTAGATGATGGGTGCCCGGGAGATGGATATAAGCTTTACATTTTTGCTCCTCTGGCTGACATTGTTATTCTTTAAGTGATAGCCAGAGTATTTCTGATTTCAAAAATGTGTTTTTTTTATTGTAAAAATGAGTGTATTTGAAATGTATTTCATTTCTGTGAATTTTTTTATTTTCTATAATTTTTTGTGTGTCAAGTTAAGGTGGCTTTCTTAACGTTGTTATCGCTTTGCAAGCCGTCACGCAAAAATGCCAAATAACAAACAGGTGGAAGAGCTGAGGATACATTCACACTCGCTCTCTCTGCTGCGTAGGATGACATACGGAGCCTGCAGAGCGGCTTGACTTGTGATTGGCGGAACATTCTGTCAATCAGAACACCTTATTGGTGTGGACACAAATGTGTAAATTGACATGTTTGGAAGGAATCTCATGATGTCAGGTCTACCATATGTTGCAGTTTAATTAGTGGTGCTGTTTTCTAACCCCAATTCTCCATGATTCATCACGGCCCGTGGTGTTTTCCTGCTGGATAAAACTCGTGGTGTTAAACCCAGTGGATGAGTCATGCGTCTCACATCTGCTAGATACGGTGTCAGACAGGTAATAGTTTCAGTATGTGGCATTAATACTGCAGAAAGCCCATAATTGGGACTCGGTGTATCTGCATCATCACACATCTCTGAAGAGACATTTCGTCCTTGGCTGCCAAGTGAGACGTGACACCTCTGCCTCTTGTATTTGCGTCTTTGTCTCCTGCCCCTTGTGATCCTCAGAGTATTTTATGCAGACCCAGGGAGGTGCTGCTTTTGTCATGATACTTTGTGTTTCTGACACCTAACGTTCTCAGCAAGGTTTAGAAGTGCTTGCCAAGACTTAAAAAGAAAGCATGCCCTAATCATGGAGGTCCCCAGTCCTTATCCTGTTGTTGTTGTTGTTTTTTAGTACATCCACTTGTTTACCCTGTAATATTTTTTCCATGACTATAATCCTGACCAGCTGAATTAACAACTTAAGCATTACATCCTACAATAGCAATAGCCTACAGTTTCTCACTTTGTGCTAAAATCACCAGATCCTCACATACAGGCATGCAAGCGCTTCAAAACATAACTTCCAGTTTCCACATTGCCCTTTGCCGCCTCTTTAATATCCTCGAAATAAATCTGAATTTAACAGCCGCAATGTGGACGTCGTTAATAATTAAGCAAAGCAATCTGGCAGTTCGTTCAAGTGTTAAATATCTGTTTAAACTAGACTTTTTTCCATATGAGAATCCAGATTCCCAGCGTGGAGAATGATGTTGACGTGATGTTGATGCAGCGCAGCCCCACGCGGGAGGGATACTGCGGCTCCTCTCTGCGGAGTGCAGCAGAGCCCTGACTGTCCCAACTCAATGATGATCGAATGGAATCATTAATGAATCTTTTATCTCAAGTAGCTACTATATTTGTCCGGGATTTGTTCGTAATTTGCACTTCAGTAGTAATTGAGTTATTACTAAGTATTTTTGCCCCGTCAAGTAAAGTGTTACTAGCTAACCTATGTGACATTTAGTCAGTCACAGTAAAATAGCTGTGTGGGGTTCTTTACATATAGCTTTTGATATTGTCTCATTATGCTAAAACTAGAGACGTTTATGCAAATATTTTAAAACAGTTTTAATAATTAAAATTCAGAGTCTAATTTTTGTCTCCCCAAGTTCTGAATTTTGATCACTGCAGTTAAAAGCTTAATTAAGTGCTTCAAATGGTCTCACGCTAAATCATTCTATTTGTTCGGCAAAAAAACTCTATCTAGTGCTTACAGTCTACATAATTTCTAATTATATGGTTGGATTATTAATGAAGAACAAAGCTGCAGTTTGTCACCTTGGAGAGCTGGCACCCTGTCATACTACTGAGAGCCAGCCATTAATTTACCTGCTCTTCTACTCCTCCCCCCCCCCACCTCCTTTCCCTACAGAAACCATGGCAGAGTTGGTTGTATGCAGAATCGGAACCTGAAGGTGACTGTTGTGTGTTAACCTCCCTCTGGGGGGAGCCAGAGTTCTCAGCGCCACCCCAACCTGGCAGCAGCCCAAGGGTACGCCTCGCTCCACCAAGCCCAGTTTAGTCATTGCAGGCCTACGGAGTTGTCCTTGAACAGTAGCGATTCTCCTTAACGAAGGTAGGAGGCAGATTGCTGTACCCCCCGTGCTATTCCCCCAGCAGCATTAGCCTCCATAAATTGCATACTGCTCCGAATTCAGGGACAGGGTTCTACCTGGCGAGGACCTGCACAGTACAGTAAGCGAGACATGGTGGATATGACGTGAAGATTTAAATCCCAGGACCCTTGGCAGCGGATGGCTGCAAGTTTCACTTAACAGCACTTTCCTTGGCTATGAGAAAACCGCCACCCAGCTGTCATCGCCGCCCCTTGCTGGGCAGACGCCGGTCACACCGGTCACTGGCTGCAGAACCGACTTCCTCAGGCGGCATGGATGCTGCCTGTCCTCTTTACTAGGGAGAATAGTGGCACCTTGGGCTCCAATGTCTGTCACTGATTCTGGGCTTGTTAGGGCAGCTGTCTGAGAGACACCTGTGCCCCCTTGTATGTCCTGGAGCTGTGGATATGATTTCTACATGACTCCAGATGCATTCATTTAATTAAATACATTTAAAGCTGAAGGCAAAATCTAAGTTTCCTTTTAAATTGCAAATTTTATCACCAGTACTGTGGGCTAAGCAGTTGGAAGGTGGATCGATTGATTCCGTAGACAGTGGCATTGCTTGGATCTTAAGACATCCGGGGTTTAGCCCAGCAACCTAATCTGTCCCAGGGTTCTCAAACTGAGAGCACGGTTGTTAAAACATCTGAGCTAAACAGATCATTCTGGGCTCCATCGGAGTCTGCCTGTAGATATCCTGAAGCATTCATATCTTGCTCGCTCGAAAAATATCAACCTGCAGATCACCGAAATAAGCACCTATAAATAGCAGATAATGTGAATAGTAAGGCAGCCACAGTCAGTCTCTTCCAGTGAGTTTGTAGGCTTCTTTCTCACTGTCCTCATCCACTCGCCTTTGACAAGCAGACCTCAGTGCACCACAATACGAAAAAACCATGAAAGCGAATAGCACAAACTCAAGTGAATTTCGCAGACCTCCGAATAAGAAGAATTTCACCCTATTGAATGCTTTTAAACGGAATTTTAATGCACTATGTTTAGTTACAGCTAAATACAAATGTTTGGAGCATAGTGCATTTGTTTTTGTTTTAGATGAAAAGAGGGCATTTGTTCAAGAATGGTGTTCATTTCTCAAGCATATTTAGCATTGCAACAATTTATTCCATCCTTTTTGCCCAGTTGCATTGACGCCTGATGCATTTTAATGAAGTGTTATGTTTTGTAAGGATGCATACTTATGCATTTGGCAGTAGAAGTACAGCATACAGTATGTGAGAGCTTCTTTGGGCATGATGCTAGAGGGCTAACATACATGGGATTATGGGTCTCAAGAATGGCATAATTTGTGGGTTCTGAGTTACTGGGTGTAAAGCAAAATGGAAAATAGAAATTACTGAGAATTGTCAGAAAAAAAATACATATAGGTAAACCAGGTTACTTGGCTGTTCTTCTCAAAACCTCTCCAACACCAGAGGCACCATAGAAGGGTGGAAAGTTCAGACAACTCCTGAATGACAGGGGCCCTAAAAATTTGGAATTGGATTAGTTTGGGTTGGGGGGCCCAATATAGTATGCTTTCATGGGGCCAAAATTGTCTGGCGGCACCCCTGCCCAAGAGACACTTACAGGCAATGACAGTACAGAAAAAATGTTTAGCAAAAGTCCTTGAGAAGTCTTAGCCGCCAAAATGAACACAATAGCCCATGTAGAATATGTGTTAGTCTCAACATACACCCTTGCTAGATTTGAATTTATTTGAAAGAGATTGTTCATCGATTGATATCCTGATGATCATTCCTGCTGTGGACCTTGAATTGTATCTGGGTTTTTGAAGGGCTCCTTTTATTTAAACTGTGATTCTGTATCACGGATGATGGAAATGACAAGAGTGTGACCGAGGGTTAAGAATGAGAGTCTGGGGCCCATCCCCGCCAGCCGCAGATAAAGGGGCCTTCTGAAATGGATGCCAGCCACTTTAATGCCACTTGACTCTGCTCTCCTTTCAGTAGCCAAATTTAATCTGTCCCTGTCTGCCCCTGGGTAATGACCAAATTTACATTTTAATTGCAGATAGATACAGATGAGGTCCCCGTGTGCACCGTCGGGGAACCTGCCGAGGCGTGCGTGTGTATGCACGCGTGTCCGTCCGTCTGTGTGCAAGTACATTGAGGTGAAACCCAAACGCTTAATTACATGCAGCGTATAATTTATCTCCAAACACCTGTGTTTCCTGTCTGGTGGGCTTTAACTCCTGGCTGTCTCTGATTGGGGGACAGTTACTGTCGTAGACTGAAGCTCTGCTGGGCTCCTGGCTTTCATACGTGCTGAAGAAGGAGCTCAGCATTTCAGAAGGGCAGTTTTATTTCCTAGCACAGCATCTGTGGTGCAGTCGAGGAGACCGAGGAGTGATTTAATAGAAGTTATTTGGGCAATTCTCCAGAGGGTCCTCTAATTGCCCTGGGCTCAGTGGGATAACAGTAAGACTGAATTATTAACACCTGCATCCATGAATCACACATCACATATCACTTCTGGCTGGCCAGTCTCTGTGCTACAGGACCACTGAATTCCATTTAAATTTTTCAAATTTCATTTACAACTTAAACAATTGTTTGCTACTGTCACTGGCAATCCTCGTTTGCAGGAACTGCGGTGGCCACCCCTCTGCATTTACAATGCTACCATCTAACCAAATTTGTTCCAGAAGTGTAATCTGCTAGCAATTCTCTTTTTGTCAGCTTGACAGCACAGAGTGCCGTCCCACTGTACTTGTCAATAACACTTAGCCCATATGTCTGGAATAAATTCTGTTAATTCACTCAAAAGTATCTCGAATCATTAACGCTACAGAAAACGCAAGTGCTTGCAATTACCAAAGAAGAGATTACCTTCGAATAGAATATATTAAGGAATATCATCCAGAACAACGTAGGTTTCTGTGGCTATATCTACACTTAAACATTTTTTACTATGGGTGAGCTGCACAAAACAGAAGAAGAAAATTACCTTTATTCTGTTGTTTATTTTGCAGAAGATGCAATTAACAATTTACGAATTAGGATACAAATTAAATTACTCAGAATGTCAGATGCAGTAATTCCAGCCCCACTCATTATCATTATTATCTCCAGTCATGTTGATCGTAAAGTGGGCAACAGACAGAAAGAGTCTGACTAGCTAGGGGTGATTGTGAAAATATTAGAGCAGTCAGACAAGTGAAGGCTGGTTGAAATTAGTCTCCAGCTTCATACTAAACCTGATCTTAATTGCGAAGTAACAGCTGCTGCCCTCTAGAGGACAGTGAGATACCAGACACAGGTTGTCTATGTCTTACTAATTGAACATTTGATTTGACTCATAAAAAACACTAATCCTTTCAACTGCAGACACTGGCAGCACCACACTTTGCTTTGGGAGCAATTATAAAATACCAGCAGTTCCCCATCTGCTTCTACATCTAAGGGTCAAATTGACCTTGATATTGTAATTGTAGTTCATCATCATAAGTCTACTATTTTACTTTTTATATTTAATTATGTTTTCTTTCTTTACTGGATACACTTACCTTGCTCCATTTCTCATTCATCCATCCAACCATCAAATTGTTTGTCCCGAACAAGGTCACAGTGTGTATTTAAAAAAAAAAATTACATCAGGTGACAAGTGGCAAAAAGAATATAAAAAGATGTATGAAAATGTGTGCCCCACAGATCTGAACTCGTCAATGAAAGCAAGCTCAGAGTTTAATTCAGGTCTATCCTTGATCTCCAATGGCAGGTTGTAACCACAGCAGCAGACCTGAAAACAACCATCACAAATTTCATAGGTAGCATCATAAACATGGAAACTATAAAAATCTGTTACAAGAAAAATATTTTCACACACTCTTCAGGCTTGAAAGACACTTTGCACAAGAGTGCATCAGATTCATAAGGGATTTATCAGAGCATGAATCGGGATATGGGCAAATTACAGTCAGTAGATTTAAGGTCTAACTGAGCTTTCACTGACATGCAAAGTGGATTGTAATAGATTATGTATTAGATAACAAATTCTAAGATGAAACTAAAAGTGACAAGGAAGATAAAGTAAGGATCAGTATTTTCTTTGCTGTGAGAAGACATGCAGGTTGAGGCAATAACCGTCAAAGAAACAGAGGGCATCCACCTTTGACCCTAACAGCATCATCCAGTGAAAGAGCAAACGCAAAGCCTGTGGGTGGTTGAATATCTACTGGGAAAGCAGCATCCTTGCTTGGGGATTTGGTCAAAATACATTATGGAAAACTATATATCTTGACATGTCCATCTTGGATTTCCCTTGTGTAGGGCAGGTCATCTCCAGGTCAGGGGTCTCTCTACCAGCTAGTATAAGACGCCATGTCACAATATAAGTGCTCCTTGGTTACACTGGGAATACGTTGACATGTTCGGAGCCGGAGCGAGAATGCTTCCAGCTTCCAGTAAAATGGCAGTTCATGGCCGTTATCTCTGACTGAGGGTTTTATTATACCATTGTTTTATTTATGGGGCAACTGGCAAAACACTCTTGATTTGGGAGTTCTTTGACTCATTCAGCGGAGATTGGCTATTTTCTTCCAAAACAAACTATGCCATGAAAGAGATTCAAATAATTAAAAACTTCTCGTAGAATTAAAAAAAAATGGTAAGGAAATGTGTTTTCGGTGTAAAAAAAATTACACTGGCAATTGACATCTGGAGCACTTTTATGAAAAAAATGCGTGTTCTGCTTCAAGCTAGGAGAAAATGTTATTTTGGATGAACTGCTGTTACCTAATGGAAGAACAGAGCTATTTTATCTAGTACATGGCAAACAAGCCAGATATATTAGAAATCAAGTTTTTAATTGAGCGCAGATGTTGAGCTAAACAACATCTTCAACAAATGCCCACACTTAGGTAAAGATGACAACCGGCTCATTCAAAGACTTGTTGACAGTGTTTCTTTTTTTTGGCTAATGGAGATCCATGTGGGAAAGAGAATATATGTCACAACTGATCATTTCTCCCTTCCTGTGAACCTGGCCAAGGAAATTGCATGGAAAAGAACGAGCCAGGGTGGGAAAAAAATCAATAAAAACAGAGAGGAAGCTGACACACATATTTTTATTGTTCCAAATTGCAATGCACAATCTCTCCACTCCCACAGTGAATGAATGCAAGCCCAGGACAAAAGGTTCTGCTGCTCAGAAGAGGGCACTGGAGGAAACCCGGAAAGCTCTCCAGCTCTCCAAAATATGTGCTGGACATTGTGGTCCAGGCGGCATGCAAATGACCCAACTGCCACAGCAAGTACATTGGATCTGTTTGGAATACATCCATGGGCTCTTTACAGACAGCGCACAAGCAAAGACATGCCTTCCTACAGCTATCCGGCGAGCTGTGCCAGGGAACTTCACAGGACAGGATATTGACTGAAATAGTGCCATCAGGAGCCACAGCAAAAACCGCAGAAAATACCAGTTTGCCAGGTGCGGCGTCTGTAAAACACGGGACCCCAGGACAGAGATCAACGTTTCTTCCTCTAGCAAATGCACAACGTGGTCATACACTGATTGAATTGCCTACAAGTGGTGGGAAATAGACAAAGGAAAAACAACAAAAACACCACTGAAAATAAATGCCTTGCCGACCCATTTTTTTCCAATGTCAAATGGTAAACTGCATAGCAGTAACAAATCGCAAATACCTTACGATCTAAGATTGTGCTGTAAGGTAATTCATAGCCTTAATTTCCTACTCGGCCTCAACCAAAGCCAAAGAGCATTACAAAGTTAATAAGCCCAAACACTTCCCAGTTAAAGTATTTCAAGTATAATTTATATATTAAACAATTAGCTAAATAGAAACTCTTCATGCTTATCATTCTGCTTTTGTCTTCCCAAGCCAAGGACAATAAGGTTTCATCATTTCTTTTCCATACAAATACATTTAATGTTTTTATTATTTCATTCTTTGCCCTCCATACAGAACAAATATCATAATTACAAAGTAATTACATCGCTTTTTTTATTCCCAGAAAATAAATGCAAGTTATAGGATTTCTAACACTCCCCTAATGAGCAATAAATTAACGCCACTTTGTTTAAATCGGACTGCTTATGATACAACAAAGCAATAATAAGGATAATTTATCACACATCAGGGGGAATCCAGAGAAGCTCATACACACTACATGAGAGGAATGTGCAAAATGCACACAAGCGGCTTAGGGCCGTGTTTCACACCCCCAGACCCTGAAAGTGTGAGGCGGCAGTGCGCCCCACTGAGTCACTGTGCTGCCCCATGGTGTGTGTGTGTGTTTTATGTATATATTACATTGTAGTGACCGAATGTCCCCACAATGTCATAAAAACCTGTTATTTTGACATTTTGGGGACCATTTTTTCAGTCCCAACAAGAATAAACTCAATTTAATCAAAATCTGTGGCTGCAGTCAAAAAACTAAAAATACCAAAATACTTGTATATCGCTTGGTTACTTATGGTTAAGGATATGGCTGGGTAGGGGTTAAGGTTGTCATTGTTGGGATTAGGATTCTTCCCACACAAATGAATGAAGAGTCCCCGCAAAGATATGAATACAAACGTGTGTGTGTGTGTGTGTGTGCATGCACCCTGTGATCAATGAACATCCAGCTGAAGGTTCCCCTGCCTTGTGTCCTACACTGCCTGAGACGATTGTGTATTCCCAAACCACTAGTTTCAATGCAACCCGACAATTTCCTTGATGTAAATAATTAGTTATTTGTGGAATGTTTTAAGGTTCTTAAATGTGTTTGTTGTGTATTCACAGGTTTTCCCACTGCTTCCCTTATATTAGACATTATAATGGCACCAGCTTAGCCATGAACGCTGGGGAAGCCCCAGGAGAAAGCCAGACGGTGACTAATATGATTTTAGCGGGGCAGCCGAGCAGAGGTCGCTAGGGGTGACAGACTAGCTCTCAGCTGAAGCTGGAAATGTCAGATTTGGCCTGCTTTGAGACAAGGTTCACATCACCTTGGTCATCAATTCTGGAATCCCTGTCAGGTAGGGAAGGCCAGTCTGAAAGCCCCCACCTGTGCTGGCTGTCCTCTGGAGAAAAATCCAGGCCCTCCTCCAAAAAAATGTGTTTTTTATTCTTTTTAAGGAGGTTAAGAGAGGTGGAGGTGTGTGTGTGTGGGAGGGGGTGCCTGACTGTAAGGACTTATAATCCACCTTATGTTTCCCTATTTTCAACAAAGGATTGAGCTTTTTAAAAGCACTTTGTGAATCCTAAATTTAGGGTCAATTATGTTTCTGCCATCTCCTGAGCAGTTAATAAAATTAATAGTGTGCTGAGTTAAAACCCAAGACCTCATGTTCATCTACAACCCCGTATACTGCAATATTGTAGGTGTTTGTTTGACTAAATATATAATTGCTTATTTCCTTATAAAATGACTTTGATATCATTAATGATGGAAATACCTAAGGAACCATAATGGTGAGCTTTTCATGTCTGGATAATCATTTTATTTGTTTGGGGAAAGTGTTTCTGAAAGACTCAATTGAATTGAATTCAATTTATTTTTATATAGCGCCTTTCACAACAGAGTTGCCCCAAAGCACTTTACATGATATTGAGAGAACAGGAATTAAATAGGAAAAAGGAAAGACAAAGAAATTAAAGAAAGAAGGAAGACTGGACCTGGGAAGGAGAGACTTGGGAATGACCTGGCTTGGAAATGTGTATGCATTGTTTGTAAAATAAAAACATTAAAAAAATGCAAAAATATGACGTAGATGGTTTATTCTGGAACATTTTTTAATGTTCATACTCTTGTAACCAGTGGATACAGATTTTACTTAAATTACTGCCAGGATTGGCTTTAATAGAAACCCAAATGGTGCTGAACGTGCAAAAAGGCTCCAAAATGTGACAAAACTTCAACCAAAACTGGGCCCAGCCAAACACAACAAGGAAAGGGAGGACCTAGCCAAGCCCTCCCTGAGACCCAGAACCAACAGACAGCCATCCTTCTGCACTTGTCTAGGAGCAAGCTGATTGGGCAACTTAAAAAGCCTGTAGAGCCATCAGATGTGTGAGTCCTTTACACTCTTATGGCTTCTAACTTCTGGACACTGCTACAGCTGACAGGACTAGATAATCTCTTTTACAGTAAAAATGTACTGCTACTGCAGAGGTGGGCAATCTTATCCACAAAAGGCTGGTGTGTATGCAAGTTTTTGGGATAGTCCTTAGGTCAGCTGTTCAAACCCAGGTGTGAGGACTCCTCAGCCAATCAGTCCTCTAATTGGTAATCTAATTAGGGAGCTGCAGTGAAAACCGGCACGCACAGTGGCCCTTTCTGGATAAGATTGCCCACCCCTGTGCTACTGTGCATCTATCTAGTGTAACATTTTTGGTAAAGCATGAATAATTCAGGGGGATTCTACATAGGATATATCAAGATCATGTGCTGAACCTCTGTGCGGGGTTGGGGTGGAACATCACTGGCAGATGAATTACAATGTGTACAATGTACGTGTTTAACCAAAGCCTTTATTTAGATTAACTTGCATAGCTAATAGGGTAAATGTAAACATATAGTATATGCTGGATACTGCCTCAAGCAATTTAAGCAAAGCACCTAGATCAAGAATCTGATTTGTGTCTGGAAATATACCTGCCGATTAAATCACCAATACCTCCTAGGAATGTCGAGGTCCCATGCTGTGGGGCATTCCACCACCGAGCATTGCCACCAGATGGCGCTCTTCATAGAAGAAGGCATTTTCCTCTCCACATGCTCCAGATAGACCTGTGGTCCAGCAGTGTGTTTTGGCAGTGTGGGTGGTGGGTGTGCGTTTGGGAGGTCTGTCTCTATAACGGGGGGGTTCCGAATAAGGTGGAGAACTGACTCACTCGTTTCACGTGACCCAGCCCTTGATTGTGGCCCTTTTGTGACCCAACGCCCATTTTTTGTATCTTGTTTCCAAAATGGTTGCCTTTGTTTTTGTTCCTCCCCACTAGTTTTGTTAAATCGAGCCCCACTCCTGTGTCCAAATAAAGTCCCCATTCTTTCCACCCATCTCCATGTCATGTGGTTCTGTTCTGCCATCCTGCCCAGAGCAAATCTTGCAGTCAGGTTCTAAGTGAGGTATGCTACAGTCTGACCCAGAGTTCACTAGGTTTACTGTAAAAATAAAGAGTCCATGATGACAGGGTACTCTCATATTAAATGCCTTTTGTCACTGAAGTGAAAAGCAGGTCTTATCATCAAGCGATTAGATCTTTGTCACCGTACATTTTCCCTTCAAATTCAATTTCTGCTTTTAAATTTAAGCTTTGAAACAGAATATGTATACATTGTTGCCGATCTGTAGCTTTTCCGGAGGTCCCTCCTTATCTCACCTTATATGCTTTTTTGTGTAAATCTCCAACTTTTCAACCATAAATGTTATTTAATGGCAGGAAATGGACCGTTTACCTTGAGAGGCTTAAACTTGAATTTTTTTCATTAAGGGTTTAAGGCAAAGATATATTTAAACTAAAAGCACAAGAATATAAAAATGAATTGAGGAAAGGAAATGTTGCAGACCGTTCGTCCCAAGTGATCATTCTGACAAGTCCATCTCCATGGAAACATGAATCACACAAGCAAACATTGTAATCATGTTGTGCATTCTCTCCCCCCCCCACCTTGCTCCTCATGCTGACCTCAGTTTGCCCAGCCAGGCTGGCTCCACGCACAGACTGCCCAATGGGCTCGCATGGGGGGTGGCCGTGTAGATTAGGTGGAGGGTGCCTGTCAGACTGGCCTCAGTTATAACTCCGACGCTGCCATCGAACAAGTGCGCCCTCTGGGGAAGCGACAAGTTCGACAGCCCGGAATTTATCATGCAGAACGAACCCACAAATAAAAATGTGTGTTTCCCCAGCGGTGCAGCAAGCAGCAGCGGAAACAAATACAGAACGAAACTGAACCGGACATCGTGTCTCAGTGGTTAACAGCTAAACGTGTAACGTGTAGAACGCAGGGAAACAGGCAAATATAACAGACAAGCTCTAAAGCACGTACATGTGTACACATGGGACACCCTTGAGTATGATTTTGAAGATGGAACCTTCTGCACCTTGATTCCCCATATTAACTAAGAACACTGTATCAAACGTCTTAGCAGTCTGATATATTCTGTTGTGTTTGGAAATGTTTTCTGCTGACTCAACATAATTAAGTGCAACACAAGACTGACATCCTGCAAAAAAAAGAAACCTTGTGTGATTCCTGCATAATTACCTCACTGTTATGCAGTCTTGATTAGATAAATTTAATGAACATAATTTCAGAGTTCATTGTTTGGTTCATAGTCACCATAAGCCCCATACTGATTGGGGAATAAGTCCAGCTTTTGGCGGCATGTCCCGCCTGAGGGTATCACGATGCTCTAGTGTCCTTGAGCTTGTTATTTAAGCTGAGTTACTCCAGTTAAATATGAACAGGGAATAACTGTAAGCTGCCCCGGACAAACCCGACAGGTAGGCGACTAAATGAATCGCAATAAATATCGCCGTTCAGACCTACATAAAGTTGCTCGTCCAGGAAACGCGTGTGTGTTTGATTTTGACTTTGTGAGATGGCATTAATTATAATTTGATATCGTTTTTTAGTGGAATTCCCCTTCAAAAACATTCTCCTAGCAAGTCATTATTACACTTCACAGGGAGAACAACGTTGTCTATTCCTTTCCTCATTCTTTTCCCTGCTATATCATTTTTCATTACCAAATAATTAGCTGAATAAATTCCAGTAGGTAAAAGCATTAGCAGAATTAATTATTTATCTTTAATTTTGACACTGTGACCTTACAAAAGAAAGTCACATTCAATAAAAAGATAACCAAAAACACTATTAATACTATTAATACAATTAATATAAGCCTAACGCTTCCAGGCCTAATTAATCTTTTGTGTTTGTTTGACTTTGAATTTTTTTTAACGATTTGTATGTTATCATGTGTTTCTTAATCTGTGTCATTGCTGCCAATCAAGAGCTGCTCATGCAACATCTAATGACCATTTACCTTTATCTCTCAGCAAGGTCATGTTCATCGTGGCACAGTGTCATTCTTTAGGCCAGATATTGTGATTATCTACCTAATTGTTTATTCATTGTTTCTCGGCAGTAACGTTCCAAGCAAGGATACAGAGAAAACAAGCGTCCTGGAATGGATGAAAGCACCGGCAGTGATGTAGAAGGTTTACGTTACATTCGTTTGTCGTCATACCGATCGGCGGGCTTCGGTCACTATAACCTGGCTTGAATTGG
Organism: Mormyrus iriodes; assembly: GCA_011763525.2. Classification (NCBI taxonomy): domain Eukaryota; kingdom Metazoa; phylum Chordata; class Actinopteri; order Osteoglossiformes; family Mormyridae; genus Mormyrus; species Mormyrus iriodes. The sequence continues at coordinate 31,870,006 of JAAGVU020000040.1, forward strand.
GTGAGTGATTTGAGACACTACAGGTTGTATTAATGGTCACATTTGAGGCACAGTGATGCTGACTAGTTGTCTACTGTACCACAATGAAACAAAAATAATAATTATCAAAGAATTGCTCCTTTTGGTTGGCTCCTTTAATCCTAGACTGTTAATGCTCCCCTCCCCCATGAGAAATTGAATCCATCCAATCCATTCCAAATTTCCCAGAACTGCTTTATCTATGTGGTGTCACAGCAAGCCTGGAGCCTGTGACTGTCCTGGGATGCACAGGACATGAAGCAGGAGATATCCTGGACACAAAGCCAGCCCATAATAAGGACACATGAATATACACACAACGGGCAATATAGACACGAGTTTACATAACTGAATTACAGTTCATATATTTGTAAATTCAGACTTTCACAATCCGCAGTTATTTTCCTGCTTTGAGGGAATTCTATTAAAAAGGACACCTCAAAAAGGCTCCGCAATGTCTCCTAGTTCTGAAGTGCCAGAATGAATGCAGAGCCTCTCGAGAGAAGCTAATCACACATGGCGGTGGTCGGCACAGGCCACCTGTTGGATGAGGGAATCACTAGCCTTAATAATAATCTTTTCCCTGATGGCTATGTTCTCAGTGGTTGAGATAAAACTGCCCCCTAGGGATTCACGCCGCAGGGGCCCTGGGCTCTGCAGACACGTCGTTGATATGCGGTCCTCTTTGATGTCCGGAAAACCTCGCAACAAGTACATTGGTAAAGCTGACTAGGGGAATGACTGGGACTGCTATAGTGCAACAAATGAGGAGAAAGTCAGATTAGAGTTCTGTGGTTCTTCTTCTGTCCTGTCTTGCCAAACCAACATTAGAACACAAGAACATTATGAACAAAGGCTTTGTGTGAATTTCTGGGTGGGGTGGGGAGGTACCCTGATCTTTCAGATGTCTTCCGCCAGCATCGCCCCTCGAGCAGTACAACTTAATACCCTCTCAATACTGGCAAGGCGTTTCAGGTGAAATTTTACCAACGCATCATGCCTGGATAGGACCTGAATGTAAGCGAGTGGGGGGGTAAAACTCTAAATCCAGGTTTTAGAAGAAGTGCCAGCCATGATGGCAGGCCAGGTCACTTTACGAGCCTGTGAATCCAGCAGACGCTAAGCTTTAGTGTGCGGGTGTGTATATGCATTTATGCTGTAGTAAGAATGACTTAGTTGTGCGTGTGTGTGCCTCTGTGTGACAGTGTTTGTGTGTGCTTGCGTGTGTGTGCAAGTCTCCCTTCGGTTCACTCTTACAGTACACTGCTCACAACCAGGCATCCTGCGTGGCTACTTTGATCTCAGATTCTAACAGAGGATCAAAGATCATTTGGATTTTCATCGGAAAAACACTAAGCGGACATTGCTATCAAAATTCCTATCTAGCAATGGTGCCTTTCCCTTCTTAACTCTTCCTGCCTTTCTGCAGAGGTGGACAGTTCAGGTGCAGAAAGTAGAAATCCAGACCAAGATTTTGTTTCAACCAGCTAGTTAAGTATATAGAGTCACAATCATAGAGTACTCAACTGGTTGGCTGAAACAAAATCTTGGTCTGGATTTGTACTTGCCAAACCTGAACTTCCCATCTCTCCCTTCTGTATACTCTCAGTGGTCAATACTCCTGCTCTTAAATGTAAACAGAGTTTTCAGAGAATAGTAAGATAAAAAATACTACTGGGGGGCAGTTCTGTGGCTGAAAACACCTTGCTAATGAAAGAGGCCAGAGGAGAATGGCCAGAGTAGTTAAAGATAATGAGAAGGCCACACATGCAAAAATAACAGCATAATACAACATCGGTGTGCAGAGAGACTTCTCTGAATGTACAACATTTCAAAGGGGTTCTGGAAACAAAATGTGATCCAGCCTGGTTCTACATAGATGCAGACCCTTAATGGCCATCTTGGATACCATGAATTTTCCCGGGGGGGTGGATGGTTTGTGGGGTAGAAAAATTTATTGCCCCCCCCCCCCCCCCGATCAGTAAAATTCATTGTGGGCATGTATGTGGTGTGGGCCTGTCCAGAGCTCATTTTTAATAGCAGCACAGCCCTGCATAGAAGTATCTGATATAGTGGCCACTGTGTGTGGCTCTGACTTAAGTGCGTTGCTTTTCTTCAGGTGTCAATTACCACTATTAACTTTAAATAAGATTAGTGTTAAAGTAATTTATAGAACAACAATAGTTAGACTAATTGAATCTGGTGGCACATAATCAACAAATCCACATGTTATTTACTGGTGACAGCTAGGAATTTCTGTCATGCCGAAATTGTACAAATCAGAGGTCAACATCCGAACTACACTTAATGCAAAGAAGCAGCTTCTGCTCTCAGACTGCCGCCCATATTTGTCATCATAAATACTTACCCTCTGGCTTCTCAATTCTCTGAAATGTAATCAAGATCCTCAGGAGGCTTATATCATGATGGTCTTTCAGAAATAAGGGCCACCTGTTGATTTCCAGGTGTCTGCCTTCTCTGATAACGTGGCTACTGGCCCCTAAGACAACCTCTGGGTGAAAGGAATCCCCAAAGGTCCAAGGGATCAGCTGAGAAAAATGACCTTCAGAGAGAAGCCAGTGTAGCTGCAGAGAGACAGTAGTCATACAAGCTTTTGTTGGATATTAGCAAACATGGAGCAGTGAAACAGGCTCAGATCAAAGATGACAAGGTAAGCAGTCTGACAGTCTGATACCAAGGAGCAGAACTGGACGCCAACCATGAAAACATCTGAAAGAGTGCCATTACAAGGCCTAAGTTTGTAAAGGTGGCACTAGCTGTAATTGTAACGTTTTTGTAATGTTTTAACTTACTTAACTTTTGTCTTTTATAGGGCCCGTTGTCAAGGTCCCCGTAACCCTGTACTGAATAAGCATCTGGAAGATGGATGGGTGGCATGGAATTCTCAAGGAATATCATTCAGTCCCCATCGAATGAGTCAGGGAATCCAAACACTGGCGATTTTTCTGTTTTTAAAATTCCATTTCCAAGAATGAATGTATATGTACTTTTTTCGGAAGCAGGCTTGTGGACCTCGTTACCTTCTGGTGTAAAACTTTAATCACCATGAGAAGCAATTCTTAGTCACTCATTAGAGTGGCAGCAGGCTATATTGATTGCTGTTTCAGGGCAATACACAGATATATATACCAGTTTCCAGCTTATATAGCTCTACATCTGGACAAAATACTGTATAAATACCTTCCCGAGTAGTGCAATATGTGTTTATTTCTGGTTTCCATGGCGACAAAATCACCTCTCCTCCCTGGCTATATCTTATTGTATAGTATAGTAGGTAAATACCTCCCAAGAGCTGTCACTTATTAAAAACAAACGAGTTAACAATATCAGTGTAAGTATGCAGAGTGTATTTATATATTGAAAATGTTGTAATAGTGCTAGCGTTGCTAGATGATAAGCAAGTGGTCTGACTGTACTCCTCTTCTGAAGCACAAAGGACGCTTGTCTCCAAGGAAACCAAAGAAACTGTACACATAAGCCATCGATGCTGCAGCGAGAAAAAAAAGCTAAGAAGTAGATATTGTATAAGGATAGATGGGTGGGCCCCTTTCTTCGCAGCGGATTCTGCAAGTGTGATGTTTACTTCAGGTTTCCATGACAGCGCCCTTTCTCAAAGATGAACACCCCTCTCTGGCTGTTGTATGGACTCTCAGATAATAAAACAAACACAAGTATGCTTGTCTAAAAGGGTATTCATTTGCAATTAATGACATTTTCATGCTTCTTTCATAGTAGATTGTTCTTTCAGATATTCTGGTTGGGCCTGTCTTGGGTTGGGTGTATGCCAGCCCTCACGACAGCCTGAGTTCAGCATGTGGCTTAAAGATCTGTATCGTTTATATTCTGCAGCCTTCGTGCAACCCATCAGTTTTGCACACTCGTATGTGTGGCTGCGCATACAGTACCAGGCAAAAGTCTGCACACTACTGCTTTTAATGCATCTTTTTTTGTATTTTACCTATATTATTCACCTTACAGTAAAAGGCCTTGAGGCAATGAAGTAATGCACATCAAGTATTGCTACGACCAAGAAAAGTGTTCAGCATCTCAAAATTTTGTCAAATTTTAGACGTTTCAAAACATCCCCCTTTTGCTACAATAACAGTATTGCAAACTCGGCATTCTTTCAACCAGCTTCCACATGCAGCCACCTGGAATTCTTTTTCCATAAGATCTGGGCACAAGTTGGGCATCTTGCTCTTACTCTTCGATCCAACTCCTCTCAGACCGGTTCTATAAGATTTAGATCGGGAGGGATTGTTGGGGCCAGGTCATCTATCGCAACACTCTCTCATGCATCTCTGTATTTTGGTCACAAACCGGATTGTCAAACCTAATTCCTCTGCTCAGGCTTGACACACTGCTGTTTCTCCTCCAGTTATATAATACAATATAAAATAATAGCTATGCATTATCTCATATGCGATAATACAGTACTTACCTAACCTCCAGGTGTGCTTAGGGTGGGTATCTTGTTGAAAAACAAATGATTTTTACTAGGAGTGTCCAGACTTTTGACTGCTACTGTGTAAATATGCGTATATGTACTCTCACCCAAACACACATTCATAGCACACACTTTCCATCATCAGCCCTTCAGTGCATTCAGAAGAAAACTTCTGGGCTGTACTGTCAGATCAGTAAGACAGCTGCCTACTCAGGAACAGAGCTGCCAATTAAACATGCTACTGCACTCCCAGGCAGGCATCCACCGTACCTTCCTGCTACCACGCTACACCCGCGGGTTATTAAGAAAAATAGGTGCTGAACTCTCACCTTTCAGATTACAGGATTTGTACCACCCTGCTCAGTATTTTGGTCACAGACCGGATTGTCAAACGTAATTCCTCTGCTCAGGGTTGACACACTGGCTGTTTCTCCTCCAGTTATACAATACAATCTAAAATAATAGCTATACATTATATTTAAAGTATTTTCTTTTTCTCAGTATCAGTCCTTGCTGTATATACTTTCGTATGTCACCAACCAATGCATACAACTTCATACAATGTTCCCTATATCCAGGAATTTAAATTTAAAATGAAGTTTCACAGTTTCCCATAATTCCTTGGGACCAGAAAAAGACATAGAAAAGTTTCGATTTTGGGTTTCATATCTGAGAGCTGACATTGAGTAAAATAGGGTTACAGAGTGTTTATAATTAGTAGGCATCAAATCAGGTCTTCCAATACAGATGAACCTGGAGCCCAACAAAAAAAAAAAGTGGTGTGTACTGTGGCATGGGGGGGCTGTGCCCTCCCCCCAGAATAATCACTCCAAGAGGCCAAAGAAGAATGATTAAGACATATTATGCAAGCATGGCTGATGTGTCTTTTGCTTTCTGGGGTGCTGTTGCCTGACAACTGCTACTGTTAGAGTTGGGAAAGGAAAATTAATGCAATTGTCATGATTATTGTGTAGGTGAATTGGAGTTACCAAATTGCCTGTAGATATGCATGTGTGAGGGAATAGTGTGTGAGTGTGCCCTGCCATGTGTTGGCACCCCATCCTGGGTTATTCCCTGTCTTGCATCCGTAGCCTCCAGAATAGGTTCTGGACCCCCCACGACCCCTGAATAGGACAAGCAGTTACAGAAAATAAATGGATGGATGATTGTTTTGTAGGTTCCAATGTTGAATGATTAATTTATTTTATAATTAAATGCTATATTTAAATCATCTTAGTTAAGTACATTGTCTATAACATAGTTACAATGTTGATAATTTCTAGTCTCTGGCAAGATGGTAATTAAATACACCGGGAGTTCAATGCTGTTTCTTACTTTCTCTTACAGCACTTGATGAATCATCGCCTGTAAGTAATTATCCATCTATCTGTCATACCTCCGATCCAGCACAGGGTCACAGTAAGATACTTTGTGCAGTACATTAACTCAATCTACAGTTTTTGTTTCTGAGAACTGATACCCCCTCTATCGAAATTACTCGTGTTCTGCATTTATATAAAGACTAATATAATTCTGCTCACTCATTGACAGTCATTTATATACTTTTGCCTGCTCAGCTTGCAGGAAGTCATTGCCAATTGATACCGTGCCACCTTAATGGTTTGGAAAATCTTTCTGTTCATTTTACAGCTGAGCACAGACCCACGGTATTACCTCAGATATGGTTCCTAAGTGGAATGAATTTTTTTTCATGCAACTTAATGTGTCTGTATTTTGCCAAAACCCTGGGTGTACATGATTTTGAAATAATCTCTGGGTTTTGCCAAATGCCTACTGTGATCCGCATGCCAGAATACAAGCCGTGAGCGAACACACAGGAAATTTTAGAATTTATGTGGAATTTCTCCTTTAGTATAAGTCAAATTACAGATAAAATTGACAGTCCTTTGGCTTTTTGTCTGACTCTTCTTTTAAGACCCAACCCACTTCTCAGGAAAGTGTTATTTATTTAAATGATTTTTTCCTGTGTTGCTTTAACTTATCAAGTAACACACCAGCTCATAGCTATTACCAATATAACTAGCACACACTCCTTCAGTATCCAACCCACAGTCTGAACCTGCAAACTTTGGGCCCCTCTTTTGATATTTTATATATTCTGTGTTCCTGTATGCTCCGTTTCCATGGTGCTCATTGTCAAGGTCCTACCCCTAGGGGGCAGCAGGTACCATAATGGAAAAGCAAGAACCAAAAAATAAGAACCTGAGGTTTTCCTGTTGTGTCTTTTAAAAACACATATAAATGATGCTTAAATTCATGTACAGTGCCTATAAAAATTATTCACCCACTTGGATGTTTCACCCTTTTATTGCTTTTGTAAATCAATCGTGATCAACATAATTTGGCCTCTGACAAAAAAAATTACAAAAACCCCCTTTAATGTCAAATTGCAAACCGATTTCTACAAAATAATGACAATTAAATAAAAATATTTAACATAAAATAGGTGATTGCATAAATATTCACACCCGTCAAGTCAGTATTTAGTAGATGCACCTTTGGCTGCAATCACAGCACGGAGTCTGTGTGGATAGGTCTCACTCAGGCTTGCACATCTGGACACTGCAATTTTACTCCATTCTTCCTTGCAAAACTGTTTATAACTGTTCAAGCTCTGTCAGGTTGTGTGGGGATTGGGTGTGAACTGCCCTTTTCAAGTCCAGCCACAAATTCTCCATTGGATTGAGGTCTGGGCTTTGACTCGGCCACTCCAGAACATCCACCTTGCTGTCTTCAAACCATTTCTGTGTAGCTTTAGCCGTATGCTTCGGGTCATTGTCTTGCTGGAAAATAAATCTTCTCCCAAGCTGTAGTTCTATTGCAGATGGAATCAAATTGTCCTCCAGAATTTCCCTGTATTTTGCTGCATTCATTTTACCTTCTACATTTACAAGCCTTCCAGGGCCTGCTGCCGAGAAGCATCCCCACAGCATGATGCTGC
>JAAGVU020000040.1:31888060-31898942 GCA_011763525.2 Mormyrus iriodes
GTCTCCGGCGTGCGCGGGGCCGCGCGCCGGCCGGGGGGGCGGGGGGGCGCTCGCCGGGCGGCGGGGCGGGCTGGTGGGGCGCGGGGTGGGGGGGGGGGGGGGGGGGGGGGCACTGTATTGTCCCGCCCTTTGTCTCCTAGTCCCTGTGCCCTATGGGCTGTCTCGGCTGTGCAGACGCCAGCTGGAGTGGAGCCGCTGCCCCCCCCCCCCCACACACACACACACCCACTCCAGCCCCCAGCAGGCCCTCCTACTCAGCTACCCTGGGTGTCTGGAGACCAAAGCACCTGGGAACACAGGTATATTATTACCATATTAACCTGGTAGGTGAAGAATGAAATTAATTTGCTTGTATACAGCATTTAATAGTGTAATATCTCAAAATATAATAATATGGTGATCCTTGTGCATCTTAATATATCCTAAGTTGACTGATCACTAGAGCCAAGCACTTATTTTCTCTCATGTTGCCAGTCAAAAACAGGACGCTTACCCACACTTCCCAAAGCAATCAATTGCCAACTCAACCAAATTATCTCCAGAATATATATGCATTGAACAAATGCTTTTCTAGATTCCTAAAATATTACGTGGTGTCGAATCGATGAATTATCCTGGAGAGCAGGAGAGAAACAGCGTTCCTCCAGAATGTCCTGCCCTTTGTCTGAATTTTCAGGCTTCTCAGTGGCATTTTCATTGTTATAATGATTGAGTCCTTCCATCCTGTTGCTAGTTGCCTTCTTCCTCTTCTGCTTTCAATATTATGTACATCTTTTCATAATATTCCTAAAATAAGAAACCTTTAGTCCGGTCATTTGTTTTTCAAGTGAAAGTTCATGCTTGATTATGCTCAATTTCATCAGTGATACACTTGTTTGTTTTGCATACAGTCCCCAGGATTCTTAAAAGTTTTCACCAGCACCAAAGTTCAATGGGCTCAGTACCCTTCCTGCCCTACTTATTCATTGTCCAGCTTTCACATGCATAAAGAGTCAAAGGAAATACATTATTGTGAAAATTTTGTATCTTAGTTCTTAGACATACGTCAGAAGGTTTTTTCTGGGCCCTTCTCTGCAGCTCTGTCAACTGCTGGAGACGCATTTCCTGACTGCTGGATCCTTTGTTGTCCATGAATGTTACAAGGAGGCAAAAGTTGTCTATATCCTCTATGTTTTTGCCATCAACACTGAAGATAGCTGCTGTTCCTGTACTCATAACTTTTGTTTTTTCACGACAGATTTCATTATACTGAAGTTATTCAGCACAAGTGATTTAAAATAGGTTGAATGATTATTTCGTTTTGTTTTGTCAGTCAGAAACATAAACTCAAAGACAAAGTCATAATCGCATACTAGATCCTCTGATTACATTGCTGTTTCATTGTCTGAAGTAAAACCACATATTTCACTGGGGACTTAAGTTTATGTTTTAAACAAAGAAATGCTGTTTTGTGCTTTGCCACTTTCTGAAAAGTCATAAACTGAGCAAAAAAATGTACAGTAGTTATGCTTGACTTAAGATTTTCTTAACAGCCTCCAGTAAGATTGTCAGAAAGCCACTTTGCAGAGATCTTAAGCCTCCGTTCATGGCTCTAATCTGCATTTTTTAAAAGAAATATTAGCATGCATATTTTGAAATGCTTTATCTTTTCCCCATCCTTCTACTGCACTGAGTTCTCTCCCTGTAGCATTTGCTCCTTCAAACATCCATCTTTTAGACAAATGAGCATGCAGAGTTAGCTAGGACAATTGTCCCAGTACTGAGAGTGTAGACGACCGCAACGTTTAGTTTGCAAGCCATTTGGAGTGTGGGAATCAATTTGAACAAAGCATAATGCCTGAGGTTTTCATTAGGCCCAGACTCAGTCTCCAAAATTCAGAGGCGTGCAGCCTTTGTGTGTGATTAAAGATTGTGTGAATGTGAGAGATGATCTGTTCATTCCAAATTCATAGTTTCGTGCAAGTGTGTTGGGCGCTATATACTTGGATGATCTGGGGTTCAAGAAAATAATTAGCTGCTTTGGATTTATTGCTTTCTTTGAAAATGATTGTTTTCATGCACTTAAGTTTTGGTTTAGAACTTTCTGAGGTTCCCAAGTCAGTTGGAAGCGAAGCCTACATATGGCCTCTTATACTCCCTGTGGCAAGATGATCTGCAGGCCACCCAATTCGGTGGCATTGTGGGAGATTTGGGAGGGAATATTTTGAAATCTCCACCCTCTGTCCCAGGGGCGGAAGCGGTAAAATGGGGTGGTCAGACTAGATCCAATGATTTTACTAGGGTGGCAATGGGGTAATATTTTTGAAACTGGGTGGCGGGGGGGGGGGGGTTCCCGCTTGGTAAATTTTGACCACCAAGGGAGGGGGTCCGATCGCGAGCATTATTCATCAGTCATCTCACAATCGAGTTGTACACGAGCCACTATCGGGTGATCTACAGGTTGGGTAGCTTCAGTTTACAGAACTACATGCTTCATATTTCTTTACTTTTTGGTGAGGGGTGGCAACTGGGGTGACCATCCCTTAGATATGCCCATGCCCTTTCCCTTCTGTTTTTAGCTAGCACAGTATGAAAGACAGCTTGAGCAACCAGATGATAACCACCCTCCTATGATGTCAGCACCATGCCATGAGGTACAGTATCCTGGTTGAAGGGGTGATCCAATCCACCCCGAGGCTCAGACGTTCACCTGCTACAGGCTGCCCCACCTATCTCCATTACTTGATATTCCAATAAAGGGAACTGAAGGCATACAGTCTGACTGCAGACAAATTAACAGTTGCACAGTGTCTGCAATCCCACTTTATTCTCCAAGCGCCAACTTACTTGTGAAACAAGTTTGAAGAGGTTCATTTCTTTGGACCTCAGTAGAACTACACTGGCCTGCTTGGTTAAAGTACTTCACCTCCTGTAGCAGCGCTGCACAGTGAGCCACAGTACAACACAAATCTTATAATGATGTGTCTTTGTAGGTAGGGAGGTTATTTAAATGCAGATACAAACCGTGACGCTACATTCGATAAGGGATTATGGGGATAAGGGATGGATGGGGTGGTTGGAATTTCAGAAACAATTTTCGCTTACGTGCCGCCCAGTCACTTTTCATTCGTGTTCGTTTCTTACTTTTCCCAAGACAAAACGATTCCAATCACATGGTGTCTTGTAGAAAAATGCCTCGAGACGCAAAAATTGGGGACATGTTACAATAATGGATTTTCAAGGAGTACGCTAAGAGCTTGAGTAAAAAGGTGGAATTTCGGCCATAAAAGAATTTGGTTTTGCGTTTTACTGGATAAAACAATGAGGTAGATATGTTACCCGTCAGACACATCAAAAACACAGATACCGCGGTGTTTTACAGGTACAAAAAATGACAACAAATAACAATTACTGGCTGTTTGCATGTTCTTTTGTGCTCTGTAGTCTCTGGTCTAAGCAAAACTCTTTTAGAAGCTTGAGCGGCTTATGCTGGCCTGTAGGTTATTTTTTCCCGTAGATCAGCTGGGCTGTAATAGCATCAACCTTAAGAACGACTTGGCTAATGTATCCGTGAAACCGAATGAGCAACAGGAAGCCCCATCCTGAGTCTGCATCAAACACAAAACACTGAAGAAACGCCTCCTGCCAAATTCGCTCAGGTCAGCAGACATGAGAATTCATGTGTGGGCAACATTTGCATATGGGCAGAGGAAAGAATACTGATTTGTGCTCAAGGATATAATTAATAATCATAAATTTTATAGTTTTTTGTCCATCCGTCCATCCACCCATCCATCTATCCATCATAACCACTTATTTTGGTCAGAGCCAGAGGTCTGCTAGAAAAGATACTAGGCAGCACAAAGCATGAGTCTGGGGTGCATGCTGGAGGGGATATTATACTTGTTTATGTTTATAATAATCCCTGTACCCCTTTCCTGAGTAAGCAGTTGAAAGATGAATGGATGAATTTACAATGATTTGGCATTATGACCCAAATGAGATTTGAAATTCTACCAAATACATTTTGGAGAATCTGGCTATCAGCTTTGCTTACATTGCATTTATGTTTTATGAATAACATTGAAATCGGAGGCAGAATTTTAGATAAAAACGCACTGCAGACAGTGAGTAATCCTCTCAACCAGCATCACTGATCCCACTGGCTTATTCTACTCGCCCCAAAAGCTGACAGTGTCATTAGGGGGCACTACTATTACCTCTTTGTGTAATGAAAAACATGTAGTAATGACAAGGATGAAATCCAACGGGGTGCCTCAATGAACAGTGCTGCAGGCTCACACCTCACGGGCTGAAGGTTCATGTGCCACCTCCAGCTTTCTGTGTCTGCCTGTGTTTCTTAAGGAGAACTCACGCATCCTTCCACGGGGCAACGCCAGTGATCTCCCACAGGTGCACGTTAGTAACCTCCCCCAGGGGTACGGCAGTGACCTCCTGCAGGGGTATGTCAGTGTCCTCCAACAGGGGTACGCCAGTGACCTCTCACAGGGGTATGCCAGTGATCTCCTGCAGGAGTATGTCAGTGTCCTTCCACAGGGATACACCAGTGACCTCCCACAGTTATACGCCAGTGACCTCTCACAGGGGTACTCCAGTGACCTCCCACAGCGGTACTCTAAGAAACAACACAGGTTTGTGAATTGGTGTCTCCAAATTGCCCATAGAATGTAACTGCGAGCGTGTGCTGTGTTATTCATTGGCACCAGGTCCAGAGATGCACCCTGTGCTTCCTGCGATAGGCTGCACATTCACCATGACCCTGTATTTCATAAGCTGTTATGAAGGATGGATGGATAAACTCTGACAGTGATAAACTGTACATAGCTTGAAGAGTTATTTTTATTTGCAAAGGCCAGACTGTTTGTTTGAATGATAGTTAAAATATTAATAACTTTTCCCCAAGGCTTCCTTATTGGCTAAAACTGTCATGTCCCCACAGCCTGGCTTGGCAAGGCAGGAAACAACTTGGTATCCTGCCAGCCGCCTGCATAGTTAGCATTGGGACCAGCTTTGGAGTTACTGACCTAGACTATTATCAGCGCTCATTAAAAGAAAAGAGACACCATGTGAATATTAAGACAAAAATGTCGTAGAAGAAAATCACAGTAAACAAAATATAAATAAGTTGAACTGGTTCAAATAACTGAGGATGTTTTATTATCTAAACACGTCATGCAACAAATGAATCTGTGCTCGATGGCGTTAATGTTCATCTCTTAGAGCCTTCCTTGTGAATCAAATGCTGTCCTTGAAGCCATGTAATGCATACTTGTCCATGAGGTTTACAGTTCAGGGCACCCTCCCATAACTGGGGACTGTCTGTCACACGCCGAGCCCGCACGCGTCGGCCCGCACGCGTTGGCCCGTTTCGAATTCCACTGATAGCGCCACAGCCAGGCTGGTGCACTTAATTATACTCTACCCGAAATTCAGGTCCCAGCCTGAACCTTAGTTCTGTATCTTTCCTTCATTTGAGAGAGAGCACTGTCTGTTTTCTTTTCCCCCTGTGGCTCCTGTTGGAAAGCATTCATATGCAAAGCCAAAGATTGTTTAAGGGGGTGGAGTTCCACCCCCCCCCCCACCGCCCTTTGTGGTGGACAAGTAGCGACAGGTCCCACATGATGCCCTTCGTTTGGGGCTGCAGGCCACCAGAGCGCCTGCCCCCTCCTGCACCTCAGCGCCTGGATGTTCAGGTGTCCCCCCAGGCAGAATGTGCACCACTGCATAACTCGCCACACGCTAATTGCCTCAAGTTCTTCCACCCCAGTCTTTCCTGTTCGTGGGAAGGGCTTAACGACTTTAGCATATGCTGGTAGGGCATGCAGTAGTGTGCCAGCTGTACCTGACTATTCCTGACTGATTTAACTGATTATTGGTGTCTTCTCTTATCATAATTACATTGCTAAGACAAAGTATCTTTAGTGCTGTTCAGCAATAACTGTTCAGGACTTCCAGCTCCGATCGAAACATTATATGCCAAAAAAGGTAATATAATCCATCCATCCAAAACAACCAACCCAGTACAGGGTTGCAAAGAGCCCAGAGCCTATCCAGCACAGTAACAGGGCACAATGCAGGGCAACGCCCCAGATGGGATGCAGGGATTGCAACATAATATTGTTAAGTGTGTTAATTGTGCTGCTTTCTATGTGGTGTTATTTTCTGCTGCTTTATTGCGTATGTCAGCACCTCACCAAAGACGCACAGAAACTGTGCTGAGGTATCGCATCCAGTGCCAGGGTACTCTAGATATTTACGATTAAGGGCATTTTCTGCAAGACGGAGGCAGAACTGCCTCTGCGGTGACTGAGTGGGAAGGGCGTATCTTTCGGCAGTATAATTAGGCTTCTGTTTGCTACTTATGTCTTGTGATTTAACTATGAATTCTAGGAACTGATTTCTTCCAGTTACCTTGCTTAAGTAGTAGGTCACATGCTGTTTTTAATTGCACCAAATAATTAACAAAAAGACTCAGTCCAGAATTTCCCACTTTGGATCAATGAAGTATCATCTATCTGTCATCTAAGACAGTTATGAGTGACACTGCAATGAGAAAAAGCCGCTTCCCCAGTTCAAATAAAATCAAAATGCATTAAAACTGGAAATACATCAGTCTGAAATGAACAGGGATACTACAAGCATTCAGATACAAAACATCCTTTTTCAATTGCGTGTTTTGTATTAATTTATCATGCAATTCCTTATACTAAAAAAGACGTCCTGCTCATTTTTCTGAATATAATGTGAAACTGTGGACTGACCCTACATAACTCATACATGTTGAAATTTATGGTTATCGAAGAGCCTCAATCTGTTAAATGCAGTTGTGATGCTATAAAAATACCAAGTTATGTTTCGTACAAAAGGGTTTATACTTGCATGTGTTGGTTATTTCCTCTTTATTCCTATATATCTTAATAATAAGGTCATTTTTCTTTGAACAAGTCTTTTATTGTAAGACTTTTACTGCTGCCACAGTGGAATTAACATCAATTGTAACAAATGACTGCAGGTGAATGCACCACTTTGTGGTTTAAGTCTTCAGAGTCTGTTTCATCAGGTTTATAGTTGGGATTCTGTGTTCAGACACGTCCCTTGCTTGCGGTATGACTTTGCCTCAGGATTTTCTTATGAAGCAACGGCGTTCACATATTACACCTTAGCGCGGCCCTTGGATTGATGATGAGACCTGTAGCCTTTTCCATTGACACTGGCTGGTCTCCTTGCACTTCCTGCACCGACACTGGATAAAACTGCAGTGTCTCCAAGGGAAAATATAGCCATTAACTTAATGTCGAACAGCCAACAGCAACATGAGCAAAACTTTGTATAGAAGGGAATGCAATGCCCATGGTAATCATCAATAGAGGAGGGGAATAATGGAAGTGATGCAGGACGACTGTGAAAAATTGGATCATTGAAAACCAGTTTCTGAAAAGTACAACATTAATTTTGACGTTTTAACCAAGCATGCTGTTAGACAGGTTTGGCACCACTCAAAGCCCAGTTGTCTCTAATTACATCATAATGGTTTCCCAAAGACTGACTATTATCCTTTCAGAGATGCTCCACACACGCACAATCCCGAGTAACAAAATGATCAGGTTATTTGCTCTGCACCTCTTCACTCCTGATGTGGGGCATGGAGACCAGATGTGGAGAGATACACATATTTCCACCTAAAATTACTCTTAGAGTAAAACAACTTTACATTACTTGGCTCATAAACCATAGTCCATTCCTGTGCGACCAGCTTTTAAAACGGATTTATAGTATGTGTGCAATCTAATCTGCATTTAATAAATCTGGCGTATTGGTGTGCATTAACAGAATTACAAGGGCCTGGGGACTTCTTCGGTGCCCAGGTAATCTTGGGAAAGAGCAAACTTCCCACAATGCACTGGACCTATTGTCCACCCATCATTAGAGCCCGGCCCTGACCCACCCCATTATGTTAAAAAAATCAAGGGTCACCCCATATGATTCACGCTTTTATAATTTTTTTACTGCAGGAATTTTCACATTGACTAGTGATCATTGCTTCAGGGTGACAATGCTATGCTAGGCTGTCCTGCTCCATCAAAGTGCTGCTGTACTCTGGCATGAATTCGCACTGCCATATTTAAACACAATGCAAGCAGGCATATCCAAACCGCATGAACTACCATGCTGTAAATAATTACTTCCTGTCTCCTAGTAACTCATTACGCTGTTGGCTTCACAGGGAGACAAAAAAAATCAGTCAGCACAATCCACTCTCACCTCATCCTGCTCCCTTTGCTGAAAACTGTTTAGAGCATTTTGTCATCGTATACATTCTCTCCCTTTTTTAATTTTAATAGCTAAGCTGTTTTTTTTTTTTGCTTTGAATCTCGAACCGCTGTTTTACAAGTATAGATGCAGCCCAAGGCGTGGAGCATCCAATTCGATGTCTTCTGCTTTGTTTTTACATCCTCACATCATTTTTTTGCCTCTTCTCATTCTTTTTATACCATTGATGAAACAACTTATGACTCAGCTAGTCATTATAGACTCATGCAGACCGCTGACCCTGATTATAATGTTCTGAAGAAGATACTCATTGGTTGCTTAACCATTCCAAAAAAGTGTCTTAAAACGTGTGTAGGACCCTGTATAGGTTCATTTAACTGAACACACAGTCACTTTGTGCTGCTCAAATAACTTGAGGTGTTGTCTGCGGATCACGGGTGTTAATTTTCCTATATATGGCGAGTGCTGTATGAGTCTGTGTTTATGAGGCTTATGGTTAATAGGCTTCAGTTAACTCAGATAAGGCTGTGGGTATAAAAGTGGCTGGAAGGAGAAAGAATGAGACCAGGAGTTCAGCAATCTAGTTCACCTCCATATTGAGAAAACTCACTTGAGATTCGGGGAGATAATAAGGAAGGAAGGCCTTAGAGGATTTTTAGATACATCTCACTGGGCGTGGGGTCAAGCTCCGGGCTGCTAGAGGGTTTGAACCTCTTGGCCTTGGAACACTTCAGAGTCCTGAAGCTGGGGTGCTTTGCCATAGGAAGGAATGCATGGTCTACCTTTCTTGTCAGATACTCAACTGGGCAAAAACAATTTAAAAAATGACAAATGTAGCAATAATTCCACATCCTGTTAGCCTAGAAGAATTTTGTAATTTAAAAACTATTTTATCAAAATGGTTCAGTGCTGATGCTTTACAGATCCCGGCTTGGGGGCTTGAGATGTGCCTCTGCCCTTTGTGTGTGGAGTTTGAATACTCTCCCTGTGTTACATGGGGTTACTCCTACAGTCCAAAGACAGGCAGTCAAGCAAACTGGAGTCTCCATTGCTCATATAGTGGACTGGAATCCCACTCAGTCCCTAAGCACCCTGGCTAGGATAGTCACTTAGAACATCGATGGATCGTCAGAATTCATTTTCATGTGGTTCTGGTACTGAGGATTTTACAGTTGCTTTTTAAATTATTCTTTGTGGTGGTGAACATTCTTGTACATTATCTCAGGATGTCAAACATCAAATTGTACTTTCTGCTTGAAAGTAGTTTTTTAAGGGGAAATAATCCACCTCTGTCTGGAGTACGCTGCGTCAGGGATTCTTAAATTACCTTCATTTATCTGCTTAGCCAAAGTTTTCAAAGGACAAACACGTCTTAAAGTTAATGCAGCTTGATGTCTGGCAGTGGAAATCCAATTAAATTATGGCTAAAGAGTACAAGTTATGGTCACTGGTCCAGGGGAAATTAGCTATTGTACAAAATGCAGATGGCTGATATAAAAGTAAGCTGTTTAAAAACAAGCTGTAGCAGATTTACTTGATCCTCGTGCAGAAAAAATTATAATGAATGAAAATCAAAATATCAAAAGAATCCGTAACCTATGAAGGTATTAGTACAAGAGAATATAGGTGGCAACGACGTGATACTAACAATAATGCTATGCTGCTTCTACTTATTAGTTGTAAAATTCATTCATCTATCTGTCCATTTCCTAGCCATTTATCTGGTCAGGGTTGCGGGCTAATAGTAGTATTGTTATTATACGTTAAATTCTACAGTAATGAGTAGGGATAACAGTTATTGCCACAGGACTGAAAAACAGTGCAATAATTACAGCAGAAACCATGAACAGTATGTATAAAGATATAGTACAGTAAAGTATATAGTGGGAAGTTTCCTCTGCCCAGAAATGTGTTACAATGTAGGAACACGACCCAATGTCTCTTTAATATAGGCTCATGTAGTCTGATATAGTGACCTTCACCACGGCGATCGCAGCTGGGACAATTAAATTTGCTCCTCCCTGGCCCATTAGCATGGAGAAAGAAACGCAGACGTGGCAAACCCCCCCCAGGTCACTTGGGAGAGCTCTGCAGTGTCGCCCCTGTATCTTTCGGTGGTCCTGAATGGCGAGTTCACCGGGTCAGCGCGCTCGCGTGTCTGTCGCGTTCCACCCTCCGCCCGCCCAAACAGCCCAGACAAAGACCGGGGCCTCGCCGCCAGCCCCTTTGTGATGGATGACGAGGGACAGTGATTGACAAAGAAACCTGTCTCCCTCTGTCCCCAGAGCCAGAGCTGGCATGCGCCTTTGCACCACTGGGGACTAAGAAGTTACTGCCCTTTTAAGGGTGAGGCGCAGACATATGGCTGGATCTACTCAGCATGAATGGGGGGCTGCGGATTGGGGCGGCTGACCCCAGCACCCCGGGACAGATGGGCTGCTATGAACACCGGGGGAGGGGACGTCCCACGCAGACGAGTGTGTGGAGGGGGCGGGGGGGGGGGGGGGGGGGGGCGGCCTCGGGGGGGGGGGAGGGGGGACAAAGAGGCACAGGTGGGGATCAGCGCTGAGCCGATCGGCACGCAGGCAGATTTTAACGGTGCTGACCGGTA
>JAAGVU020000040.1:31899042-31914503 GCA_011763525.2 Mormyrus iriodes
GGGGGGGGGGGGGGGGGGGGGGGGGGGGGGGGCGGGGGGGGGGGGGGGGGGGGGGGGGGGGGGGGGGGGGGGGGGGGAGGGGGGCGTCTGCCTCTTACAGCACATGTAATTATGGGACGACTGGCGGCCACAAAGCCACTAACTATCTGTATGAAAATGCAGGGGATTGCTGCTCGGGCGAGCTGTAATGCATGGGCCATTTGTACACATGCAGAAAGAGGGGTCCCGGCTCCCCAGGAGCATCGCTGAAGCCTTGTCGGTGTACATGAAGGCTGCATGGCTGTGCGTTTGTACAGACTGTCCCGTAAGAGCACACACATCACTTACCTTTTGGATGTTTCTATACGGAGGACTGGAATATGTGACAGTTGAAAACCATTACACCGTTTTCTTGTTATTGGCAGTTGAATTTCTCCTTTTAGGGCTCTGTTTGCTCCAGATATTGTGCTGTTTGAGAAAGCCTGGGGGGGGCCATTGCGTGTGCTCTCAGAGCTGGAGGTGACCAGCGTGGGTACACAGTGCCCAGGGCAAACGGAGGGCCGTTCCGCCTGGGAGAAGGAGTAGCAGGTTTGGATGCAAAAAGGTAAACGCGGCTTGATTTATTATGGATTCAAAGCCTGGCGTCACACAAACCCCCCCCCCCCACCCCAAATGCTGTGGTAGGGGAAGTAACTCCTCAAAGAGGCTGAACACACTGTCACTGAAGGGGGAGGTGTCCCCACAGAACCCAGCAAATGGAAGGTAAGGAATACTTCACATACGGCCTCCTGTGGCAACGTGGGACCTCCTAAATGGAATAGGAAACACATTTATTTCAATTTAGAGTGCTTTACTTCAGGGATGATTCACTCAATTTTATTATATTTCTCCCAGTTTTCTTGCCAGGGTTCCTTTTGTCTACGTAATTTGCATTGCCTCTTCGATATATACACATCAAGTAACAGGTAAGTATAAAAATACGTCAAGTGAGCAAGTTTAAAAATACAGATGACATTTGATGGCACGCCAACTGTGCACAAGAGAGGTATAAATCAACAAACATATTTTTGTCGTTTCTAAAACTGTTTTGCATGGAGGCTCACGCATAGATACGAAAAGAGACAAAACAAACAGAATCTTCATTCAAATCAACTTCGCGTGATGACACGGTCAAGATAATTCTTTAGCTTTGTGCTGTGATGAAAGACATGCCCATTCGGGGGCTGTAAATCAGCAAGGCCCATCAGACTCCAGTGATGTAGATAATATTTGTTTGACTTTCATAGTCAAAACAGGAATTATTTTGGTATTTGGCTGGTAAAGCTGGTTCATAAGAAAAATACACAAATATTTAACTTTACAGATTAATAATAATTCAGACAGGGGTTGGGTAGTCTGAATAACCAGCATAGAAATAAAGAAAAAGTTAATTGACCAATGATTTGCTGAATGGTAAAATGGGCACGTTAAACCCAAAACAGGATTGTTTATTAACTGAATTAGTGTTGCACATTGATAGTTGTCAAGGTCATATACATTGTAAAACCACTGTTTTACCATCCACACCAAGCCGGCAACAAATCTGAGAAGAAATGTTCACACACACAGATATTGACCGGAATAACTGTTAAAGGGCAATGCTTGGTCTAGCTGCAGTTAAAGAAATGAGCTGAAAAGGTCAAGGGGACGCAGGATTAGAGCCAATGAATATACTTGACCTAAACATATTCGCTAAACCATCGAATAAATGCTTTATATATATGAATTGCTTCAGATATAAGTATCTGCTGAGCCAGAGAGAAAAGAGACAGACAGAGAGGGAGATGGTATATTGTGAAGCGCGGCGGCAGATAACCCTTAGTCTCCTTTGTCCAAACTTCAGCACAAGACCTGCAGAGCAGCAGCAACGGAACCAGTGAGCTGAGGTGTTGAACTGGGAGATTTACGTCAGTGAGGGCCTGCACAGCATGAACCAGGCTGAACTTTGCTTGACATTAGAGCTAGGACAGCTTCTTCCCTCATGGTGATGAAATATCGGAGGTCAGAGGTCCTAGTTAATAATGCTTAAAAGCAGTTTGGGAGAGTGGGTGAGGAAATTACACCTCAGAAATTTGATACTAAATGGCAAATTCCTGTTGCAAAATATGAGTAAGCTTTGTTACTGCTGCAGCGTGTGTGTGTGTGTGTGTGTGTATGCATGCAAACGCACGCTTGTGTGCTTTTTGTTCCCAGGTACAGAGTCTGAATAAGGAATCCTGAACTTCAGAAGTTCATATTTTTTCTGCTGCACCTTCCAAAAACTGCAGATGAGCATGATCACACATGACAACACTTGTGTAATGTGTGACAGACAGAGAAATACACCTCCGTAGAATGTGGGTACTGTCCGGCGTTGATTTCAAGGTGAACCAATGGGCCTGGATGTCAGGGCTACCCTAAGACAGGGGTCTCTGGGGTCTCCATTGTGTAACTGCAGAAATACATGGTGCTGAGAGTGAATCTCTCTCATGGTTTAACTGGTCTGTCTTTCCATGTGTAGAAGGCACTGCAGATTATATTATTCTTGCATCTTTGAATGACGGCATCAAAACGAAACAGTGAGGTTTGCAAGTCATCTCAGGAAAAGCCAGCAAATGCCGTCAAATCTACATCGATGTATCATCCTCCAAAATCTGAAGCTCGTAATTCGGTGAGGGTCCTGTCATGTGTATGGATTCAGAATGCTGCACTGCACACTAGACCAAGGAAGGAGTTGAAATCCTGAACTGAACCATTTTCTGAGCCTTTTAAAGTGGAGATGATAATCTAAACAGTGTTTTGCTTGGCAGCCCGACTAGACACACTTCCACATCCTGTCTGCGGAAGCATCTGTTGACAAACTATGCTTGAGCTCTCCATCATGCCTGTCTGATACAAGCAAAACAACGTTCCTCATGTGGTCACAGTGAGCTCAGCTTTTGATTGATCATGATGGTAAATTTTCGAGTAATCAAACTATGGTACAACAGCAATAATAATGACAATAACATCAACAGAGAGAATAATAAAAACATAATATCAACAATAACAACAGGCATAACAACAACAATAATAATATAAATAATAATAATAATAATACATATTTAGTAGTAGTAGTACGTTGAGCCCATTCATAATTACTTGCAGTAATTCCAGTTAAGACTGTGGCTTTTTCCCCTGTGGTCCAACTGGTTCCATTCATCAACAGTCAACATTTTAAAGGAAATCTTTTCCAAAGACCAGTGAAGCTATATTGTCATCATTGTTAAAGAGTGCAGTCTTGCCTTTTTAAAACAGACACGCCATTCCTGGCGGGATGAAGATATTTGAGCATAGGATTACTTGCCACATGACTCACAATGAAATTCTGCCTGTGATAATGTCACTATGTATGTTTGAGCGGATGAGAAATGCAATGCATTCATCTGCCATGACAGACGTCTTCTTCCCAGCAGTGCAGAGATGTTTAATGCATTTCAGAAGAAATGTCATGAATGGAATAGATAGAAAAGATGTCCCATGACTGTCAAACGGATGGTATGTCTTCTAATGTATGGAAGGCTTGGCTCTCTCTAATGCATTAGATGGGTTTTTTTCTATTATTTGATTCTTCCAATATATCATCTTTTCTGAGTCTCTTGAATAATGAGCAGTCATTAATTAGGCAGAGTATGATACTGTAATTTAAAAAGCTACATTTATCCTTGTGGGAGTTTTACTTACACAGAAACGTTCTGAGGGCAGAAGGAAAAATGATTGGTTCAGAGAGATAACCAATCAGATTGTAGACGACATGTGATTGGTTGGTCCTGCCTCCTCTAGTTTATTGGGGCCACCTCCTCTATAATCTTATTGGTTATCTCTGAACCAATCATTTCGTTCTGCCCTCAGAACATTTTTGTGTAAGTAAAAACTCCCTTTAGTTACTTTTACCAGATAGCCCAGACATTGATTTGTAAGAAGAGATGCCAGCTTCACAGCTTCAGCAGATCCAGTTCTTCAAAAATCCAAAACCCCAGCCTCCAGTAACTGCTGCTGTGTGCTTAATCCGTGATATTATTTAAATAAAAAGTTAGGGAATGATCGGGAAGTTTATAAGGCTGTAGGCCCTCTCAGATATGTGGGGTGCGCATGCCTCTCGACTCCCTTTCCTGTATCCATTTTGAAGCAGCCACAGGAGGCGATGGATCAGGCCGTAATTCAGGAAGCCCTTCCAAACGCGCCAGGGGTTGTCAAAGCAGGACGTGCTGCCCCGAAGCCTATGGCTTAGCAAGTATTCTGAGTATTTACAGCGCTCATTCAGTCCATGTGCATGCAGGTTCACGTGAGCTCATTCACGGTGGGATATACTGGCTTCATATGTGCTCTGAATATACCGTACTGATGCCTTGGCAGACGCTCAGCAATTCCATTCTATCGACATCCAAGATTGTCGGTGAGGTCGCCCTCATACATTACTAACTAAGGGGCCTGTGAGCAGGAGTGGCTGGGGTGTGACAGCCTGCGGCCTTTTGACCCCAACTCTGCTCTGGAATTTATGTGTGTACGCAGTTGCGTCTGGACTATGTGTCTATGAACGGATGCATGTGTTTCAAGGTCAACTGTCATGCATAAAATTGAGACATGGCACACTGACAGCGGAACGTATCTATAGGTTTGCTGTGCGACGCTGCATTTGGTTACGTCGGCACCATATTGAGGTCACTGTACCATTCACAATCTGCTGCTGCGATGGTACAGTAGCACCCCCAGGGAGGGGGGCCGTGATGGCCGCCTAGCAGATCCGTGCATTGATGGTGCCCACTGCCCACAGACACAACTGGAAGCTGTGCAGGATTCTCAGTTCCACTGTACTCTTTTACGGGCACATTTGTTCACTGGTTGTTTGTCATAAAAAGAGGGAGAGGGATGGAGGGAGAAGGGGAGGATGTATAGTTTTTGCAGTTCTTTGATCTTTTTTCTTTATATATGCTGACTTCATTAAATACCCGATCCATTAATTAGGTAGATTTCAATACCTCAGTAGTAAATAAACTCCTACTACAGATTAGGAGGTAGAATGTTGTCATACAGCCCCACAAATCTGCTTTGAGCAGGCAGTATGATCGGTTTCCTTGAGTCAGCTTGTTTTTATGACACATGAAGTAGTGATATCAGCTTGTTTCTACACTATTTTTCCTTCAAAACCAAAATTATATAATACCATACTGAACGGATGTAAAGAAACCATTAACATTATGATTTTGGCAATAAAAATGAGTGTTAGTGAATTCTACTTGTCTCTACATTCACTGTAATTAAATTGTAAATCTTTATTCAATATATTCTTGGTAATATGAATCATAAATTTTAAATTAGTGTCATGAAATAGGACTTTCATCCCTAATTTTCCTTCGAGGTAAGGGCATTCTTTAATTGAGACATTGATTACTGGTATGTTTGTGAAAGCAAGATAAGTACTAAATAATAAATCAATTTCATTGCTGTGCAATCATTTAGTCTCAGTAATTCTGTATTATCATTCACTTCTGAATTTAATTTCATTCATTTTTTCATTTCAGTTTCAAAAAACTATTCTTCCTCTGAGATATTTTAGAAATATCTGCCCTTTGCTGGAAAAAATGAGCAAATGAATTAGAAAAAGGGTAAATAATGCCACTGGGATGACATGACCTACAAGAAGAAAGATCATTCATCACAAGTAGCAACAATGTGATAGTTGAAGTGCAATAATTAGATATTGCGTTGATGTTCCACTACAATCAGCCATGAACACTGTACTGTGTCATTAATTGTACAATACCTTAGAGAATCAAATATTTCCTAGGAACTAAATGCAGAACTCAGAGTAACGTAAATTAAGAATGAAAGCCATTAAAAAAAAGTGCACTATATTACCTTCAACTTATTAACTATATTTTGCTCACCATATGAGTTCTCCAGAACTTATAACAGAGGAGTTGTAATAATCATATTGCTTTAGAATTGAGAAAGACAGGATTCATAATTCTGATCAGTTGCAAACATTACATTTTGAAAATGTTCTTAAATGAGAAGGTAGAACAATTTCCTCCTATCTGTTCAGTGTATCACATTATGCGAGAGACAACCTACAAGATTTCTCAACCCTTGTTGTAAAAAATAGAAAATTATTCATAGGAATTGATCTTACTTCCTCCCCAAAGTAGGCATGTGGAAATTTATAATGAGTTTCTACCTCCTACTCTAGGAGAAGAGGTCTTTCATGTGAGTAGGAACAATGAGGGCCATCGGAGGTTCCTGCTGAATCGGCAGGCCAGACATTGTGTTCTAATGGGATCTCCAATAAGGAACCACCCACGTCTCCCAGGGTCAGACTTCTGGGAGTCTAGCTCCACAGCTCTGTTTGCAAGACTGGGTGTAGCTTCCAGAAGGTCGATAAGCAGCTGCCCTAAAGAAACGCATGAAAGTTTTCTGCAGGACCCGTTCCATTATCAACCGTAAAATGTAAATGGTTTTCTTTTTGCTGAGACAGAAGAATGAGGAGAATGTGAGCAGAATAAACAATTCATTACTCAAATTGCTCTCCACGTAAGAATGAAGGTGTACATACAAGGAATAAACCTGTGATTCTTTCAAGAGGTAAACATGACAGCTGGCATGGTGGATGTAGTTCTTAAGACAATGTAGAACAATTGTTTTAGTGATTGACTGACATGTGGCTGAGGTACAAAGCAATTCTGGAAATATTTACTTATCTCTGGCACTACTTGTGCCTGTCCTCCAATGTAACGGTAAATATTATTTCCTGTATCTGCTATTGAGTTTCTTATCTCTGCTGGCCAGTATATTGATAGTGTCTAGTCAACGCAACAGTAGATGGCCAGTACAACAATCTAGTAACATGGATACTGAAGACTAAGCATATGCACAAAACACTGAGATGAGCTCAATCACAAGTTTAAGAGATAAGCTGGTTTGTTGACAGGTATATTAAGGGTGCACAGTTTTTAGTATATGATTGCAAACAATAAGCCATTTGTCTGCCTTTGCAGTGAACTTTAGGATACAGTTTGCACAAAAATTAATGGGTAAAACAGACCACAGTAAAATGACAGACTCGGGTATAAGAGACCATCATTTATACATTCAAATCATATTTTCGTAGCTGTTATGCTATTTTTAAATAATATTTTGTTACGTAGTGTTTAAACGTTTTACGAACATGTCATAGTCAGTAGAGAAAAAAATGATTTAATATGTTTATTATGTCTTTAGCAGACTTTTCCATGTTTCAGTGGGATGAATTTCTGTGTCGCAGTAGATGTCATTTTTTGTTGGTTACTCCGCCTGGATGTCTAACTCCAAACAAACTAGGGGTCAGTCGAATCCTCCACCCTGTTCCGTCACATACCAGCCTCCGGTCGCCATGGCAGCCCAGCCGACCTCACCACATACCCCATGGCAGACAGGAAGTTTTATCTGCAATCTGGATTTTCGCCCTTTTCCTCAGTCCTTTTGTCTTGTTTGTCTACTCTGGAGACAGAGGACCCAGTGTCTGCAGAGTGCCACTTAATGGAGTTGTTTTTCATTTGCATGGTGAGGCGGGAGCCTGTTTCAGGACGGTGCAGCTGGCACCGCTTGCGGGGGCCGCGTCCCGCCGGCCCGCCACTCTGGCGGGCTCAGCCGTCACCGAGCCATCACCTCTGTGGAGGAGCAGAACCTGGGCGCCTATGCGCCATATGATGTGGACAGAGGAACTCGGCTGCAATGGCAGATATTTCCTCAGTAACACAAATGCGTAAATACTGCTGGATGGCTCAATTTTATTTCATGGCAGAATTCACATAGTCATGTTGAAAGATGCACTAATTTTAGCCCAGAACATTTAGTGTATTCAATGCATGATGACCTTTACAGATAAACCATGGCCACATGCTTTTGATTTGCACTCTTTCATCGTGTGTTGTAATATTGAGCATTAAATTTTCCTGGACCCAGTAATGAAAATGTTTATCCTTTGTAAATCTGTGACATATTGTCATTTTATGTAAAGCATCATGAAATACAATTAAACTGGCTAAGGATGCCTCTGTGTCTGGTGATAAAATCAGATTTAAAAGAAGCACGACAAAACCCTTGCAGGAAATAAGTCACTCGGGAAAGTTTTCTCTTCCAGTGATTTAACCTGCCGAGTTATAAAGGTGCTTGTAAATTTTTTCAGGGCAGCGGCACCATATTGTTTTATTTTGGTAAAGGAATCGGGATATTCAAACATAAATAGTTAAATAAGAAACTCAATGCAAAGATATTTAACGATTTTCAGGAAATCAATTAGAAAACTTGTCATCTTATGGTGCAGAGCGCATTCCTGCAGGAATAAGTACATTTCAGTAGTATGAATTAACTGAGCTGTGCTAGTTCAGACAGACACCAAGAGGGTCACATTCCTTCAGCAGCCACTGACCAAATATACTTTAGACTTCTCTTGCCACCATACTTGAGACACTGGTGATACAGTGGAATGGCAAGGGGCAGGTTCACAATCCTGTCTCAATGGAGTGACAGCTATGGCTGAGGAGAGTGCAGTACAAGGCTACAATTTTTCCTTTTTAGAATACGATTAAGAATTTCATTTAGGACATGTGTCTTCTCAGCACTGAGAGAGACTGTGAAGGGTTACTATATACAAGAGTTTTAAACTTATGTGACATAAGCCTTGTATATGCCTGTTAAAAAGTTTAAATTCTCGCAGTACCACTCTATTGTTATCAGTTGCATTGTTATATTATTTGTTTGATTGACTATGTTGATGTGGCAAATAAAATTTCTGATTTAATTGAAAGTGTGGCACCCTTGTTTTTTTTTTTTTTAATAAATCAAGACTTTTGTTTTTTATATTTTGCCCCTCCCCCCCCCACAAGTTTCTCCATTTTACCCTCAAGCTTATGACTTGAGAGACTCAAGATTTTATGGTTTACGGACGGTATGGCCACCTCAGTGTGGAAAGAGGGCTAATTTGGGCCGCCTATCTTAGGCCTGATCGTGCTCCTCTAAGGATCCATAATAGGAAACCTCTAGCCATGGCCTGAAGTTCATGTCGGCCAGCTGGGCTATCACCACTTGAACCATGAACCTGGTTTGGTGTTGGGTATGCTTAGCAGGCTTGGGGAGCACACAATATGAACTGATTCTTATGTGATGGACATTTAGGTGTACCAAGCCCAAAACAGAAGAGGCAGCCATTTGAAGTAAAAAAGGAAACTATTCATAATTTATGGAAAAAACCAAGGTTACAGTGCAGATCATTTTCATATATTCATACGAAGACTCTTTAAAATACATACTTTTGGAAAACTGTTGAAAAACATCAAAAGAGGCCTGCTTGCCTTTCCTCTATGCCATGCTCGAAACGGGACTTTGTGAATAAAGTTAAACTATTTTATGCTGAGGCTTCCACTCACTCATTTACGGAAGCATCGCCAAACCTGGATGTCAGTGTCTGTGTGGTTTAAATCATTAAAGTAATTCGCCTCTTTACTTTGTTCTCTGACAGATTTTTCATTAGCTGCCTATGATAAGCGATGGATTCTGCAAGAAACACATGCAAACTGAGACTCTAATGGGAAAACAAAGGGTATCATTTCTATAATTTTACATTTATTTCTTTTACTTTCACCGCATGCTACAGAGATGCATAACAATCACCCAGAAACCACCTGATTTATTATGTTCCTTTTTGGTTAACTGTAGTAATTTTTTATTGTTATAAAGAATAATAATATGAATGATCAGTGCTATCCTAAATGTTACAAATCTGTTTAACTTGGGTTCATTCTGGAAGCAGGCAACATGTTTGTTTGGAAAAAAAGCATACCTCTTAAAACTTGGCAAATGTCCTAGACAATAGGGATTCAACAGTATTTATCCATGTTTAATTACAAGTGGTTAGCACAGCCCCTAATTCCCATTCTAACCATCTCCTTCTAAACTGTGAGACCTCAGAGGCTGGGCAGTAAGTGAAACCTCCTGTTTGAGGCAGGGAAACTTGGACAATGTCTACATGCCTATCTTAATGCGGTGAAGAGATATTGGGCTGCTGGGAAGACGAGTTGGGGCTTTGCAGGATGGGCCAGCCCACACAGAGTGAGTCAGCAATGTAGGGGTTGCGATGCCCCCTGACCTGAACCCCATGGTGACACCTCCAGGCGTGTTCCTCAAGTCAGTCCACAGAGATGTTCAGGCTCTTATCTTCCCCCACAGAGGAGGACAGGGGTGAAAGTGGAGGCAGTCCGCTGTCACGCACAGCGGAGAAGCATCCGAGGGGGACCTGGAGCTGGAGGCACTCCTCCTCTCATGTGATTCATGTTAAAGCTCACAGTGCGAATGCCCCCAGCCTCTGGCTGCCTAGCACACACCCGCCAGGAGGTTACCTCTGAGGGGTTGACCTGCTCGGCCAACAGGCCCAGATCTGATCCCGGCATGGCAATTACACGCAGAGACGCCAGAGATAGCGGAGAATCGAGCTGCCTTTTGACCTCAGGGGTCCTGTGCGATGAATACTGACCACCTCTTTTCATCACACCCAACACAAGCATAAAGGTCATCTGCTGTCTATTCAGCCTTTTACAAAACCATCCTCTATATCCTCTATATCCTATATCCTGTTTTCTGATATTTGTATATAGTACTGTATTTCAAATATTGTACTGACATTTCAATTACAGTAACCAAGAGAAAAGAAATTTATATGTAAAAACTTGTATTCGCGTTACATATCAGGAGTTCTGGCAGCATAGTAGCTCACTGGGTGAGACTGTTGGTGCACAACTGCAGCAATAGGGGTTTGACACCTGCCCCCTCCTTATGAGTTTGTATGTTCTCAGTGGCACTATGGGGTCGCAACATGTGGGGATGTGGGGCTGTTGGCTGGTTGTGCAGTCTGCATGCTCTCCCTGTGGGGGTTTGACTCCTGCCCCCTCTCTGTGAGTTTGTATGTTCTCAGTGGCACTATGTGGTCATAACACATAGGGATGTGGGGCTGTTGGCAGGCGGTGCAGTTTGCATGCTCTCACTGTGGGGGTTTGACTCCTGCAGTCCAAACACATGGATTTGAGTCTTTAAATTCCCATTTGTGCCCTCTGATGAACTGCTGCCTGTTTCCTGTACTTCCTGGAAAAAGCCCTGGACTTAAAGGTACAGGAACCAGGGGGAACAGCAGGAACATGTACCCCCCAGTATTCAATTTGGCTTCATTCCACCCCCCGCCCCCCACACAAAACAAAAGTAGACCTTTACATTTAATTTATCAAGTTGTGATCCCCTCAACTGGAGTTTCCAAATTGCCCATAGGTATGCCTGTGTGAGTGAATGGTGTGTAAGTATGCTCTGTGATGGGTTGGTGCCCCATCCTAAGTTGTTTCCTGCCTTGTGCCCACAGCTTCCGGGATAGTTTCCGGACCCCCCGTGACCCTATATAGGACAAGTGGTTTCAGAAAATGGACGGATGGTTGGATGGATGGATGGAATTGTGTTCCCCTTCTGCATCAAACTCTCTCATACACCTTTTTCTTGATTCACTATGACTCTGTATTAGATAGCTGATTATGGAAGATGGCTGGATATATGGATACGCTTTTACCCGGATTTCACAAGGCCAGTTTTTTGCTTTAAACCGAAACATCTCCAGTTATGTGTCATGCCTAAGCATGGCCGCTGACAGCAGGAGGCCATTTCTGGCAACTGACTCAGTACCACCTCTGCAGGGGCCTCGTGCATCAAGCCCTTTATCAGCAAGCTGCTGTCCAGCCCAGCAAGGCGACCTGGAGAGTTGTCATCCCAACAATCAGAATGTTGTGGATGGTCATGGCTATAACTTCATGAAGTATTAAAATGCATAGGCTTGATTAGCTCAAAACCCAGCACTCACCCCTCACTGGGTATCAAGGGTCTTGCAGAGCTGGGCGTGAGAACCAAGCAGTGAAGGGTCAAACTGGCTGTGGCTCCAAGCAGATAATATGCTGTCAGATATCAATAGGTGAACCTATTTGTTATCAAATCAGTGACTCTTGTGTCACGGGGTGGGGGGGGGGCAGGAATATGAAAAGGAGGGGATGTCATAGTCCTTGAAAAAAACAGAATACAGAATTAATCATCAGCTTGCTATTACATTTATTTCAGGTGTTTGTGGGAGGCGGGGGGTTTCCAAAGGCTGCTGTGGGGACAGGATTAATTCATGCGTCAAGGCTTATAAGCACCCAGACAACAGTCTGTTTGGTCAGATTAGGGAAGTCCTGGGATTACCCCACCCAGGACAGCGCCGCCCTAATGCTTAAACCGGCTTGCTACAGGGATCATGCAGGCCCCTGCGAGGTGGAGGTGCAGCCTCACTCAGATCAGCCAGGGTAGCCGGCGCCCCCGTGGCCCACATTACCTGGCGGCCCCTCGTCTGGCTGTGGCCTCGAGCGGTCGGGCAGCGGAGAGGTGGCCCTGTTTGCACATGACCCCAGCGCAGCTGAGGGAGGTACAGGCAGCTTACCGGCCTAATCCTGCGGGCAGACAGCCCCAAGGGGAGGAAAGCGGAGGAGATGCAGTGGAAGTCTAGACAGCAAAGACACATGATTCAGCTCCAGCAATATCGACTCAGGCTTGATACGTCCTTCAAGGGATGTTTTTATGTATGATTTGGTAGAATGATTGGAAATTTGCTCCAGCACCATAATTATTTTTATAAAAAATGTCTTTGGAAATATTTAAATGGTTGTTAGATGAATTAATATTTTGAAAGTCCTCTAGATATTTTAGTATTATTAAATATTATCCCATTATGGCATCAATACATTACTTGGTCATTTGCTTCTCTTATGGGGGAGCCTGGAGCCTGTCCCAAAAAGAGGTAGACACTGGACAAGACACCGGTCAATTGCAGGGTGCAGACATATGCAAGGGTGCCATGGTGGGGGTTAGGATGAAACCATTATGCAACTTTAAGGAGCAGTAGCTGTGATTGGAAAGTTGCTGGTTCAAATCCCTTGGTTGCCAGGTTAGTTTTACTGTTGGGCCTTTGAGCAAGGCCACGAACCCCAATTGCTCCTGGGGTGTTGGATACAAGCTAAATAAAGCATGTGTTTGGACAGCAGGTAGAAGCATGGTAAAGCCTGCTCACCAATAATGACATATTGCTAACCAGGCACCTGGCTTGCTGGTATTTATTAACAGGGAGTCTGAAAAGATGGAATTATTAAGTTTTCCATCTATCTAATTGAGTCTTAAGTATTGTTGACTATTGTTGATCATTGCGCTCCAGCCTTCTTACTGCATCCACCTTCAGATTATTCTCTGCAGGTGGGCCAGGTGTTCTGTGAGACAACACCTACACTCTGAGACACACTTACAGCCTGTGAGAGGTACAGCCTGTTAACATCTTCGAACTCCAAATGAAAACTCATTTACAACCCAAATTCCGGAAAAGTTGGGACCTTATTTAAATTTGAATAAAATGAAAACTAAGAGACTTTCAAATCACATGAGCCAATATTTTATTCACAACAGAACATAGATAACATAACAAATGTTTAAACTGGGAAATTTTACAATTTTATGCACAAAATGAGCTCATTTCAAATTTGATGCTTGCTACAGGTCCCAAAATAGTTGGGACAGGGGCATGTTTACCATGGTGTAGCATCTCCTCCTCTTTTCAAAACAATTTGAAGACATCTGGGCATCGAGGTTATGAGTTCCTGGAGTTTTGGTGTTGGAATTTGGTCCCATTCTTGCCTAATACAGGTTTCCAGCTGCTGAAGAGTTTGTGGTCGTCTTTGACGCATTTGTCATTTAATGATGCGCCAAATGTTCTCTGTAGGTGAAAGATCTGGACTGCAGGCAGGTCAATTCAGCATCCGGACTCTTCTCTGACGAAGCCATGCTGTTGCAATAGCTGCAGTATCTGGTTTTGCATTGTCCTGCTGGAATACACAAGGCCTTCCCTGAAATAGATGTCGTCTGGAGGGGAGCATATGTTGCTCTAAAACCTTTGTATACACCTTTCAGCATTCATAGTTCCTTCCAAAACATGCATGCTGCCCATACCGTATGCACTTATGCACCCACATACCATCAGAGATGCTGGCTTTTGAACTGAACGCTGATAACATGCTGGAAGGTCTCCCTCCTCTTTAGCCCGGAGGACACGGCGTCCGTGATTACCAACAAGAATGTCAAATTTGGACTCGTCTGACCATAGAACACTTTCCCACTTTGAAACAGTCCATTTCAAATGAGTCTTGGCCCACAGGACATGACGGCGCTTCTGGACCATGTTCAAATATGGCTTCCTTTTTGCATGATAGAGCTTTAGTTGGCATCTGCAGATGGCACGGCAGATTGTGGTTTCTGAAAGTATTCCTGGGCCCATTTAGTAATGTCATTGACACAATCATGCCGATGAGTGATGCAGTGTCGTCTGAGAGCCCGAAGACCACGGGCATGCAATAAAGGTTTTTGGCCTTGTCCCTTACACACAGAGATATCTCCAGTTTCTCTGAATCTTTTGATTCACTATAGATGATGAGATTTGCAAAGTCTTTGCAATTTGCCATTGTTTTTAAAGTATTCCACAATCTTTTTATGCACTCTTTCACAGATTGGAGAGACTCTGCCTCTCTAAGACATCCCTTTTATAGCTAATCATGTTATAGACCTGATATCAATTAACTTAATTAGTTGCTAGATGTTCTCCCAGCTGAATCTTTTTAAACTTTCTTGTTTTTTCAGCCATTTGTTGCCCCTGTCCCAATTATTTTGGGACCTGTAGCAAGCATCAAATTTGAAATGAGCTCATTTTGTGCATGAAATTGTAAAATTTCCCAATTAAACATTTGTAATGTTATCTATGTTCTGTTGTGAATAAAATATTGGTTAATGTGATTTGAAAGTCTCTTAGTGTTCATTTTATTCAAATTTAAAAAACGTCCCAACATATCTGGAATTCGGGTTGTATTTCAGGAATGCTAGTGTGTCTATTGGAACGTAACATTCTCATTGTTTTGCTGTTGCTGTGTGTACACTTCTTTATTGTATTGCATTATACCTCTCGGCTGGCCTGGGAACGCCCTGGTATTCCTCGGTGGAGCTAGAGGTGGTGCCTGGTGAGAGGGAAGTCTGGGCATCCCTGCTTCGACTGCTGATTTCCCAAGACACGACCCCGATTGTCAGAAAATGGATGGATGGATGCATTGTCTGTATCGTAAGGCAACCTTTTGTGTCAGAAAGGCGCTATATAAATAAAACATTATTGTTAGTATTGTTTTTATTAATAATAGTCATAATAATATTGACATTATTAACAGGGGGGCGGCACGGTGGTGCAGTGGTTAGCACTGTTGCCTCACACCTCTGGGATCGGCGTTCACGTCTCCGCCTGGGGTCCATGTGTGTGGAGTTTGCATGTTCTCCCCGTGTCGTCGTGGGGTTTCCTCCGGGTA
>JAAGVU020000040.1:31921367-31977103 GCA_011763525.2 Mormyrus iriodes
GTCCGCGCACCCCCCAGCGCACCCCCGGGCCAGAACCGACGGACTCCCCCATAACCCCCCCCCCCCCCCCCCCCCCCCCCCCCCATAGCAGCCTCAACCCATAATGCAACACTCGCAAGCCTCTGGCTGCCGTTCATCAGTGATGTCATGAAGACAAGTCATTGTAGTAGCAGCTATAGGCGTGAAATTTATTTGGTATCACTTTAACGGAGAACAAAGTGCATTCACAGTGGCGACTCGGCGGCGAAACAGCGAGATGAACGTAGAATAGACAGAGCTTCCCGTAAAGCAAAACATTATGTGGACGATTAGCTACCTGTGACTTCACCGCCTCATACACCATCGTGTCAAGAAGCTGACAAGAGATATAGTGGAGGGAGACCTTCACGGTCCAGGATACTCCATACGGGTAGCAGTAACCTTTTTTCCACCCTCCTGCCTCAGTGACACCGCAGGCCGCCAGTGTGGGCCGGGGGTGGGGGGGTTAGTGAGAGGCAAACAGCCGGGCGCACCAGACACTAGCCGTCTGAAAAAGTTAATCATTACCTCCGTCTGACTCCTTACCCTGAACGAGTTTCTATTCCAGGAAGCAGACACACAGACCGGCAAAGGCACGTGTGCGTGTGAACGCACGTATGCTCATGCACACACATACGCGCACACACACACACACACACCTAGAAATGCACCTACAGAATCAAGCATATTAAGGGGAAAGCACACAAATACATGCATGCAAAACACAACATATGCAAACACTTCCACATACAGTCAGTCAGACAGTCTGGCACACGCACACTTGCACACGCACACACAGACACACACGCAAAACTGCTCTTTCATCTTGCTGACACCCAGCAACACAGATCAGGGTAGGGACTTTAATAACCTCTCCCATTTTTCCATTTTCACTCTGCACAGGAAGTGATGTTAAATATAAAGCGCACATTCTCACTCTTCTGAGACTGATAAGCCCACGTTACCAGACGAGGTCCTCGGGTGACTTGTTTATTCTCCTTCATCGCTTGGCTTGACTTTTCTCTGCCAGGGTGGTCCAAATCTACTGCCTGGTGGTGACCGCCAGCCCCTCCCCCAACCCCCAGCCCTCCCCCACAACTTCTCCAGTGCGCACGAGATACACTAGAGATGGCCCTCACCGGTCATAGTAAACATGATGAAGGGAGCCAACTGTGGAGAAGCCTAATGAAGGAGTGTACTCTCTGCCTGTTTGGGCTGCCTTTATCCAGCTGTAAACATTGTCCTGGCCATCCCTCCACCATCGTGGCCGGCCCGACAATGAGGAACATTGTAAGGCCATCTCGCCGCACCAGCAATTAGCTACAGTGACCCGCTAGCGACGGCAGACACGACGGCTGTCTTTTTGGCACCAACGTGCTGGAGAAAGGGGGGCGTGGAGAGTAAGAGGGTGTAGGGGGAGGTGTGGCCCTGGGGCTCAGCGCTCATCAGATGTCAGCTTGGGGGAAGGCCATTTAGCGAAGGAAATCGCTCATTAGGGAAGTGCGTTACATAAGGAGAAAACACAGCCCTTTCCTCTTCAATTCAGGAACTATAAACAAGGCTGTATAGCAGGAAAGCTTAACTCACACAGGAAATATTCCTTAAAAAAATAAAAATAGACATTACATGTTTTTAAAATGTAGGAAAAGTCCTGTTTTCCCAGCGTAAATACAAGCATGGGAGATCTGTGCTACCTGTACTGCTGACCAAAGGCTGAATTTCGGGAAATCACTAACTGCCCCTCATCCATAGGGCAGCTCTCCTGTTCTGAGCAGAAACAGTATCCTGACTCTCACCCCTTCCAGGGGCGGTAGGCTGATCTCACCAATACACCATCGCTCTTGGCTGTAAGAATTTACCCCCGCTAAACACCTGCGATCTCCTAGGGAACTCTATACCGCAACTTCCGCTGCTGCTTGCATGGCTGCGGAGGGTTGGCGGTACTGCAATGCTGACCCCAATGTCAACCTCCCTGTCACTGTTTATGTTGCCGTGTCAACAGATCTACAAGATCATGGTTAATTCGGCATGGCAACCTGGGACTTTCAGAAGAGGAACTATAAGCCACTAGCAAAGCTTATAAATACTCGTAGTTCAGAAAACGCAAAAGCATGGGGGGGTGTAGAACATTCCAGCACGGTATCCGATCGGCCAGTTCTGTCCAAACTCGATACCTTGCAGAAAGGCGGCCTAACAATGAATACCTTGTTCTCGGCGCCCTGCCATGACATAAAACCCAGTTCTGCCAGTGGGCTGTCGGCCGAGCGGCACAGAGCCCACCTCTCTGCAAGTGCGGTCTTTCCCAAAGCGGCAGGCTCTGTCCCCATTGGTGGAAATTTCCCCTCGCCGCAAGACCCAATTAACCGAAGCCTTTTCAACGTAAACAGCGCCTTCGTTTGAAGCGCACTTGATCTCACCCAATTCCTACATGGCAGCCAGTTGTGTTGTTTCAATAGTCTGTGACTTTTTTACCCCTGATTTCAGACAGCATAATGACACCAGGCTACGTCTGGGTAAAGCCAGAGTCTCCACCATGGTCGAAAGTGGCGTCTGTACCAAGAGGTCCATCACTTGGTCAGCCCGCCTGACTGAGAAGTGGAACTGGCTCGGGGTTTGCTCTATTCATATGCAGAAGGAAATGCTGTAAATGTATAGATAAAATATAACACTTTGCTAGCCACCCCATTTAGTCTGCAAGCTCTTAAGAATACAGAAAACTACCAGGATTTGCTATACATTTCACCGAGACAGCCAGATTCCCTTTGCAGAAGCCTTCATAGAAAGACACAAATGCCTGCCGTACATCTCCCAAATCAGTAAGAATATATGAAACATGCTGTCTGTCCATAGAATATTATGTTACATCAGTTAATTAAATGCAGAAATATATCTGTAAACGCAATGATTCATATGCAGTGCCTAATTAAAATGAAAAACAAATCAAGCCTTAATACATTTATGACTCGCATAACAAATGCAGCCATATGGCAACCGTTTAGCCATAAAACAGAATTAAAGGTAATCATAGCAGAAAATGTAAGAAATATAACTGATAACTAAAGCAGGAAGCTATACGCTAATATGGAAACCAGCATGTCTTTTGAGTTTTAGTGATGTTTGATTTTTCATGACCAAAATATGAAGCTGCAGTTAGAGATAATCCAACTTATTATCAAAATAATAAAATAAATAATAAAAAGGGGGGGGGGGGGTGCATAGGCTAACGTGTCCCTTAACCTGACAGGTGTGGTAAGCTGGACAAAAAAGTACGTAGAGAACATCCCTTGTAAAAATGCACGATGTTCTGATTAGCTGGGGACAGGATGGCTAGCCCAGACCCTTCAGCTCAGTTTAATAATACCCCCTCATACCCGCGGCCTATATTTAACCCCGTAGAGGAAGCTACTCTGACCGTGGGCTTGCAGCCAGGAGCCGAGCGGGTCATTCGATCCCTGGCCTAACCCAGACCAGTGACGGGCCCCCAGGGGGGCCGCCAGAGCCACTGCAGCAGATCCTCTTACAAAGGGCTCTCTGGAGCTGCTCCTCGGCAGCAGTGGTAGACGTGCCCCCCCCACTGCTGGAGTGTGCAGACTGGGGGCATGTTACCCGGGAACATTTTAAAAGCCTGCAAGGAACGTCGCGTGCAAAAGTGTGGCACTCGGCAATAACTGGGGAATTCTCTTGGGGGGGGGGAGAGGAAGAGAGAGAAGCGGTATGAGGGGGTTGGTGCCTTTTCTCATCCTGGGACCACGCACACACATGCACGCACACTCACTGAAACACAGACACACACACACACACAAACGGCGCCTGAAGAGAGCCCATTCTGTGAGAAGTGGAGACCCACACCCCAGATTTTAGAAGCCAAGCGGAGCAGCCCACCCTGGCCGGAGAAGAAAGCGGCTGCCAGGAAAGGTCCAGCGAGGAGGAGGTGGAGAAGGAGGAGCAGCGACGAGGGACTGGGGGCCAAGAGCTACAGGCGGCGCTGGCCAAGGCGCAGTCCCCGTGCAGCGCAGCACTCCGGTGGGGGGTGTGAGAGCCACAGAGCAGCGCTGCGCTGGCCGGCCGCCCACTCTGGCAGCAAAGCCGCACACTGCTGCACTCCAGTTAACTCTTCATCTACCCCCGCCCCCAGACCAGCTAGGCCTCAGTGTGGGGGTGGGGGCACTTTATTGCCTCTCGTTTATTTTTGATTTTAAATATTTTGTTTAGGACAGCTGTGTTTCTGAACTGCCTTCGTTTTATGTGAACTACAATTAAGTGCTTAAGCATATAGAGGCGAGGTCCTCTCTTACAGCAGCTATGAGCGTAACCCCCGCCCCCACACACACACACACACACACACACACACACACACACACACACACACACCCCTGTAAAGGAGCTTTAAAGTAAACATCAAAATAATGGCCTTAAAAGGAAGAAAGCATAGGAAACGCTTCACAAGCCTCACCCAGTAACGGCGACTGGATTCACGCTTTCCGTGCATCTCCAGCAGGAGGCGCAGATAAACAGGAGCATGTAACGCGGCTCTGGGAATGCGCTTCTGTCCTTTTAAAGAATGAAAGGTAACGAAATCCTCTACGGTGGCGATTTCCTCTACAGCCCCTCCTCCTCCTCCCTAAGTCCAGTGCCTGTGGCCAAACCGGGGGGGGGGCTGAGATGTTGCCGTGGTGACCCTCTGGGATGACCCCTGGTTTCTTTTGTGAGAGCCTCTAGGGCATTCCAGTTGATCCCCCAACCCCACCCCCACACCCCTAAAAAAACGGAACCCAGTGTGCGGCTGGAGGCGGCACCCCATCCCCCTCAGCACAGCCACCCACTCCCCCGCTGACAGTGCCGTCAGCCTGGCCAGGAAGGAGATCAGGGTGGGTATGCATTTTTTTGAAAGGGGGTGGGTGGAGGGGGCAGTGGGGGCTGGGGCATGGACAAGCCTGCGAGGTGGGGGGGACGCCACTTCCCCATTTCACAATGTGTCCTCCATGTAAAATGAGTCCTGGATCAGGACAAGGAGAAGCAGCTTTAAGATAATGGCTTAAGACAGTCCCTGGGCAGGACCTGAGTGCCACAGCACCTCCCATTACTCCTAATGAAGGGGATTATAGCCAGCATCCCCTAACTCCTGGTACAACCAAAATCGAGGCCATTCTTTCACTCCATCCAAATCTAACAGGACTAACTAGAAATAAGAATCTCCCTCCGACAGTAAGGCTGACTTCACAGCCACTCGCCTGCCCTCAGGGGCCAGTTCCCTGTTTGCAAGCGTCACATCCAGCCTCGACACTCAGAAACATCCCATTTCAGAGCCACGTCCACCAACTAGCTGCCCCTCCTGGCAAAAACAAACCTTGGAAAAAAATAACAACAAAAATAATATTTGATATACATCTCACACGCACCAACTGCCATAAAACTTGAAACGGTTCGCAGTGATGAGAAACATCTGTGCTCTGCAGAGTCAGAGAGCAGGAAAGTGCACTTTCCACTTTTTTACCCCCCCCCCATTCCCCATAATAAACACTTTCTTATCGAGTTTCTTCCAAAATGAGAAGGACCCGTGTGGCAAAGGGGTGACTGGGGGGAGCCTGGGCTGATTACTGCTCTGCCCTTGTCGCCATCCCCCTTTTGTTTCCCCCCTTCCAGGTCGTAAAGACTTTACGTGGGTTGGGGTGGGGGGGCATTCTAGTCTATTGCTCTTCTTCGAGCCCCCCTTTCCCTGCCCTCGACCCCACCCTGCAGGTTGGGCCGGCCTGCTCAGATGTTATCAGTAACTCAAAACTCAACACCCCCCCACCCCCATTTTTAATAACTGGCACTTCCCTGGCCTCTTTTTATGTGGCATCCTGAGGAAAATGTGATAAGCCCCCACCTCCTCTCCAAATACTACATGTTATACCCCCCCCCCCCACCCGGGCCCCCCACTCACCCGAGAGCCATATCTGTCGGGGTTCTTAATCAGGCAGCTGTTTCATGCCATTACCGACCCCATCAAACCCAGACACAAAGCTAAACTGCAGGGTCCTGATTCAGAGAGGAAAACATCTCTTTCGAAAGAGCAGCTCTAGAGCATCTGTTTCCTTGGAAGCACCCACAGCATCATCTGAACATTATTCGGAGCGGGACAACCCCGCTACCCAGCTATATTCATTCAGATGAACACAGGAATTCGTGTCATGTCACGTCCACTATCTCTCAATCTGCGTTAGTTGACCAATCAGCCATCTATTTGGTTTTTCTCCCAAGTGAAGGGATTTTTTTGTATTTTTCCAACATGAAATGTGCTTAGGCGGTGGGATGGGGGGGGGCAGCAGGTTATGCGCCTTACCTGAAAGCCCCGCAGGGGCCGAATAGTTAATCCCCCCAGTTTCGGTGGAAGTAGGCAAAGCGTCTGGAGAGTCTGGGAGAGAGAGACAGAGAAGAGACATGGTTTGAGTGGCCGTGAGCCCGTTAATCGCAGTGTGAAATTCGCAAAGACGCCAAGCTGGCCTTCGATCTGGCCTGACCCCCTATCCCCCTGGAGCAGGCACAGCCAACCACAGCTAGGGTCTCGCTTCCAATAGCGGCCCCCGCAGAAACCCGCTCGTTACACAAGCCTGTAAAATGCCGAGTGGGACGAGTCACGATGAGGATGGCGGTGAGAGGCAACGGGCCTTGATATCTTCTGAGTTACAGTACATACATCGTCTCTTCATTGAGCATAATTCAGCTAAAATGAATGCCATACAAAATGCCATCAAGTCCATCATTTATAACCCTAAACACGAGTTAATCGCTAATCCTCCGGTTTGTACATTCACAGAAATCAGTCACAGGTCAGTTACTGCACAGAAACACCACGAGTCACAGCCTGAGAAAGGTGGCGGGATGATGCAATTGGACCACTTTCCCTTTCCCATTCCACAGAGCACGCACTGCAGCGCATAAACAGCAGAACATCCAAACACAAGCCTGATCGGTCTTATCAGACCGATTATGTCACACGCAATACTGGAATAATGTAGGGGTTGGTGGGACCCACTTAATAAGACCTAAACACCGGAGGAGAGGGGACTGAAGCCTGTCTGGGAACGATTCCCTACATGCTCTCAGCGGCATGCCAGCAACCGCAAGGGACCATTCCATCCATTCCCCTTTCCTCCGCTCAATTCGGGTACAGTGCTCATGTGGAACAAAACATACAGATCATTTCTGGAGATGTCCAAGTTCAGCCAATTAAAGGCCGGAGAATCGAAGCGCTTTATCCCTCTGTCTCATTCCCTCTCCTGTAGCGTACTGGAAACAATACTACAGCATCCCAGTCGTTGCCATGACAGTGTGTTGCAACAGCAATGTAGCTCAAACTCCCCTTAAGACTGCTTCCCCCCTAGCCATGCCTTCTTTGGTCTAGTTAGACATAAAGTCTCCTGCGAGCTGGGGGGGGGACTTCTCCGCCCACCATGCCTGCAGTTATGGTAACAGGCTGGGCCTCCAGGCTCATCTGCTGGCTTGAAGAAGTTGAAATGTGTCTTCAGGGTGAGGTGTGGGCTGTGATGTGTCATGGCGACCAGAGCACGGTGCCGTAGTTTCAGAAGCTTAGCTCACTGTCCCTCAG
The DNA here is from genome assembly GCA_011763525.2 of Mormyrus iriodes. NCBI lineage: Eukaryota > Metazoa > Chordata > Actinopteri > Osteoglossiformes > Mormyridae > Mormyrus > Mormyrus iriodes. The sequence goes on from JAAGVU020000040.1 coordinate 31,928,977, forward strand.
ACAGCATTTCATTACAAAGACATTGACCTCAACTGACAACCATACTCTATGACAAATATAATATTTTCCTCTTCTTTTAAAACTCTTCAGAAGCCAACTGTTAGCAAGAAAACCAAGCTACCAAATACAGCTGGACAGAAGTTCCCTTAAAGTGGCCTTCTCTGCTCCTAATGGGTCCTGTCTGTATTGTGCCTGGTCATATCTGTTCATGGCAATTAATAATTATTAATTATTAACAATAAATGGATAATTCACTTATGCACAAAAACACAAAAAGAGCTGTCTTCAGTGAAACTGAAACCAAAGTCCTTGGCATAAAAGCCAGTCCTGTTTTTCACGACTAGTGTCTGACCCTTAATGCATCCTCCTCTCTCTCTCTCGCTTTCAACTCGACGCCAGAGAATGACCGTGTCTCAACAACGTTGGGAAGAATCGCCATCATGACAGCTGAAGACAAACACTCTCACAAAAGATACCAGGGGTCATCCCAGAGGGTCACTACGGCAAACACTAACACAATGACTATATCTAGCCCGATTCTGCCTTTTTAATAAGATGCTGAACAGTCACAGAATCAGCCCAAAAGCATATTATATGGCTAAAAGGGGTCCTAGCCAACGACACATCTTATGGACGGTGACTACTACGTGGGGCTGTGTGTCTCACGGTGGACAGAAAATAAGCAGAACGACAGGGGAGCGAATCCAAGAGGTGATCCCTGCTAGGTACAGAGGCTTTTGGAGGGGGGGTCTGACAGTCTGTGGGAGGGGGCAGGGGAGGGAATGTGTTATGGTTGCCAAGCGTAAAGGGGTGAAGAAAAGTGTAAGGAAGCTAAATGAATCTAAATAAAGCACAAACGTTCACATATACTGTTCCAGGGAAGGACTAAGACTGGCCTCGCATTTCTGATTTCTAGCAACACAAACCACTGCCCCCCAAGACTCTAGTCACTGGCTGTGTTTCAGCGCCGGTACCGTTCACGTGCCCTGCCGGGTCAACATAGAGCCAAGAAAGTCTGTGCAAGACAACCACCACAGAACCTGTGCCAGTGTAGCCTGGGCCTTGGCAACAGGCCACCCTCTTACACAGTCCTGGCAGCCCCAGGGCCACAGCCTGCAAAGGTATCTATCAGAACATTCAGCAGCACCTCTCCATAGCAGAAGGGAAATAGCAAAATAAGCAAATCAAGTCCTATACTCCAGCAAAAACATTTGCACAAAAAAGCACAACCGAGAGCATGCATTACTACAGCGAAAGGGCCAGCAGTAGCAGAAACCAGAAACCTAAGGACCATCATTGGTCTTAGTAATATTCACTACAATGTTTCTCAAGGTACAATTAAAGCCGTGCAAATTACACGGTCATATTACACAATAGACATAATAAAGGAATGCGTTTAGTCATTTTGAATGAAGCCCACGTCACTAAATGGTTCACATAAGAAACGTTAGTTAAAAAGCAAATAAAACTCACCAGGTGGTTTAAGAAAGTCCATTGGGTAAGGAGAATAAGGAGGAGGCGGGGACTCTGAAACGAGAACATAGCAGAGAAGAGAACGGACCATGAGAAAGGGGGAGATAGAAAGTTGCGATAACAGTGGCATTCTTTCAGAAAAAAAACTGTTTGTCTTAGCTGTGAGGGCTGGAGGCAGGGCAGCGCCCCGGCGATCTGCCTTGATATTTAGCAGTCAGATAAACAAGGGGGCGGCTGGCGCCAGTCTCCCGGCTATCTGCGACTCGGCCCGTGCGATACGGCTCTCTCTTGGCTCGGGCTGGAAGCGTTCCACGGCAGAAACCGCAAACTTGATCCAGACTACTCAGAAAATCCCTCACCACTTTTAAGCCTTATTTTAAAACCATTGGTATTTGTTTGTTCATTGGATGCAGGCAAGCCGCATTTACTTAAAAAAAGAAGTAATCATTTATTTTTGTCATTAAAAATGCATGTAGGCACCGTAGTCCAAACGCTTGTTCGATGAACAGTTTTGTTTATACCGTAGTCTAATTATGATGGGTGTATTTATTTAAAAATAACTTGTACACATTTTTTACATGCGTTATAGAAAAAATTTAAAATTACTAACTCTCTTTAATACGAACCGAAAACCGTTTTATACTGGTATTAATATATCCATTATCTTCCAACATATATCCAGCTATAAAAACAGTAGTTATTAATAAACTTTACAGACATCTGGGAACGTGTTTAAATTTATCTGACGGGCAACCTACATGTATATTGGCACATCCTATCAATTATCGTAAACCACAATCCTGAACTTTAACTCCATCCTAAGTGCTGAAACCACTATTGTATAGCAGCCTAATTACAAATAAGTATCTTTTTGAATCAGCAACTAATTATAACAAGCTTAGTAAATCCAGCTACCAGCCGTATAATTTTAATAGATTGTTTGCGATTCTTTACTATCAAGCAATAATTAGAAGCGTGTAATCACGTCCATGGCCCAAACATCGCAACGTGGTTCCGAACTTTATCCGGAAGCCGCGCCGCACAGTACCGCTTCGCTCTCGGTTCGGCGCGTGCCACTGAAAGGGCAGGCTTTGCTGAGCATCGCGGATCCCGCATCATGACTGATAAACCGACACGTTCATTTTTAGAAAGGGAAAAAACGAAATATATACCGAGTTCGCACAGCCGGCTCATGTGGTGCGGGTTGCAGCAAACGAGCTCCGGGTTAATTTCTCCATACGATTCACAGCAAAATAGTCTCTTTAACTCCGAAGAATGCCTGAGGTCCGGCCATCTGAACACTTTGTAGAGCAACAAAGGTAAGGAATATGTGTGTTGACCCAGTTTGGAGTCCACTTTGCTTGGCAGCAGAAGACAGGGGCTCCTTGCTCCCCCTTTCGACTCCACTGCCTGTAAAAGTGCCTCTAATTGTTTTTCCTTTATTTTTTTCAGTATCGAATGGGTCAACGATTTTAATTCAGCTTCCATTCCGGGATTTGATTTGGAAACCTTAGTCGATTTCCCCATACAACAGCCCCCGGATCCATGGGTTCCAGTATTCGTCTCCCCGTCGCCATCGACGGGCGCACGGCTCCTCCAGAGTCGCCGGACGAGCCCCGATCGTTTGGTCCTAAACATGCGGGACGAAAGGAAGGTTTCCCGGCTAAAAAACGAGCATGACGTCCGCAAATCATGAAGAATCTGGGATCCGAGTTCAGGCAACGACAAACAGCCTGAAATAATATTACGGAAAAACTGTGGATTGGAGCAGCAAAGACAATCTGTAGCATACGCCAGTATCCTTATTCTAAAGTTAATTCTTGCAGATATAAAAATACAGATTACAGTAATAAAATATGCAAAACTAAGAAAAATACGAGAAGACTTGGACTTTATATCCACAGTTGTGTTTACTTAGTCTCATAAGGTACAAAAATACGATCTAAATAATAGGCTACAGCATGTGAACTGGCATATTTCATAAAATGCATATTAAAATAAAAAAGGTTCTTCAGTGTGTTCCGTAGGCTAATAATTGCGTATAAGCCTAATTAATTCTTTCAAAATTTCATTTGTATGAAAAAGAAGGTAGACATTAGCAGTAACATGCAGAGGACTATAATGACAATCTACATTGGGAAAAAACGCAATAATGTAACGTTTCCATTCAATGCCAAAGTCGTCCTGGGTTTCTTAAGATTTAATCCACAGAATCCTTGATCCAACAGCGAAGAGTGTAGGGCAATAGCTATGCTGGGCTGCTGCCGTGTCTGTCTTTATCTTCCTCCAAGTAACATATCCGTCTGCCAGCTGCGAGCTTTTCGTCAATCATTAGATCTCATTATTTCGAGGAACCAACGGGGTCCATATAGATCCAACACTCTGAGCAAAAGCTATTCCGCGATATACCAAAAGAAGCGACCGCGCGAAGAAGGGAAAAAAATAAATGCACTGAATTTTTCGCTTTCCAATGGAACAGTATGGATATTAAAATATCACTTGTCTATTTTTTCCCGACCTCTTTCAAATTAAGTTACACTGGCTTGGAAAAAAAGACAACTAGTTGCAAGTGTGGTAGAAGGTGATGCGATCTTCCGGAAAGAGGTCTATAAGACTGAGGCGAACTGCCTGTGCGCCCTTGCCTTCTCTTGCTCGCGATCTCCGTCTCTCCCTGGCTCTCTGTTCTCTTAGCTGTGTCTCCAGTGCGCATTGGCGCGCCCCATCACGTGGGTGTCTAGACACCCTGTCGCTTTAAAAAAAGTGATTGTATTTCGCAAACAAGAGATCAAACTTGGCGCTAGAGAAAAATCTTTGTAAGGAAGAAAAATCAACTGGGAAATATACAGAAAGGAAAAGCAAAGTTGTCAGAAAGCGGCATACCCACTCATTATTAACTGAAATCTTGAAGAAATATAAATATTAACGTGGATTGTAAAGCAGTCAGTAAAAGCTTGCGAAACCTATTTCACATTTCGATTGGCTTATTAAATTAATACAGGCTTTTTTGTATTACTGAAAATGATTAGACCTATTCAGCAAGCCGATAATTTACTTTGTTGTTAGTGCATTTCCACCTGCACAGTTCTTTTGCTGTCACTGATCTCTGAATTTTCTTCACACATTGGTAGGTATTGATTGTGGAGTGATGATAAAACAACGTACACCCAAAAGAGGAATTATCAGCCTATAGGCCTAATGAAATTTATCAATAGCATTTAATGTGTTGAACAAAGTTGGACTTATTTCTATAGACATTAAGAAAACAAACTGGTGCCACTCACATTTGTTTTGCTTAGAAATAATGACCGTGTTGAATTTATAATTTCTAATATGAACTTTATGCTACCGTCCTCCAATGGCAAGCCGAATTATTTTTTTAGATATATTTTTTTCTTTTAAGTCGTTTATATACATTGGGCTGGTTTTACTTGTACCGCATTGCATGAAAAAGATGGTATTAACAAAGAGCACATTCGTTGCAATGTGCTGTTGTTAATAAGAATAACATTCCCCATTGTAACGCATTTTATTTATGTCCGTCTGGGACTTGTTAAGTTTTGATTTTGATAGAGAATCGGCCGCAGCAGAAGCCGGAGTAGAAGGGGCGCCGCTCTCCCCGGTATGGGAACAGTGGGAGGCGCTTGGGTTTCCTCAAGCTACGCCTGTGTGCCGGAGCCAGTGTTCATTAACCTGTTTCGCTAACAGCAATGGAGTGAGAGACAAAACGGACTGACCTCTCCAAGACAAATACAAACCGGCGGGATATCCTCCCCTTGATCATTAGCAAAGGCGTTACCAAGCAGCTCGTCAATGTGAAGCTTTTTTTTCTTTTGCAATACGTCGTCACGTATAATAAACGCTATGCAGTACTAAGACGCTGACATTATAAAAAAAAAGTTTAGATCTCGCAAGTAAAAAAATTCTGCCTTTGGTATCTCATGTCATTAATACTTTACTTCGTAAAAACGGGAAACAACAGTACTTAATTTTTTTTAATAGCGCTGTTGTACATTTATTTGCCTAGCGAGTGGAGTAATAAACTTGGGTAAACTAGGCGAAGAAATGCCGCGTAGTCTAATTGTGCCTCTCGACTGCAGGGGAGGCGCAGTATGTAAATATGGGTGCCAGTTAGTGTCGCTGCAGGGCAGTGGGATGGATGATAATGATTATGGCAGATGCGTGTTCGGAGGCGCCGCCAGTCAATCGCTCGCTCCCTTTGTTTTGAGATTCCCCACTGGCGCCGCACAGGAGCTGGTCTCAGCTAACAACCTCCAGCGTTTAAGGTAGTCCGAGGGCAATTCCTCCCTCCCCGACCGCAGCTCGCAGGGGGGCGAGCGGGGGGTGACGTCACAGAGCGGCGGTCTGTGACGGGCGCTTTGAAGCTGGGTGTCCGTTTATGACGGCGGCTATTCCAACGACTGAATCTATATGCAAAATTCTACGCACACACGTGAAGTGTTCGTTAAAAGTTTAAGAAACAAAGTAATTTAGCCTCTGAGGAAACCATATTAATATAGCCACAAACAAATACATGCATTGAGTGTGCTCTTAAAATCTGCCGCATGTACAATAACCTACTTATTTGTTTTTTTTTGTTTGTTTTTTAATGATTTCATTGCATGTTGTACTTGTATAACTATGTACGTAACAAATAAAAAAATCTTAAATCCGCACGCCCCTGTCATTGAAACTGGTTTTCTTCTGCTTGATATCGTTATGCTGTTTTTGCTCATGTTGTCATAATTTAAAAAATAAAAACTTTATTTTACAAGTTATAAAATATACATTTAACACACACATACAGCATAACATGATTACTGTTTCTGTAAAGAAAGTCTAAGCAGATCCTTCTGCTCCTGCTACTTAACACTTATACAGTATTTTAAGCCTAAACATGTGTGCCGCTCAGTCTGCTCACCTGGTCTGCTCACCACTGTTTCCCTTAAAGTAGAGGCCAGCTGTCTGGACTCTTCATCTGCATGCACAAAGCCTACCATAGCTTATAGCTCCTTCCTGGTTTGGTCTAAGATCCGCTCAGGGCATTCGGACTCTGGCTTCCTGTAAACACTTTGTGACACATCCTTAAGCTCTGTCCTTCACAAACCGCTATCTGGTATTTACAGACTCTACTTTGACGCTATGGCTTTGAAGTCTCGAGAATGTAAGAGCCCTACTTGGTCATTCCTGCCACATTATTCCCAGTGAAGTCCTCGTCTCACGGCCACTCGCTGTCCCCCAGCTATCATGGAATGTTGCTTCCCGAACCGGATAACATGCTACTGAGTAAATACTCCATGTCAGAAAAGAGTGGTCTGTTTTTACCACTCTGAAGCACACTCTCTCATCAGGTTCTTGTATTTTATTAACTTATTTTGCAGTCTCTCAAATTTTCTACTCGAGTTTCAAATCCAACACGTACAAACGGATGCATACATTTCACAAACTCCTCCTGCATGTCCGTGTTGCCCCATGGAAAACTGTTCGGTTGACGCGAGGTGCAAAAGTGCTTTTTCTTCCATTAACACTCAGTATTGCTGTCTGCACTCTTAAAACACCTGTTGTCAGGTCTTCATCTTAAGAACCATCCCACAACCACCTTCTAATATCACAATACACGTTACGTGAAAGTATGATGTCTGTAGACTATATTAAGAAACAATTTACAGGTGTTGAGTCCACTTCAGCACTAGTGATTATGTAGTAATAGTGGTAGTACTTAATTTAAGAGTTTGTCATGACAGGGAAACAAGACTGAGTCTAATACTTCATTAGGCTTTTGGTGGAGGAGAACATAGCAGAACAGGAAGAAGGAGTCCTATGGATAGGTCACAGGGCACATTGTATATCTGGAGGCTCAACCACATATTGACACCTGGAACACCTCAAAGCCGCCTTAAAAAGTTTTTCCCCCCCTCAACTTCCCACCACCAGCCCCAGTGTCAGCACATCACAGCCCGTGTATTTAAAAGGGGCTGTAAATCCGGGATAAGCACTGCATCGGCAATAGGACTGGCCAATTTGTTACTACAGTGGCATTGCATGGATTACTTTATTGATGCTGCTCCTTAAATGCCAATTTTCAACTGATTCAGCTATGCATGCAGCCCTAGATAGAGCCAAGTATTATTTTTTATTTTATATACAGAACTGGTTGTGGAGTTCTGTTCCCTGACAAATACCTTAAGCATTTTTAATTATATTTCCATTGTTTTTTTTGTCAATAAAGCAGTGCTATAGAAAATAATTACATATTATATAGTGTAAATTTATTCCTTAAATTTGGCATCCTTTACACAGCAAGCAGCCACATAATATTGAAACAAGATTGTTATTCTAGGCAGTACAAATAAAAAAAAACATAAATTTGTTGATAGCTCTTTAAGATCAAGATTTTCCAGTACGCAGTACATTCTGAGTCAACAGAGTGACAGTGAAACCACAGAGGAATAAAGTAAATGTTGTGAAAGACATTCAGACAGCAAAGCGTAAATGTTTTGAAAATTTATAACAGAAGAAACCAACAGTTTGTGAGGGAGCGTCACCTCCAGCTCTGTGGACATCCGGAAATGGCTCAGGTGCCAGATGTTCGTCTAACTATAGCCTTGTCCACACTGGCGTGTGGGTAGGACGGACCACTCCAAGCAGCCTGTCTTGAGCAGGGGAGTCGACACTGGATATGTATAACATTTATGTGTGGAAAGGACTCGGGTTACATGTTTCCCCCAGACGGTTGACCTGCATAGTGACTGCAATGGGAACTTGGGTAATTCCATTTCTAATTTTATCCGTACAATTTCATTTACCCTTTAATCAATGGCTATTATGCAATATTATGCAATGCAATGTGAAATTAGCTGCTGTCCAAATAACAGCTTAAGTGACACAATTATGAGAAGTAGGATGAAAAGTAAGCAAAGCCTGTGGAGGTTCCCTCCCTGCATCTTAGCAAGGTGCTCAACAGGCTAGGATGCACTAAGCGCTTAGGGGACATCATGGCCCTGCTGTGTGATGGAAAGATTCCACAAAATCAGTATAACGTTTCATTGTTCGGTGATATATGATTACGAGAAGCTTCCCCATCACCTGCATCCTAATCCTACTTTATCCATGCATGAAAACTAATGTCTAATTACCCTAGAACATGCATTACATTGTGAATTATTTGTGTTGCTATTGCTTAGAATACTTTCTAATGATTAGATTGATTAATTCAACAGCACTGTTTCACTGCTTAGAGCTGGTGATGGTAGTTTATCTTTGTGTTCTTCTTCAATCATGCATCAATGCATTTTGTAATGACTTTGCCCTAGAGAAAAGCATCTGCCAAATCCTAAATAAATCCAGTCTTATCTCGGTGAGGGTCATAGGTGGGTGTGTGTGCGTGTGTATGGGGGGGGTACAATCGCTTATTACAGGCAGGATTGTGCACAAGGTAAGGGTGCACCCTGAAAGGGATGTTAATGAATACATTGGGTAATTAATTTATTAATTACCTGGGCGACAAACCGCGTAATCGAACTCCGTAAACATTGGATAACATTTTAGCTGGGACAGGATTATAAACAAGGACGCTGAATGTCTCACCCCGGTCAGTGGATAATGAGAACACATTTATCTCTGTGAAGCTGCCTGTGAATAGGGACTTCATGTAGGCCCAACGAAGGACGAAGGATGCTGATGATTCACAGTTGCGGTAGGAATCTTACTCCTAGTTCATCCAGGTTAATTTGCTGACAGAAAGGCAAATCGACAATGCTGCTTCTACATTTGTTGTACGTGGTTGAGCAATGGAGGCGATGATCCAGTGGCTGGAGGGGGCCGCGGTTAAGTCTATAAACTAATGCAGTACCTACATCTAAAGTCCATGTTCAAATGCAAGATGAAAGGCCACACTCATATTGTTATTTAGCATCATTTCACATGTATATTATATTTGCAAGACGGCTGTCAGTTTCAATCCTGGGAGGAAAACTATGCTGTTGAGTTCTTATCCTCAGTAGCCTTAGTAAATATCCGACTTTAATATCCGACTTTTGTGGATTAAAGTTAATAATTGGGCGTTTTGAGAGATTTCATTTGGTATACTGTGAAATCTTGGTATTCTGTGCCATCTTTCACAACATTTTTAATGTTAGCACATTAGCAAACCTTAGCATTAACTGACTGTTTGAGACAACTAACCTCTGTTTGGAGAGCACAGTGTTTTTTTAGGCTGCAGAAGGGAAATGAAAAGGAAAAGAGGCAGACAGCATCTAATTCTCCCTGCATTGAGACTGCAGTGTCTAGGCAAACAGGCTTGTGAAACATGAACTGAAACGCAGGTCTTCCACTTTCTGCCACATTTTACTGGATCTGTGACATAATTGAAAGACGCGCATGAAATCTTGCACATCGGAGCTTAAGCAGATCTTCATACCCTGAATGCAAAGTGCACATGCTTCTTTATTTGTAAGTTGAGGTGCAGCCCTTGCAGAATCCACCATGCTGAGCTATTTAGCATCCAAATGATTCCACTATAAATGAGTGAAGCTGCTTCACTGTATAAGAGAAAGAGGCGTCTATGTTAGCCCAAGTGAGCTGCATATTAGGCTCTAAGCAGCTCATGAAAGTTGGAGTTGACGTTGAAATTAGGGCCAGAAAAAGTCTTTGCTAGCCATGTGGCAGCCTGCGATAACCTCTCGCTGTTTTGCTGGTGAAGAGGGCTGCTTCGGACGACACTGAGCGCTGGTCCTCTGACCTTATGTTATCAATGTCTGCCGTTCCTTCCAAACTGAACAGAAGCGGAAGGAGAGTGGATGCCAGCAGCCCACTCTTGACGCACAGTGGGCCTTGTGGTAAATGTTATCTCTTCCATCAACAAGCATTTAAGAAAACCCAGACAAGAGTGAGAAAAGTAAGAGAAACAATAACAGGGAGACAGACTCCCTGTCCACAGTTGCTAGAGGGAAGAACAGACTGGCTCCAGCATCTTATCAGCCCCTGGACTGGATACACTGTGGCTGCCCAAAAAGGTCACAGGCAACCTCTGGTCTTCCTCTTGTGAACATTTAGATAGCCCTTATCCCTTTATGCGGTAGGGCTGTACCAGACACAGCACACTCATGAGTGACAGACAGACATTTTTTCCTGTTCAATGTCCCATTTTCCTTCTTTCTTTATTTTAGGAAAATGACACTAGTGCATCATACATAATATTTAAGATCCATCAAACTTTCAACCACTTTTCCTGGTCAGGGTCAGTAGTTGGGGGGGGGGGGGGTAGCTGGAGCCTGTCCCAGACAGCATAAGCCACAAGGCTGGGGTACAGCTTAGACAGGATGCCAGTGCATCACAGGGCATATTTCTATGATGCAAAAAGAATACAATAATCGATCAATTGCCACACAAGCGATTTAATTGTGTTTCACCAGCCCAGTTAAAAGGGTGATAAGTCAGCAATAACAAGTGAGCCGGGCTTCCTTTTCCCTCTGCTTCGTGTAATTCTTAATGCCTTGTAAAGGTGCGAGAGTGCTGCATTACAGAAGACAGCACACCAGTGCCGACTCCCGTCTCAAATTTACGACCACTTGCCTTTCAGAAGCCGTAAATCGAACCCCCGTGGAGGAGTGCGTATAGAGGAATGCGTACGACATACGTAGGCCGGCAAAGTAGCAGTTCAGCTGCGCGGCTGTGGAAGCCCGGTCGCCGCCGACGTGCGACATGGAAGAGACCGGCGAGGCTTCTGCTCAGCATTCCTTACAGTTGACAAATTACCAATTAAGGCGTGGAGCCATAAAAAAAAAAATGGTGGTGGCGGCGGGGTGGCGTGGGGGGAAAAGGGCGAGCTGCTTGTGGCTCTGGCGTAACAGTGTCTCTCCGTGAGCGTTACTGGGGAGTTTCCGCAGGCATGAATGAGGAGCGGATTCCCCTGCTGCGGAGACAGGCTGTCTGTGCTAATCGTGCCAGAGACTGGAGCGAGGCGACGTTGGCTGCGCGGCAAATTCCACAGGCGCGACCTCTAAAAGGACACTGGTCCTGATAGATGGGGCAGCAAAACTGGTTTATCCCAGGGAGGGAGGGGGGAGGGAGGGCCATAGCTGGAAACGGTTGGAGCTGCAGTCTAGGCGTGGGGGCAGGGACCTGCCAGCACTAGGGTAGTTTGCGCCACCCCCCTTTACTTTCTATTTAATTAATACACCCAACACGACATCTGAGTCTGGTTGTCAGCTTTTTTCTGAGAAACTAGCCCCCCCCCACCACTGACACTGTTGTTCTAGTATTAACCAAGGATCTGTTCATGCATTTAAATAGATTAATTGTCAGCTGAGTACTTCACTGAATAACAGTACAGCTCACCTGTCAGTAGTGAGGTTTAATGTGAGTGTTTGGCACAACACTGACTATTTCACGACTGTCACTGGCCACATAGAGTGCCTGGGAATAGCTTACTCTCTCTCTCTCTCTCTCACACACACACACGATAATGCAATAATAATCAGGCACACATTAGAAAGAGTTCATACATGCATGCAGCTGATTTCATTTTATTCAATAATGTAATTTTATGGAATAAGCCCTTGGACGTGCACAAGCAGATACATACATACATCTGATGCTGAAACAAACCAGTACAGTTAAAATAAATCCTTCTTAGCTACAAAGCATTCACAAGTCTGTCTCAAAATACAAAGAATAATTAAGCAAAAGAGACACAGCCGGGCTTTTCCATTTGTTCTGTCAGCATGAAATTTGACACATAATCTTTAATGAGATCTTTTTATTTGGAAGTCTTTGATGAAGCATAAATAAGGCTGCTCGTGCAACTGAGCATGCCACCATTTTGACTTCACTTTTGCTGGTCACAAATCAGCATCTGTACTGTGGGTCACTCTCTCCTGCACATCTCCAGATGCCGTGGACCTTGGGTGGACAACAACAGAGTTCATGCCATGGATAAAGCAGACTGCAGACAGAGCTACTGGTTAGTAGTGGACTGAAGACGAGTCTACAGATGGTTGAAGACATGAAGTGACCTACAGATGGCGTGATGATCTGCAGGCAGTGTTACAAAATATGGAACTACTATTGTTCCCTTGAACTGTTCTGTCTGTATGTGATGCTGTTTTTTTGTGTTTGATAAGCACTTTGAGGCATCTACATTGAGGAAGGAGCTGTATTGAAATCTTTGAGGAGTGTTTCCCGAGATGCTCTTATTAATGCATGTGACTTATGAGTGTAGCAATGGTAAGAATAGGGCATTGAATTCCATATAGAGGAAAAACATATCTATCTATCTATCTATCTATCTATCTATCTATCTATCTAAGTCTGCATTGATCTTTTTTGATTACACAATACAGGGTATAGTGAAACAATGTATGCACCATAGTAACAATAAGTATGACATTCTCTGTAAATAAGAATTTACATGTAACTAAGGGTGTAACATTGGGCACATACCCTGAGTCATCTCCACCCATTTAGGGGGATCCAGGGGCATGCAGTGGCCAGTTTTCATTATTCATTATCGGGGGGGGGGGTTTACAACCCAGCACCCCATTAATTTATGCTTAAGCACATAATGGATAATATAACACAGAACCAAAGACAAGACCAGACAAACCAGGTTGATGGGACAAACTGCACAACGTTTTTGAAGAGAAACTTAAATCTGAAATAATTTCAGCCAATTTGCTATATTTTACACCATTGAGAGACATGTACACATAGGCAGAGTGGTGGCATTACAAAATAACGAATGGCTTCCAGCATCTCCAGTGCATCTTGGGAATAACCTGACATGATCATGTGTCACACGGAGGCCATAACAGAACAAAATCAGCGCGGGATGTGTTGGATGGTCATGCGATTCGCAATCATGAGTACTCACTGACCAGCTACATCTAAGCCAGCGCTGCTGAACTGGAGGCCAAAAGGATGCCACGAGGACCAATTAAACTTTTTTGAAGAAGTGTGCCACCTAACAGATGAATCTTCAGCATGCTGCCACAAAATGGTCCGCATGGAGGCAGCTCTGTTAAGAAAAAGATACAGGCACACTTTAGCCCAAACTACAGAGATCTGGCCATCTGCTACGAAAAACTCAAACTACATATGTTTGACCTCCAACAGACAACGTGCTTGTAGCACTGGACTGTGCAGTCACAACAGAACTCTTCAAACAGGGGAATTGTCAATTCATATGATGGGCATCACTATTAAATAATAGCAATATCATCTGTATTTTATGTGAGTGACATCCACATCCTGCATTGTGATTTTTCTGTCTTGTTAGACCAGTATTAGATCAGTAAACAATGACATTTATATCATGTAAATTCAGCTAAAACTAAATTTTGCATCATATAAGGTCTCTTATCTTTATCCTAGATCTAACAAGGAGCTTCGTGCTCAATCAGTTCCAATTGATTGCATAGTATAAACATTATACATGCATCCACCCATCCATCCATCCATCCATCCATCCATGTTTCCTACCACTTCTTCAGTAGACTGAAACAGGAAGCACTAGTCAAAAAGTGGGGTGACCATGATGTCAAAGTCATCGTTATTAATGTCATCTGTGAGTTAATGATTCGGCTATTTTTGGGATTTGTGAAATTATAAAGTGAGATCCTGATTGATGTTATTAGAATTTGGATGCTTTGTTAGACTTTATATAAACATTTTTGTATTATATGACTGCAGTCACTACAGATGTTATGAAACTGGAATTATGACCACAGGGCTGGTTCACCATCAAGGAAGGTGATTTCGCTTAACTGCTTCAGAAAAATATCCAGCTGTGACCATGACAAGGTGTGTAAATCATTAACAGCAAACATGCTAAATGCTCACGTATAAGGGCTGAAGGCTTCAGTTAAAGTATATATGCCTTAACATTTATTATGAATCATGCATTTCTAAATGATAACCAAGCCTAGTATATGTTTTATACAACATTTGCAGGACAGGTTACTCTTCTTTATGGTGGATGCAGTGTGACTTTTTCAGCCTGGGCTGCTTTTCCGTGCCAAAATGCTGTGTTTTGTTGCAGCCCTGCATGAAATCCACCTTGTGGATATATTCACTCGAGGTGAGCTCAGGTAGACCCCCTGTCTCGACATGCCTGCTGGGAATCACGGGGCAGCTCAGCCACACGCTGGGTATTACGGCTTCCTTGCCCATTGTCAGCTATAATTGTCTTTCTCCTCCTGGGCAGGGTTGAGCTTCTCTGACTGACGAATGCACCCTGGGGTACACTGGCAACAGAAATCAACCCGAGAAATTACACCCCCCTTGAATATGTTTCACTCCTGGCACACGGATATAGCAGTCCACTTGGAATTCTTTTGGTATTCCCGAAGGCTAGTCCATCCCTGATTGCACCACTTAGTGACACAGATGAGAGACATACAAAATAACTCATTAACTCAGAGTGGCATATTATTCAGTCAATAATAACACGTTCAGATTGCCCTGAATTTTTAAACAGTGTGTTGAAAGAAGTAAACATCCATCCACATTACCATTTGTGTTCTGTCTTGATAACTAATCTGACTACTGATAATTTGGTAGTCCATGGTGTATTTAACAAAATAGAACACCTAGACAATCAGAAGAAAACAAACAGTACACTGCAGTTCATCACACTACATGCTACGTGCTTTCTAACATACAGCCATTGCGAAAGCTGGACTGTTTTCTATCTGACCATGTGTAGTGAAGGTTTATCCACTGCAGATGACTGTGGTCTGGTGCGCACATATGAAGTACAAAATCTTCTGTGAAGATCACAATGTACTTTAATAAATTAATCATGCAGGGTGACAGTGAGGCAGCAAAGATGTACTTAGCTAGCTGATGACACAGAACAAAATAAGTCAGACAGAGTCTCCACATTGTTTCAAGTACAGACTGATATGAACTTACTATTCTATCATGAAAAGTATATCTGTTAGTAAAAAGCCTCCCCATCCCCTAAGTTTTCAAGAGACTGACTCTCCTAGCTTCTCTAACATACTACGTGTTTAAACTATTCTTTCAAAATTTATGTCCTTCAAACAAGCTGAATTCCTATTTATCATATATTAAAATGATTATTCATTTAATTAATCAGAAAAACAATTTATTAATTAAATCTTAAGATGGTGAGTCATGCCCATTTAATTAAGAGTTCAGCTATAATAAAATCAGCATACAGAATGTCCAAGGACCAGGATTAAAAACGCAGCCATAGAGTTCATGAACTCAGGATTTGTTCCGTGAATCACAGACACAATAACCACCGGTGCGTGTGATTCCATGAGGGCCTTTTGCCATTCTGTAAGCACCTGACGCTGTGGCCATCTTTTCAGCAGATGTGTTGCACCTTGTTTCGTTCTGTTCGTTACTACATTGTACATCAACCCTGTCTTGTATTTGTTACAAGTTTGTACATCAACATCAGTTTTACAGTACAATGCAATGTGCTTCACAGTATCAACACCAAAACAAACAGGATGCTGCTATGGGCTAAAGCTTAGCATCACTTGTAGGTCAGCAAATATACCACAAAAAATAAAAACAGCATTACCAAATGCATAAGGGGTGATCAATGCAATGATAAGAAGCTCAGAAAAAAAACCCATAATAAAAAATTCTTCATTTAGATGGGATCAAAACCAATGTTTCTCTACCCGATCTTTGGGGAGCCCCTAGATGGTCCACATTTTTGCTCCCTACCAGTGTTTGAGAAACAGTGACCTAAACAACAAAAGCTATTCATAAATACGTATAAAAATGTACCTTTGAGCAACTGTTTCCGTTTCCGTTAATTTTCTATTTGGTGAATCAAATTTTTAGATTTGTACATATTCACTGGACTTTAATTCAGGCGATTCAAGCAAATACACGTGTGTTGATTTTCAGCGTTAACCTTGAAGAACACCGTTCCCACAGTAGCCAAAATGACTGCTAGGACTTTGCAAGCAGCACTGATCACATGGGACAGGAGGGCCCCTGGTGGTTTCAAAACACAGCAGTTATCTGCTGGCATGCCTGTAAGCTAAGCTGCTGTGTCAGTATCTACCCAGCTGTATTAACAAGTAAATCCATTGTGGTCCGAAGATATGTAGGTTGCTTGAGATTCAAAGTAATGGTCATTATATACATTCCAAGCCACAGTTTTATGGTTACTGTAAGAAAATAAATCGCAAAACAGAAATAAACACCTGAATGATTCTTACGCTGTGGCACCTCTTCCGTCCCTAGGGCATGTCATGTCATAATTAGTGTGAAATGTGAATTACAATTAGCTTTAAGTGTTATGTACTACAAGGAATTAAACCTATCAATTTATGAAAAAAAAACTGATTTATTTATTGTTTTGCAGTCCTTTAATCACATAAACTTAAAACTCCTTCAAAAAAGAGTAATTACAGTTGAAAAGTAAAACTTAGTGTTATCAAATTCTTTTTTGGTATTTCAATAAGTCTGTCTTATTCTCACATATATCATCCCATTAAGAATAAAACATCCATTATTACAATTTCATAATATTTACATCCATCCATCCATCTTCCATAATCACTTATCCTATTCAGGGTTCTGGGGTGTCTGGAGCCAATCCAGGAGGCTACAGGTGCAAGTCAGGGAAAAACCCATCACAGAGCATACTCACAAACAATTCACTCACACATACATACCTATTGGCAATTTGGCAGCTCCTATTAACCTCAGCATATTCTTGGACCCTGGAAATTGGAGTAACCAGAGGAAATCCTACAACAACATTATATGCAAACTTATGCAAGCCATGGTGGAGATTCAAACCTGTGAAATAACAGTGCTAACTCCTGCGCCACCATGCTCCTCCCAATTTCATAACATTTGACAAGTTTAAATCAACTTCCTGTGTTCACAATCAGCTGAGGTTCAATCCCTTGTGCAGCTCTGGTTTACATAGGTTTCAAATTTCAACCCTGCCAGTTCCATCAAGCTCTTTGTCGTTTACCGTGTTCTACTTCATTCATTATAAAGATTATAATCTATCATTATTCTTAGTTGCCACAAAATCTGTGCTTCCTGCTGTGATGACTTAGTGTGCCCATTTTGCTGCTGGCTGTCCTCTGTCTTGTTTCACTTTAAGGTATTTTCCAAAGCACCAGGTCCTCTCATAATATGCACAAAATACGAAAGTTTCAATGAAGTTATTTGTGCTTCAAGCAGAAGTTCAAGCTTGACATGATCTACAATCAATTTGATTGTTTTCCTTGCAGTCCATGGTTTTAAAAAGTTTTTAAAAGATGTTAAGGGCACTGAAGTTAAAAGGCTTCAATACCCTCCTATCCTGTTCAGCTATTGTTCAACTTTCACATGCATAAAGAATCACAGAGAATACCATATTCTGAACACTTTAAGTTTTGATGGAATATCTTCCATCCATCCATTTTCTATCACTGCTTATTCCATACGGGTTGCGGGGGGTCCAGAGCCTATGGGCACAAGGCAGGGAACAACCCAGGATGGGGCGCCAACCCATCACTGGGCACACTCACACACCATTCACACACACATGCATTCCTATGGGCAATTTGGCAACTCCAATCAGCCTCAGCATGTTTTTGGACTGTGGGGGGAAACCCCACGACAACACAGGGAGAACGTGCAAACTCCACACACATGGAACCCGGGCAGAGATATGAACCCTGATCCTAGAGGTGTGAGGCAACAGTGCTAACCACTGCCCCACCATGCTGCCCTGGGAATATCTTCCATTCTACCTTTAATCCTAATCTAGCTGCATTTTAGAATTAATTAGCTGGCATCTCTATATGACAACAGACACCCTCTTAAGGGAAGGGGCCATAAATAGTTTGTGTTTGCCTCTGAAAGGGGCTTTTTGGAGTTTAAAAGATGCATGATGCCTCTGGAGCTGGGAGAGAGTAGAAACTGGACTGTCTGGCAGGGAGCTGGCAGGGAGCAAAAACGTGGACTCTCTGGCAGGGAGCTTAGAGGGAGCAAAAACGTAGACACTCCGTGGGTCCTTGAGGACCGGATTGGGAAACATTGCTCTACGCAAATCACTGCAGTCTCATTTTTTTTCCAGTCCAAAAGAAAAGTATATTACTGTGTGGGGGATTCAGCCAGTATCCAGAGTATTCTAAATGTCCTGTGACAATATTGCTGTCTGCTTGCTTGTGCGGCAGGGAGGTGCTATGCTGCAATAGGTGGGGATTTAGGTCATACTGACCCCAGCTGAGCCGTATGGTGTGGCCATGTTTGTGGGAGCTTCTTTCTACAATCCAATAATGTGTCGTCAAAATGTGTTGCACTTAGTACCCAAACAACTCTGTGTCTGCATTAGAAGCTGTGGATCGCCAGGCATCCTGTCCTGCTACTGAAAATAGTTGGATTTGGGCTTTGTAGAAACCTTTTGTATCTCATATTGTACCCTGATATAATTTATCCTCATTTTTATAGCAGTTCATAATAAGCACCTTGCTTACTTGACATAAGTGACTCCCCTGAGAGCCCACAGCCAGTGACATGATCTAGTCATAGGTTATCTGCCCCGATGCCTCTTGTTACTCTCAAGAGTTTAACAAAGCTTAACCTCTTGAGAATTGCCAAAGACTAAATACGTGATTACATTAAATCAAACCAACCTTTTCATTTGACATGTATCAATTAATTTCATGCAAAATGTACTGAAAGCAATTTTATACATTTGCATGTTTATGGGTTATTGTGTTTTAATAAATTCTACCCCAGAGCACTTTGAAAGCATATCCCTCTAATCTGATGAATCACAGATGATACACAGTGTTTCGGAATAATTATATCCCTGAAGGGGTTTTTCAGACACTAAAAACAGTGTAGACAACTTGGTCGGCATAGCATCATCCTAAAACAAAAAGTACCCTGTAGTTAGCAAACAGATAAACTCTTTTCCCTCTCTTACCCAACCTCCTCCATTTCTCTCCTGTTGGGATCTTATTTTCCTCTCTTCTGCTGTTATCAGGCACAGACAGGCAGCAATGGGGCCAGAAGCGCAGGTCTGATATGATGAAGGTCACAAATGCAATGTAGTAAACAATTTTATCTAGGCTCTCTCTTATTTTCTTTTCATTATTATTTTCTCCTGCTGGATCCCTAAATGTGGAGGGGTTGTGTTATAAAAAGTGCTACAAACCTCTGGGGGGTTAATTCTGTATCTGTATTCACATTTTGTAAACATCACATGTTAGTTTTGGTTTCACTAGGCAACACAGCTTTCCACATATCATTATCATGCAAGCTCCAATCACACACCAATATTTGATTAATTTCATAGTATTTCAGAATCCATTTAGACCGCACATTTTAGCTTATATGATTGGGAGTGGGTGATGATATACAAAAAGCCAATTTCTTGCCCTACAGAAAGACATATTTGGAAAGGCCGGAGGCCAAAACCAAGCTATCAAAAAGCTATGCCATGGTGATATGCTTTGGAAACTGTGGTTGGATGCTGTGCCATTTTTTCTGCAAGAGAACTCTAGAATGGCTAGACAGGCTGTTGGTGTCACATACTGCCCGCTTTGTCCACCTGACCCTCCTATCTCCTCCCTAGCATGACCCTGACAAGCCGCTCCTGTTACTCGTTTGTCTCGCCTCTCGTTCCTTACCCTTGCTTTAATCACTCCCAGCTGCCTCTCATTAGCTCCCTCATTAGACTCGTATACACATGCTTCCCAGTCCTGTGTTCCAGAGTCTAGCCATTGATGTCAAGCCTCCCTGTTACTAGTGCCTGTCCTATTTTCCAGTCCTCCCATTTTGATCCCTCATGTTCCAATTTGTTTTCATACACTGTTCATTTAAGTTCAAAATAAACCCCTTTTGTTTTGCTACAACGCCTGCCCTTGAGTACTTCGTCCCTCCAGTCATGACGTTTAGAAGTTATTTAAGGTGCACAGAAATAAAAGCCTCATTCCTGCCTGACTGTTGCTGTTTTAAAGACTTTGCACGTCTCAGGAAAGCAGAGGCAGAACTATGAACAATGACCAGAAGTGGCTTTGATTATCAACCAATTCTAATATCACATATAAACTGTTTCCATCCTTTCTGGCAAGAGACAGGTTGAGGTAGTTGGGAAATCAACAGCTAATTCGAATGTGGTGAAAGGTGGTTGATATCATTTTTGTTCTGTGTCAGTATCAGCAATTGGTCATCAGAAAAAAGAGTTGGTAACACTTCCTACAAATGCCATGTCTATAAGAATTTCTAAACACATTAGAATGCATTGATAAAACATTACAAACATGGCTATAAATATTTACAAAAAAGCCATAACACATTATAGCCATGTTTATAATGCATTATGAATTCTTCATGAAGCTCTCACCTATAATGCACTATAGATATCTCCATAAAGCAGCACAAAGCATCTATAATTCTTATACTGACCATTATAATGGCATATGAAGGTATCTATAGTGCATTATAGATGAGAGCTTCATTGGAGCTTATGAAGTATTATATTCAACACTATAATGCCTTATGACTCAAAAGAAGATGCTGTAATGCTTCATTAAGTCTTAGACAGAGCATCATAATGTATTATGAAGGTATCTACATATAATGCAATATAGATGAGAGCTTTAAGTAAAGTGTTACAAAGAATTTTACATAACTCTTTGCTTTTTTTAGGTATGTTATGTATAAATCATAAATACAAACTTGGCCTGTACTGAGAATGACAGCAAATTTCTGGTAGCCCCCGTCACAGAGTTGAAATCCTCAGTACTCCGAATCTTTCAGAGTAGTGTATGAAGTGAAGCTTACCGTGTCACTCCTGCATGGCACAAAGAGACCTTGTTGCTGCTGTTTCGTGAGAGACTTGAGAAGCTGTGAGCTGTCACCCCGTAAAAAAAAAAATACATCAAAAAACTTCTAATTGTGTGAATAACAAAGCCGGTTTAGCATGTTGTTCTAATGCAAATCTGAACTGTTATACTTCCTGCATCTGATAGGCTGAAGAGTAAAAGGGGCTTTCCATATTCAGAGCCAATGTTTACACTCACTCTGATTTCCTAATGAAGATTTTCAGCTTCCTAGAGAAGTATTAGACGTACGTTTCTTTTTATCGTTACCCCAAAATTCTGCTTGACCAATAACAGCACGTTAAGCAGAAATGATTGTGAAATGTTGAACTCCCATCTGTGGTTTACCTGAGATGGAGGCCAGGTCACAGAGCTTGCTCTTTCTACATACCTGGTCATGCTGCGTCTGGTCGCCATGTGATCAGCTTTGGAGCATTGAGATGGTGATGTAGTGGACGGGGATGGTGAACTAACAGTAGTAAACCTGCTGGAAGTCATTCATATTTAGTGCCATAACATACATAAATGTCATATTATGTCAGTCGCAGTTACAAGCATCATACGTCATCTTCACCCTTGTGTATTTTACTTCTTCCGTTCTAAATTCTAGCTTCTATAGAATTTTTCCCCATTTTGAAAATGGACTGAGGTCACTTCAACCTCAAAAATAACACAGGGGTTAAATCACCATGTAAAGCAATGGTTTCAAACTTCCATCCCTCTGCCATGATTTTTTTATTAATATCCTGTGTGCATCCATGTGAGAGCTACAGGCTAGTGTAGACCTGTCAGGTTTACTTCTTTAAGTGCCCAACAAGCAGCTTGGGGAGGGGAACTGAAACAATAGTGCCTACAAGGTCAACCCAATAACTGACCGACCTCCGGATTTCTGAGTTCTGTAAACAGCTTGAGAGTGCTGCAATTTATGGTCGAAAGTGGGCAGAAAAGAGAGACCCAAAGGGCAGTGCTGGCGTGAAATGGCATTTCTGCTCCAGCGAGGTTGACCCAAGTCGTACCGGTTCCTCATCTCCAGCCAGTTCAGGTGGAAAAAAGTCCCTAAAACATCGTTCCTGGCAGAAAAGCTATCAACAAATCGTACAATACAAATAACGTCATTGCGTTGTCATCTTAAAACAGAGATCCATGTTCAA
Source organism: Mormyrus iriodes (assembly GCA_011763525.2). NCBI lineage: Eukaryota > Metazoa > Chordata > Actinopteri > Osteoglossiformes > Mormyridae > Mormyrus > Mormyrus iriodes. The sequence continues at coordinate 31,951,424 of JAAGVU020000040.1, forward strand.
ATCCTAATCTTCATCCTACATCTCCAGCCAGTTTGGGTGGAATAAAGTCCCTAAGACATCGTTCCTGGCAGAAAACATACAAACAAATTGCACAATACAAAAACCTTGTTGTGCTGTCGTCTCACAGCAGGGTTCCATGTTGGAATCCAGTCCCAGTTTTGCGGGTTCAGGGTTTACATGTTTGCCTTGTGTTTCAGGGGGGTCTATGCCCATCACCATCCAAAATAATGTACTTTAGGTGAAACTGCTGCAGATAAATGAGATCTACTAGGATTCAGAACTTGTTTACGTTCATAAAATCTAGGGCACAACACATATCAGTCATGTATTCATCTGTTCATAGCTTTACAATAATATTTTTCATAATTTTTCTGAATTTATATATTGGATGCTCAAATTCAGCACCACCATTCAGTCCTGTACAACAGAACGATCAGACCGCACGTGCACGTGCGTACAAACACACATACGCATACCTGCACCAAAGCAACAACATCCGACAGCCCAATTCATATGAACAAATCCAATAATTTCAGGAATCTGATGAGGAAGTGCTCAGGACAACAATACAACTTAACAAAAGACTATTGTCATCAGTAGGAAGCTGTACTGTAGTACTTAGGGTTCAGACTGAGTCCAAAACGGCAAGTCACAAGGCTGCTGAATGTCACCGTAAGTGCAAACGGCAGGTGAAAGATGGCTTAAATTAGTAGGAACCACTTTTGGTTACTAGAGAAAGGTGATAGCACTTGTATTCTTTTTACTAAAGATGAGAAAACGAGGTATAACAGATTAATCTATGTGCTATGTCGGACACTCCATAGTTTACTACCCTAAGGCAGTTAATCCAGCAAAATCTGCACGAACCATCATTGGGTACTTTACCAAGGCATCATACTCAGTCATACTGATGTAAATGGTATGACAGACATTAATGTCACTTACTCTCCTTATCAGTGTTGGGCATTTCAGGTCTAGAAGCTACAAATCCGGACCAAGACTTTGTTTCTTCCAACCAGCTGAGTACTCTGTGACTTTTGCTCAGCTGGTTGGTAGAAACAAAATCCTGGTCTGGATTTGTAGCTTCTAGACCTGAAATGCCCAACACCGTTCATTGTTGAAACTTTATATACAGAGAATATACAGTAAGTCTGCATACAATAAAAAGCAATTTGGCAAAAGTCACGCGGCACATTTTTTGATGTTTTTGAGATAAGACCACTGATGACCTGAAGGCTTCCTTACCATATGTTACAGTACTGGGAACCAAAATCAATCCTCATGTAACCCAACAAAGAACTTACATTAAATATTCAAAATTCACATAGGAGTCTACGTAAATTAATCCAATGGACTGAGTGAATTTACTCTTCAATTATCTGCATGGAAAGTGTTTTGCTCACTCAAATAGGCGAAAGTGGAGTCATTCTCAAGCCTACAATTGTTTCCATAAAGATTTCCCCATTAGTTAATTCTTCTGCCTACTTTCACAAAAAAACTATATATACACACACACAAACACACACATATGTGTATATATACAGTAGGACTATCTGTCATGTCTACTTTTGCTTGTCTGTTTACTGTGTAGATTTAAGCTCTTAAATTTCTCACAAAGCCATCCAAAGGCATCAGTTTGGTTTTTCGGGGAAGGTTAGCCCCCTGTCCTTTGGTTGGCCTGTTCCTCATTTTCCGTGCCACATCAGCACAGACTTAAATAACTCCTGTTTACAGTTCATCCTGGGATACTGATACTGTGCGATTACAGGCAAAAAATTCCAGAAGATTTCACAGCCCAGTTTCCAATGAATAGCTTTTCCCTTCAGCTCTGCCGTCACACGTATTTGTCACATAAATATTCTGCATTACAATAGTTATTAAATGTTTCCCCTCTGTTTTTAACCAAAGAAAGATTTGTTTTAACACCTACTGAAAATTCTTTTTTCAAGTTACTGCAGTTTTCCAAGAACTAGGCCATTTCATAAACATTTTCATTTACATCATCGAGTCTAATGAGGTAACAGGAAGAAACCGAAATATAATAAGATTCACTCTATTTAATGGCGATGGTCATGTCAAATTGCCTCCTTATTCCTTCATAATGGAGGTACTTAATTGAAGACAAGTCAATTGCTATTCTAGAGTTTGTTGCCCTGAGACCCAGTTGCCCCCAGGCGTGGCTCGGACCCCTGGCGTGGGCGGTACACCAGCGCCATTCTGAGTCATGCAGACAAAGATGATAATGAGGGGCATTACCCAGGAGCATAAAGCAGAGGCCGGCTTTGGATGCTGTTCACATACCAGACTCTCCAGTGATGACTGTGCTCTCAGACCCGCGTTAGTGTTTGCTGTAGCTATTTTTGAATAAAAATTGGCTTTTTTTTACACAGAAGGGTTTCCGCTGATGTGATATGCACAGACAGTTTTTTTTTACTACGAACAGAATAGTATAACAAGATGAACTATTTGTTTTTTTTTATTTTGAAGTACTATATATTCAGCTCATTTATACTATTTCAGACAAATAAAATGCAAGTTAACGATTTCAGCTTCAAACCAACATGGGTGGCATTCCGTAACGATCATAAACGGTCCTATGAAATAGTATCATTATTTGATGTATCTGTGCGGTAATGCAGAGCTATTCTTGGCTTGCTGTGATAGTGATAATCAGCGGGAGAAACTCGGTTGAATCGTGCAGATTATGGAGGCGTCGAGCATTTACTCTCCCGTTGTCACGGAAACCTGAATCATCCGCGTCGAAATAACCGCAAATCCCAGCACCTGCTCTGACGCCTTGTGCTGCAAATCGGCAAAGGCACGTCCAGGCCCATGGCCCGCCCGCTGCAGGTTTGCATGCGGCAGACCGGTGAAGCCGGGCATCCTTGCCAGCCCGGGCCGAGACTTTACAGACCCAGCAGGCAAAAGGGGGCATTAGCAAAGGCAGTCAGAGGTCCCAGAGCATCAACCGAGGCCTACTGTGTGCTGAAAGCCTCTTGTGGACTGGTGGCACAGTACGTCCCTCCTGCATTTTAGAGATCCAGCCGGTTGATTGCTGCAGCGTCGTGTCTCCTTGTCAAACAGCTGAACACATTTCATTGATTTGTCCCAAGCAGACCTAAGCGGGGATCAAACTATGAAAAAGAGAAACCCTGACTGCCCTCCAAACCCCATCCACCCCAACCCCCCACCACAGTGAGGGCAAAGGCTCCTCCTCCACAGGTCTGTTTGTGTGGGCTGGCTGGCAGGGCGTCAGCAGACGGGCTATTGATTTTCATATGGGGAACAAGCCAGGGCCAGACTGAGAACCACTGGTTGGCTATGTCCGTGAACTGAGCCTGGAAGGGGGGGGGTGGTGTGGTGAGACAGTTGGGCGCTATCCGGTAGGCGCCAGTCTCAGGGAACAACCAGTTTCCGGGACACATCGGCGAACTCAATGCTTCTCGACTTGTTGCTACAGCACAAGGTCGCCATATTCCGACTGCAGTAAAAACCTGAAAACTGTGTTCAAAGCCCCCTGTTTTGTTATATTGCTGTATCGGGGGCTGGAGTGTCACTGGGGAATTATGAAAGGGGGGGGCTAAGCTTTTACTGGGGGGAGGAGGTCTGTTCTTAATAAAACTTAATTAGAACTCACTATTTAAACCCTGGTGGATAAAGAGCCCTAAAAACAGCCCTAGCAACGCCCCTGATTGGTGGAGTGCGTGCTTTTGGTGGGCTGTGTGCCCCTCGGAGTAGCTACCTTTCACTACATTCAGGGCTCACTTCTGTCCTGGTAGGAGCTGAAGACATGGTGTCGTGGAGCATGGAGCATGGTGTCATGGTGTCATCCTGGGGGGGGCAGCCAGGCGCAGGCAGGCACGCAGACAGGGAGTCAAGCCATGGAGACAATGGTGTAAGCGCATGGGTCATCAGGACCCCCTCCCCGCCCCACTCCCCCCAGCGGGCACAGACTGCCGTGGCCCCCGTCAGCTGTCGTGGCGGGACACCGCCAGGGCTCCGCGGTGAGAAACAGTAATGAGCAAAGCTGCACGGTCCTCCCAGCAGCTGCACTCACGGGGGCTTTCGTTGGGGATCACCGAGCCTGAGCAGTCTGTAATAAGATCACCCTGAAAAGGGAGGGGGATCCTGGGCCAGTGCGTGCCAGCTGGACGCCTGGGTGGGGGGGCGCCACAGCCTGATTAAATGAGAAGCGAACCAACCCCCCAGTTAAGAGTTCCTGTTTCAGGACCAGGTCTGCAGGCTGATTAAATGGATGGCAAATCAAGGATTCCTGTTTCAGGGAAGATGCTGTGGGATGATTAAGTGGGCGCTAGACCGGTCTCACAGTGAAGGAAGAGTTCCTGTTTCCAAAGATGCGTGGCGCAGATGATTAAATGAGTAGCCCACTTGTCTCCTGGCTCCTAAGTGTTCTTCCCTGCGTAAAAGCATCCACTGTCTTTTAGTCCTCGTTTCCACTGCATTCATTTCCTCTCCCCATTGACCTGCTTGTGTCTTGTGTCAACTGGATCCAAAAAACCTAGGTGGGGACAATGGGAGACATTGCTCCCCTTGTGAGACTTGCTCCTGGCAGGACGGTAAATGGAACCACCTTAAGTGGGGACAGGAGAAAGGGATGAGGATGTTATTAGGGGAATGGAGAGGTTTCATAAAGACTGCGGTGAGGAAGGAGAATAAACGACAGCCATTTCAGGGTAAGAGGACAAGCGTTGACATAAAAAGCAAAAAGATCAATGGGACACGGAAGATGGAAACAAGGTGTCAGCTAAGGAACAGGTGAACTGAGTGGGTGAACTTGTCCCCTGACTTAACCCTGGCCCAGTCTTACATATGCAAACGTGGGGGAAGAGGCGATGCCACTTAGACTTTCATTACAGACGTTCAGGGAGCATTTTACTGACCTGCAGGCGGGTCTGTTGAAAAAAAGATCCGGCAACACCGCCTCCTCCAGGGCATAGTGGAGGAGGCGGAAGGTGATGCACCTCTCCCATCTCCATAGCAGCCGGGATGGGTGACTATAATTTCAATGGACTTGTCACCACAGGGACTCGCGGAATTACCTATAGACAAAGGAGCTGACTTTTCAAGTATTCACTCCTATTACATTCATCTGCTCTTTTATTTTTAATTGCTGCTGCTCTATTAGCGATGTTACCACTAAAGTCACGGAGATCACAATACTACTGTTTAATGTAAATCAGGTCATTTGGCTGTGTTCCCCAAATAGCCCACAAGCCCAAGCATTTACCTCTGTTTTTACAGATTTGTACAACAAGACATCAGCCTCTTATGACAAAGGTTTTGTTTGGGGCTTATAGCCTGTCATATTCTCCACTACTCTAACTGGCTATACGATTTGTCAGTTAGAAGTGAAATACTAGGGATTAGCTAGCAGAGGGATGTTTCATTTAGATACTGCAACTATATTTACCTTGTCTTTGTACAATACTTTGGTGCAAGTCAGTGACTGAATTCCATCCCTTCACATTTTAATCTGTTAATTAAAAATCAAACATCCATAGTAGTAGGAAATGGCTCTAAGGTGACTATAATTCAGCTAAAATCTGGCTAGCCTTTGTGCTATACCTTGGCCCAAGTCACCAACTACAATAGAAAAATCAATAAATCCAGCTTCTTTTATTGTTACTTGACTGTTCTTAGCCAGATGGACTGTGGTTTCAATGCTCATAGTTTAAGTGTCCAGCATGGTCATCTATACTAATAGCTTAACAACTGGGCATGCAAAAATAAATGTGATTTATTAATGATTACACTTTTAGAAACTGTAAGGGGCCACACATGTTTCAGCTTCCGCTCTCGCAGGAGCATTTGCTGCCAGTGGCAGCTCTCCTCTCAGGCTGCCTTATCACAGGGAGATTATCCAGTCTGGGATAGCGAGGCTGATAAGCCAGTGACACAGATGTCAATGTGGTTCGAGCCAACAGGGCTGTCAGCCAGCGGGCTGCAGACTGACTGCGTGGACAGCAAGCGGGGTCACAGAGACGAGTCCTGATGTGAGGAGTCTGCAGGGACAGAGCACCGGGCTTGCAACTCAGTGTGTGGGCTGGCTGTTTGGGGTGTTGGGGGTGTGATGTGGCGTGGTGTGGTGGGCTGGGGAGGAGTGTGTGGTTGGCCTCGTCTGGGTGTTTTTCAGCACCTCCGCATTAGGTCTGAGAATAATGGATCATCCTAATCCCAGCTATGGTGGGGATGTAAAACAAATTATCTATAGACTCAAACCACACTGCAGGCCTCACAGAGAGTATCGGGCATTGACTGTCCGGCACTGTGACCAGTGGAACGTCATCGTAATTCTGGAAGTGATTATTTAAAAGATGCTTGGCTCTAAAGCGAGCAAGCAGGGTCAGCCAGTCCCTGAAGCAATTTTGGGATTAAGGGCCTCACTCAAGGGCCCAACAGCAAAATCACTCTGCCAACCCCAGACTCTGAACCCACAAACCACAGGCCCAGAGTCCTGACCTGTTGAGCCAAACACTGCCACCAAAACAGAATCAATGGCCTAATTAGACTCATCTTTATGCTTCAACATCCTTCAGCTCTACCACCTGAGCTATCGAAGGCATCTTTTTCAAACCGCATGAATGGCAATCCATTGCAAATCCAAGTTTTTGCAACTGAAATACTTGATTCTATGTTAGCCGTTTGTATTTTTATTCATTCATTTGTATTTTCACCCCATGACCTGTAATAGATAAGCAGTCAGGTGAATGGATTGATGTCATATTATATCATATTATAACTATTTACTGAATAATAAGTGACAGATTATGGGCATACTGGTTAAACAAGGTCGTGTACTATCACTACATATTATAGTTTATTTCCTGAAAATGAGGGAAACTGCACTGGACAAAGACACCTATGGATTACAGATTGACTGGTAGAAGAAACATTAACAGCTGCTGATGTCTTGATTATCCTGAACTTAAATAAGGAAAATCTCCCTGCAACCCTGACCAGGATAAGTGGTTAGAAGGTGGATGGATGGATGGATGGATGGATGGACTTTTTTGTCATCATTTATGAAGTTATTTTCATAAAAGTTTAATTACATCAATATTGATTATGTTTGGAAAATTATAGAATAGATTGTGAGGTGAGGCAGCACAGTGGTGCAGTGGTTAGCACTGTTGCGTCACACCTCTGGGACCTGGGTTCAAGTTTTCACCCGGGTTCCATGTGTGTGGAGTTTGCATGTTCTCCCTGTGTTGTCGTGGGGTTTCCTCTGGGTACTCCAGTTTCCCCCCTGCAGTTCAAAAACATTCTTAGGCTAATTGGAGTTGCCAAATTGCCCATAGGTATGTGTGAACGGTGTGTGAGTGTTCCCTGCGATGGGTTGGAGCATCCAGGAAGCTGAAGCACATGCTGGCCCACTGCAGAGGTTTGCTCCACTGGTGTGATATCAGTGCCTGGTCCAGTCCTGGAAATACTTTCCGACAGGTGATTTTATTATAAAGCGCGTGGGTGAGATGGTGAAAGTGTGAATGGGAATGTATTTCAGGTGGAAACCTTGCTGAACGAGTAAGAGTAGCCCCTACTGGTGTCTTCTTCCATAACATCTCATGTTACCTCAGGAAATATAAGAGGATCCAACCTTATCCTGGCCACCTGCTCCGAGGAAGACTGTCCCATGTCTCAGGTATGGAGCTCCGGGGTTTCATCATAGCCTGGATGGTGGGGGGTGAGAGTTAGCATTCAAAGAACACGCTGTATAAGTCCCAAAGCAGGCAACTGTTTGACCTCCATTACAGCACAGGCACTTCATAATAGCACTTGTTCCCCTGGCTTCCCTTCCACAGCCGACTCCGTGGGGCCACGGTAAAGGTCAGGGCACTTTAAGTGATGTCAGACAGGATTTTAATCCTCTCGAAACAGGAACCTAGTTATTCTTAAGGCAAACAGGCAGACTTCCTGTCTGACAAGGAAGTAATAAGTTATATAATTATCAATTGTAAAAATCAGTTGAAAAGTTTACATAATTAGTCAGTTCCATATAAAAAGAGGCATGTAGGGGTCTATATTTATTTTAAAAACTCTTCATACTTATTTGCCCATTTTTTTTTTTTTTTTTGGTTTGGTTTTTCCTTTATGTAACAATGATTCGGGAAATCCCCTATACCCTTTCAGTCTAGCTAGCCTATTTATTAGCAATCCAAGCTCAGCTGCAACTCTTCCTGGTTTATTGTGAGCCCTTGGAAATGTTTATGCACATGAGTCTGGAGACTAGAGAGGGAGAAGCTGATTCCATTTAAGGCCATGGGAAGCGACGGAATGCATGGCGGGGCTGCTCAGCCGAGTGCAGATAGTGCCAAGAAAGGAAGCTCTCCTAAAGGATGCTCACCTGCCATTTACCTGATACAGGACCTTGTGCATACATGCTGGCATCTCGAGTTTAGATGAAATTTAATTTTATTCAGTTCAGTTCAATTTATTTTTATATAGCCCCAGTCATAGCGCAGCTGCCCCCAAGGCACTTAACAAGAGTGAGTGACAATAAATTATTAGTTAATCACGTAGGTAACAGTTTCAAGCAAACTGCTCAGAACGTTATTGCAAAATCTGGATAGTGTAGTCAATAAAATACATGTTTGCATAACTGGAAAGGTGCTAGCTGAAATTACAAGAGAGATCCTGCTGCAATTCACCAAGCAGGGTAAAAGAAAAAAGACTATGCAAAATAATGATAAATGCATTGTACACTAATTACACAGGTATAATTTATGTATGATGTTAACAATCACTTAACAACATTTTACATCATTGCACAATTTATTATTCATGGTGTGTTTTTCTTTGATAAAAATGGGCATAAAAAATTGCACAGCAGCACACACAAGTTAAATTTAGAAGAATGCAAAGTGATTGCAAAGATTTTGCAAAGCACTCAGGGATTCCCTGCACCCGTGATCCGCCACGGTCAGTTACTGTTTCAACCTTTCAATATCAGGCCACCTGGCACCCAAAGCTGCTTGAGTCTGATGAGGACTGTCTCTAGACAGGTGGCCAGGTCGCTGCCTGGGTTTACCACCTGCAGAGGTAGACATAGCGCCCCCGGGTGGGCGACAGATGTTACTGCAGCAATCAAACAGAAGACGCAGACAGAGAGACACCACTATCTTTGGAGCATCACTCGTTTTCAAAGAGCTATTGATTTTTTCTGAAAGAGCTGTGATTATGAATTATAGTCTATTTCATCTGTATGAAATTAAAGCTGACAGATATAGGCAGGTCAAGTTATCAGGTCTTATCAGCAAGAAATTTATGCAAGGTTTCAGGGAGAGGATGCACGTAATATAGATTGTTGAAGGAGAAGTTTACCATGGGTTAGCTTTTGAAAAGTCTACTTTGGGAATTCATATTCCTTATACTTAATTTACATCACACATGTGACTTTGTGAGCTTTATGAGATGAATTTCTACTTTCTCTACAATGACTGGAGGCTTTCCCTCATTCCCAGTCACTAGGGAATGCCCCTTTCCATGAGACTCGGGAATGGTCCCTGGGTTATTCTGCAGATAGCAGACGCAGAGTGCGTGCGTATGTAGGACGTTGCTGCCTTTTCTTCCTCCAGGTGTCAGAGCTGGCAAAGTGCACAGCCCGAACCTCTTAGACCTCAAAGATCCACTCCTCCGAGGCTTCTGGCAGCTACTGCAAGCGATCTGCTTAACCTCAAGTGACCTTAAGGGAGAACTGTAGAATGTGAAATTCTGTAGGCTGCCGGGCTCCGCCACGGAAGGTCACACGCAATCAGTGCGCGGCCTATCAGTCAGTGCTCACGTGTTCCCGGCGGCGAGGAGGGTGGGCGACAAGGCGACAGCGGCAAGGACTGGGAAGTGAAAGGGGAAGCAGAAGCAGGCTGGAGCCAGACAGGGCTTGGCCTGCATCGGACATCAGTGTATCAGCGGTTGGACAAAAGGGGCACAGCGTTTGATCCCTTCTCCCAGTCAGTGTACACTCTGCTCAGGCCTCTCAATATCTTTATCACTGCCATCTCGAACAAACAATATGACAATTCTGTCCTGTGATGTCACAGGGGCTGGGGGTTCCCGTTTTCCCATGAGCTCAGACTAGGGCTACGTGTAATAGGTGTCTTTGCATGTCCCTTACTTCTCTCCACTGACGTGCTGTCGAGGTAAATGAGCAGCATCTAGTGCTCGTGGGCATCGTGTCTGGCTGTTATGACGATCGCTCACTTCATTCCTCACAATATTGTCTGTCTGAATTATTAAATGATAATACAAAAAATGATCTTTTCCTACAGTGCTTTATCATATAATGGGTTGCTGAAAAATACATTCATTTTAGGAAACAAAACTAAAACTCCAAGATATTTTTCTAGGTGATTTTAGGAGAAACCACTTTTTATTAACCTACCCAACAGATCTCGGACAAATTTAAGTGATTAAGAAAATACCTGTGTGAAAATATGTCTCTCTTTTTTTATCTATTACAGATTAAAATTGAAAAGAGAAAATGAGCTGCATTCTGTGTGTGTGTGTGTGTGTGTGTGTGTGTGTGTGTGTGTGTGTGGGTGTGTAAATGCAGTGTAATTACCTGCTGACACTTTGAGAATAAGTAGCCCGGTTAGGCCCCCGAGCCCCCAGCTGGGAGTGCCGCCGTGGTCCTGCTGTGAGGCTGCTCAGTGGGGATCATCTATCCTCAGCTGACCCTAACCATCCACAGGAGGCTAGCTTAATGAAGTGAACACACAAAGCAATTTCTTTTCCACAAGGTCCCAAAACTTAATAGTATGTTCCATGAATTATCTAACATTTGCACATTACGAGGCTTCACCAAGTTTTGGACCAATAATCTGCTTCAAGAAAAATCAAATATTACCTGAAGAGTAATTTGAAGGCAATGTTTAAAGGTTTTATCAAATCCACATGCTGCAGAGGGAACTAAAAAGAATGATTATAATGAATGTTACATCTATATAGTGCTTTTCAAAACACCCAAAGCGCTTTACAAAACCAGTGGGTACCAACTTTGACCACCACTGTGCAGCACCCACCTGGATGCTCATACGCTCACCACACAGTAGATAAGGTGCTGAAGGGGTAGGAGAGAATTCACCAGGGAGATATAGGAGACTTAGGAGACCAGATCTGAAAGGGGCCACAGTGAGGAACATTCAGAAATGCTACCTTCCATGGCTACAAAGATATCGAGAAGGGTGAGTGATCTGTAGCCCCAGTAATTTTAATGGCGGCCAGGATATCTTTCATATATTCTCCGGCCATTTTAGAATTCACATAGATTAATTAAAAACAAGTTACTTTTGAGATCTTTGGGTAATGTGTCTTGTGCTAGTGGTATTATATTGCTATGTTCTGCTAAAATACATAATGAAAGGCTATGCTTTTACACAGCACGTATGATGTAGTGGACCCTTAGCACTTAAAGCTAGGCAAATCCACTAGGCTGGAAAGCCTGCAGCTGGGAGTTCTGCCACAGTCTGCTGTGAGGCTACTTACTGTGGACCGCCTATCCTAAGGGTACCTTAGCCCTCAATGGGAGGCCGGCTTCCTAAAGTTACTGCAAAACAAGTTTAAATGTGGAACCAAATTCATAGAAGTTGCAAGAGATTACATAGATTACAATTATGACTCACATTATTAACAATGTTTCCCTTAACAATGGCTTTGAGACCAGTTACATGAATCATCAACTGAAAAAACAGTGACTTTCCCTGTGTACTGTCCAAGATGATTTTGCGTTGAGTTTATTGCTACAGTATTTGTCCACATTACAGTTCAGTGCCACTACTTATATATTTACTACGCTATAAAAATATACAGTATGATATAATAAACATCAAAATGTGCATTATTTCCCAAATGTATTGCAAAATCCAAGAAAATTAACAAAAATGCTATATCTGAGTGCAAATTCGACTCAAAGGTTTTGTTCGATAAAATAAGTTAACTTTAATTCTTGCTTATAAGACACCACAAATAAAAAAAAATCGATCAAGTTCAAAATTAAGCGGTGACATTTGAGGAAACAAAGGCAGGAAGGTGCTGTCAGAGCAGCTAACGACGTCCTCTGTGTGTAGAGGCGCTCTGTTGGATCATGTGGTGTCTGATTGTTGTCCGGTTGCCTGGCTTAAGACGTGACTGACCACCTCACCTGATACCCATGGGACAGTCTGTGCTGATTATGTATAAGCTTCCAGAGAAATTTCCTTAGTTATATAAGCTTGCTCAGAGCTCGCAGCTGGTTTATTGTCTATCTTCACTCACAGCAAGTATTCAATGACTGCTGCTCTTGGTCCAAGGCCTAGAAATTTCCTATGTTATTTCTACAGCTTTTTTGCAGATCTTCCAGCATATTCTATGACACCTGTGCCAGTCGGAGACAAGTCACACCCTAAGCAAGCTTTACCTCCAGGCTCATGTTATCTGGCAAACTTTACCACCTGCTTTTGCCTTGGATAGCTGTATGTCCTTCTCAGGGTTGGCAGCATTGAAGCTTGCTGTAGGCAGAGTGACACTGTCAGTTACTAATAGATACCCCATCAGAAGATGGCGCCCTAGGCAACCACCCGTGTTGCCTAATGGGTATGAAACCTATACGACCTCTCCAGGACGTGCCTGCTCTTATCTGTATCCACAAAACCAAAATTGTTCAACCTCTATCATCATATGCTAAACACTCACCTCTCATGACCGGCACTCAGAATAAATGAGCACTTACACAAACTGACTGTGCTGTAATATTAATGTGAGCACTGACAGTATTGATAAGTGGTTATTCCGTTGATTGCTACCTGTGTATTGTACTTCCATTACCATTGACTTGTATGTAGGTCTTAAGATGCCCCCATGATAAATTGGTATGTCTTAATTTAAAATGTAGGCTGTAAACACCTAAGCATTGGAGCATAAACATACAGTATGAAAGCCAAGCAACACACATTTCTTACAGCACAGAGAGTCATCTACACTGTATGTGTGTATACCCCACTCAATAAATTGGAAAAATCATGCATGTTGCTAAAATGTTTCACCCACCGAATTAACTGAATTTGTGAACACCACCAAAATATGTATTGGGGGGGGACTCAATGTGACAGATCCCACTCCTTCAGCTTTAGACCAATCAGGGCCAGCTGGAGTTCATTGATGGAGGAGTATTAGATATACTGGGCTAGTGATCTATTGCCATGGTAATTCCAAGATTAACCAAACCCAACCCTATGTAATTGCTATTATCTTTTATCTTGGTTAGAAAATACATTTGCAGAACGTGAATGGCACAAAGAGTCTCCTACGGATCACTGTGATATATTTTTTAAAATGAATGATTATATTTCCCAAGTAACATTTATTTCACCTCTTTCTGAAAGTACTGGCCCCTAAGAAAAACAATAACACGTGAAGACCAACGTTTCGGATTCCATGGAATGAATCGCGCTGAAGTGGCTTGCACTTCCGCCGGTCCCTGAATTGGGAGTTCGGTAGCTGTGCTGAGTTTGTTATTTTCTGAAGGCCTTGAACCCGGAAAATCAGTTCATCGCACAGAAAAAGCATTATGGACTCCAGGATCGGCAGAATCGTGTGTGTGTGTGAGTGAAGAACTGTGGGACCTCTAGTCTTTGAAAAACAAACCATCCGGCTACTTTGGCTTTACTAGATGGGTCCTTGGCTGCGGGACAGCGTCAACTCCCTCTGCAAGGGGGTGGGGGGGTGGATGTGTTCATTCTCTCGTGGGGTCTTGCTTGGTTGTATTATTCCCTCTGAGCTGGTTCAGACTTGACTTCTAGGGTAACAGGAAGCAAAGCAATGTAGTGAAATAAGATTTTATAGTGGTTAAGAAACTGGATGTGTGTGCAGGAGAAAAGTAACGTTTCCTGTCCCAGGAGAGAAGCAACGTAGGTCAGCAAGATGTCTATTTCTAAAAAGCTATCAGTGCTGAAGTTGCTTTGCACAGAAGTTCCTTTGAAGCAAATAATCACAGAACTAAGTAGAGTAACAGATTAGATTAGATTAGATTAGAATAGAAAATTGGAAAATTTGCATAAAACATAACGACATACCTGATACTCTTCCCCTCTCCAATGTCCAGAAATATATAGGATACAGAAGATATTACACTGTGAAATAAATCCCTGTGTGCTGTGAACAGTACAATTACTGAACTTTAGAAATAAGACAGAATAGACTGGTTACACCTCTGAAACAGGCAATAAACAAGACAGTTTATTTAGGTGAAGAACTCACAAACAGTGTTGAGATGTATTCAGAAAAAGTCAGATAATACATCGATATGTGAATCTGGTATCCATTTATTCCCAGAACACGGAACCGACTGGAAATCGACAAAGTGCTTCCCTAACAGATACTGTCTCCGGGAAAAAAAATAGCAGGCAGACACAGAGATGCTCTTCAGCTTGATCTTTGATACTTTCAAAGAAAAGGAGGCTTGGTGGGTCTACATGGAGAGGCCAGTCTCAGCTGGGGAGGAAGGAAATACCCATCAGTCTCAGGGCTGGAAGACAGTTGTGATAGTGGCGATACCTCATAAAATGTAATTTTTAAATGATAAATTAAGGACGGGTCCTAACAATTCACTAATGCAACTGTTTCCCTGTCTGTGCATGTGCTTGACTTGATGCAGAACCATGTTTATGAGTGAAAATTCCTTATACAAAAAATTAGCTGAAAATGAATCCAAAGCTACTCAGCTGTATCATTTTGAAATTTAGATCAAAGCTCCCCAACTGTCATGTGAAGCTGGTGGTGCTCTCCATGAACTGCAGCCAATATGGAGGAGAGGCGTCTTCCCGGACTGGATCCCTCTGGGGTAGCAGATGGTCTGAGCTGCTGGTCATTCGGGAGCACGGTAGGCTAGTGGTCAGGAGTTCGTGACTTCATCAGCTGGCATCCGAAACAGGAGAACGAGGAAAGAATAATAGCTCTTTGGCCGGTCTGGAGTGAAAATTCAGAGACGTCTCCAGTTGGCGTTCCAGATGGCACCCAATGAGAGCTTTGGTGATCCCACTTCCTGTCCAGCTACCCCTAGCACTTCAAGCCGCCGCGCACGAATTCGCTCGAATGCCACCACACATTCAGGAGACAATACCGCTAACAGTGTGTGGGCTCCCGGCATGATGACGTTGTGTGTGTCACAGGTCTTCGTCGTGCTGCACGCCGACACGATTGCGCAATGGGCCATCTGATGGAGCTTGATGCTCCCCCCCCATGCTTTGCACCCCCTACCCTGCCATCCAGCCAAGACCTGAAGCTCTGCTTCTTACTTGCCCTGGGGAAACATTGCGTCTCACAAGGGATGGGGCGTGACATACTCACACCGAGCCTTGAAGACTCAAACAGAAAATGAGAGCACCTGCAGAGATGTGCCACATGTGGCTGATACCCACTTCCTGGAAGGCACAGATGAGACATGAATTGTGTGTGTGTGGGGGGGGGGGGGTGCACCTCACTATTAATATACGTAGGTTATTTGTGCGTGCTTTCCCTGCCAGCGGCAGTGGTGGTAGGGGCTTGTGGGGAGAGTTTGACAGGTAGCTGGCTATTGGAAAGCCAGTGTCTCGCTGCAGCAAACACAGCCAGCTCATCTTGTGGCGGTGTTATGTCTAGACAGAGCGGCTGGGAGCCGTGTCAGGCTGACCTGCTGGGGAGCAGACCGAGTGGCATCGTCTGGCCACCGCAGGCGAAACAGGCCGCCTCGGCTGGTAAGCCGCAGACAGAAGCACCTCGCCATCATGCTGGAGCCAGTATGAAAAGGCACCGTCGCTCATTTGCTCATAACAAAACCAGATTTGGACACAATACAGCTTCTGAAAGTTTTGATGTTTCTGTTCTCTTTATTAGGGAAAGAAACTCGTAGCTGAACTCCTATGGGTCCTAACTCACCATAGCCCAATTTATGCTTTTCATAGTCTGTACACATTAGTGTGATTCTTAAACAGCTGCTTTCAAATTCAGATCAATAATTTCCCATCTTGTTTGGAAGCATGTGGTAAATGATTCATGCTTAATGTTTAACCGAATTATATACACACGACTTCCATGTATACCATGATTTATATCCATTAAAGAGTGTGTTTACATTGGAATGACACTTTAAATTCAATTACACAAGCACTTATATATAAGACACATATGAAATTAATAGGAAAATAGTCACAATTAGAAAGCTAGACAGAAACATCTCCAGCCGTCACACTCACTAAGGACGTGATAATTGTGTCTTTTGTGTTCCACAAGGTCAAGTGTTTATTTGTCTGTGCTGAAGAAGCTTCGCACACAATGATTAAGAGTCAGGCTGAAGAGAGAGCGATTAGAAAATGTTCCCAATTCAGAATTTGGTTACGAAACTGCAGCCTGGCTTTGGGTCGTGACTGCAGATTGTTCTGTAAAGTGGGGCGGCCCGGCCAAGCCGCGTGGTGCCGTGCTGCGGGAGGGGCTCTGGTGTGATGAGCCAAAACAAAAATACCAGCAAGAAATGGCGGAGCGGGAAGAGAAATATGAGGAGGATTCCGAGCAGGTTCGGCCGACGCAAACCTTTCGGGGGAAACCCACATCTGGGGCTAGTGCCACGTCCACGAAACCTCAAGCGGGGGAATATCTGGCAGGGCGCGGAGCTGTCAGCGAGCCGGGCCGAGACCCTCAGCAGCGACAGTCAGGTTTCACGGCACGGTGGGCCAGGGAAGAGGAATGCTTCATTTCGTGCATGCGGTCTCAGCGTGTCCTGGCATTAGCCTGGATGCGCCAGGGGTTAGCGCTTGGACAGACCGTGCATTTTTAGCCCAACGTACCCAGTTTTCACTCCCCATATACCATACGCCATGGACTCAGATCCTGACTGGCACCTTTCCGTGACAGGGAGAGAGCGTTCCGGTCGGCATGGTGTCGGCTCACCCCTGTATGAACGCCTCCTGCGGTGAAGGAAGTTCTGATCCTTTATCTGGAGCTCCTCTGTATGGCTCTCTAGGTCACATACCAGGGTGTATCTATGCAGGATTCCAGAAAGATATGACACATCATCTCATGCAAAGTCATATTGGGACAGAATTTCTTCTTACACAGGATCTGATGGTGGTGGTGGGATTGTGTGGAATTCCTCTACAGGAAACTCCCCAGTGTGTATCTCTGGAAATAGTTTCACCATTCATTTACCCTTTGAGTGTAGATAACACAGCTGAATAAAACTTTAATATTAGCAAATACAAATGGCTGAGAGCCCTTAATCTGGCCCTTTACACAATCTGTTGTTAAATTGCAACAGCAAATCACAAAATGATTGCTTCCAAATATTAGCCCATGAAAAAACCCACTGTGGCAAATAATTTTCTGTTATGGCAAATCATGATCTTTTAGGGAACATTCTAGTTTTTAATAAAAAAAACAGTTATAGTACACCAGTTAATGGTCTTATTGTAAACCATAGTCAAATTTGATTGGCTATAACCCCTTACAAACCAGGGCATTAGTCGGCACAATGAACACATAATGCATGACAGGACCTCCTGTTGTACAAACGTGGAAGATGCCCTTGCCTTAACAGAACGGCTTTGAGACCCACTTGGAGGTAATTCATACAATGTGAGTTCTTTAACAATGGGTATGAAGCCCTGTTTCCACAGAGACCAAAGTAACTGACTTTCAGTCTGAATGTTCCTGTGATCGTTCGGGGACATTTCTAAAGGGCTACTTTATTATTGTCAATAAACAGGCTTCACAGCTCACAGCTTTTGCCGTTTGGGTGGTTCCAGTGGTGAATTAAGGCGTTTATCAAACGACCCTTCAATAACAGTCATAAATCCCGCTCAAGCAGCGAATGTAATTTTAAGTCTGGCAGTTATAATATGCATCATTTGGAAATGGTTGAAATTATAATTACAACTATATGGAAAAAGAGACTGCAGAATGAGCAGGACGAAGGCTATAGGTCTGATGTATGTAACTCACAATTAGCTCTGAAGGACTTGATGCGACCTTACAGTAGGTAGGTAAGTAGGCATATTTTATTGTCCTCTGGGGGAAATTGCAGCAGGTCTGGAAACATACACAAGGTTTAATAACAGTAACACAGTAAGTGTGACAATAAATACTGTGCAATGAAATACAGTACAAAGTATATACCTCGATGTCCAAAATGATCTATTGGAACAATGTTATTTTGCTGTTAAAGATACACTCTGAAGATTCCAGAGGTATGGATAGAATTTAGTTACAGCAAATTTGAATTAAATTCTTTTTATTTACCTACCAAAATGGCTTTTGACAATCGTCTCAGCTCTCATCGCTCTCCTGATACTTTCCTAATCTCAGCTCCCATCCACTCCAGCCAACATTCCAGCAGGAAACCCATACATAAGACCAAATACATACAAACAGCACAAGATCCTTTTGTTTAACAAAATAAAAAAAATTAGGTGCTATTGGAGCAGGCTGGTTCAGAAAGGGCCCCATAAATGCTCCTTCATGTACTGTGGTGCTTTCAGCCACCAGAAAAAATGCCCTTGCAGGAAGGCCAGTGACGAAAGGATGATCATTGTTGTTTATAATGGTGGTAAGTTTTACCTTCATCCTATCTTTTGCTACCACCTTCACTGTCTTAGGGACAGCCCTGTCACTGATTCAGCCTTTTTAATGAGCTTATTTAGATGATGCACACTCCCAGAAGTGATGTCACCCCACACCAGGCCACCATGGTAAGGAAGACAACACTGAATACCACAAAGAGATAAAACATGCTGAAAAATCTGTTGCATACAGTAAACAACCTGAGTTTCACCAAGTCTGCTCTGTCTACTCTTGTAAAGTGCACCTATGTTATTTGCCCAGTCCAGGACATTGTTGAGATACACAGCCGGTTATCTGTAGCTATGCGCCATGTGCACAATTTCCTCTTGTACAGCGTCAGGGTATATGGACATAGCAGCAGAATGAAGCTCCACTGCCATCTCCTTAGTCTTCCTAAGGAGTCTCAAAAACTACTAGCCAGGTAGGTGCTGATACAGGATAACCATCTGAATGGCACTGAAGGCACTGGAAAAGTAACAAAAAAAATATGTTCCTCACAACCTCACGGTATAGTGTTCTGCTAATTAGACCTGATACATGAACTTCAGGGGGTCCAGGTGGTCGCTCACCAGAGGACAGGGTTGCTTAGTACCAGATTCTGAAAAGTCTTCATAATGCTTGAAGTGTGAGCTTCTGGCCTGTAACCTGACATGTCACCGAAGCGTGCCTCCTTAGGGGCCACACAAGACGTCATTAACCGCATAGAAACTGTCTGTTGAGTTAAGCAGAGGGTGAAGTGGTTCTGGCTGATTTTACACAGCTGACTGGCGCAAGACTTAAGCACCAGCGCCAGGCCCTACAGCTTTGCCGGGCTGGATACTTGATGCTGTGCAATGAGTTTTACTCTAAGAAAGATACAAGGGACCTCAATGAACTAGAATCTTCGTGAGGTATTAGTCTTAGCATTTCTGATTGACAATAGGTTTTCAAAATCTTGCCTTGTTCCTCAGACCCTTCTTGGAAATTTGGATTTTCTATACATATTACAGTTAGTCCCTGAGTTAAGAACGCCCAACTTACAGACAGCCCGTATTTACGAACAGATTCTTTTAAACTCTCTTATATAAAAAAATTGGGTAAAATACAATGGTTCGTAATAACGAAAACACACACTACTTTGTGGTGCTTCTGAGAATATTGCGCAGCTTCAGCTACTTTTATTATCACTGTATAATAATGATTATTATGTTCTGTATTATTTTTCCGACTTATCTACAAATTTGACTTAAAGACAGACTTAGGGAACAGATCTCATTTGTAACCTGGAGACTGCCTGTGCTCTGAATCATTGTTGACCCGTGTGTGCCCCTTGACTGTATTTCTTGAATCAATCTTGCGCTTGGATCTCCAGTCTCAATCATTACAAGAACCTTCCGCAGGTTATTCACCAGTTCTGCATGAGACCGCACGGGTAGTTAAAATAGTGAAACTCAAGCTGTGATAGATGCCTGGCCTCTATAGCTAGTCAGAAAAGTTTAGTTTTAATGCCAAGAGTCATAACTCAAACATCAGCACTGGTCCTTTTTTCTGGCAATTCCAGGTGTCTGTCAGCATTTAAATTACCCTGGGCTGTTCTGCATTTGGTGGAAATATACTAAAAAAATTAGGTACAGTGGTTCATAAGGCAAGTCAAGTCAAATCAATGCCAACACTTGTCAAAAGTGTTGCCAAGCAACAAAAATGAAATGGAAGTCTAAATTAACATTACACAGACTGGAGCTTACAAAAAATCTAGCCTTGAGCCTTAAAGACCTGAATGAGACAAATTGCTGTACTTTCTGTGTAGAGTGTGGAACCTCCAACAAGGCCTGCAGACCAGTATTAAACAAAGCTGAGGATGAGTATCTCAGTGAGGCTATGGAAAGAAAACACTCCCCCCCCTCGCCGCCCCTTCCGACCACTACTGTCCTGCAGCATTACATAAACCGAGGTCGGTCATTACTGCTGCCTTAAACAATGGAGAAAATAACGGTTCCTCTGACGCTCACAAAAGCCATTCGGAATCCCTTATGAGAAAGCGGGGTGAAGAAAGGGATCGTTCTTTCATAGCGGCCTCACTTGCGGCGAAAGAGAGTGGAAAATATGAGGGAGAAAGTGAAATTTGGCCAAGTGCTTTCACAATAGGCAGTTATGGGGGCCCAAGTCATGACCGCAAGAATGGAGTAAGACCCGCAAAAACTTGGTGCTCAGGGGTAGTTTAGTACATTTTCAGCGTCCTTTATACAGCAGAACATTCTCTCAGCATGTCCCAGTGTCATACAATAAATTTCCCCATAATTTACAGGAAAAGCACATCATCTCCTTGCTATCCAGAAGAATACTGCTCATCTTCTGTTTGGTCTCTCCTTACTTTACCCCTAAGGAGTGACGATGATCAACACATTCAGTATGGAACATAATGGAAATGCTCACAGAACATAAGATCACTCTAAAATTTCCTGTTAGTAAGAGTTTCAAATAGATAGCATCTATCCATAAACTACAGCAAGTGCAGCTCAACAGATGCAGAGAGAATGTAACTGCTAAGAGTTTGCTGTGGGTACAGCTTATTTTGGGGGTAGACTGGCTTAGCGAAGACATTTTTGATTGGACCAGTCCTTTTAAAGTCTTTCAGCCATACTGGTCTCTAACAAAGATCTTTAAAATACAGGATACATCTAACAACAAACTTGGTGGCCTCCATTGTGCCACTAACACAGTTCCTTGTGTTCTTTTCAGCAGGGGTTTCTAGCGGACAAATAGAGCTATCCCAAAAATCTCAACAATATCTAACAATATTTCATTCAACAATTGCTTTTTAGCATAAAACCTACCTCTAGCACACACTGAAACCAGAGATGAAGTATCCCTCAGTCAAATGTGAGCTGAGATAATAAACAGTTTTTAAGACATCAGTCTGCTCACACAGATCTTTTATGAACTGATGCTGTAATGTATAATATTCTATTCGTTATGTTTCCATCCTGCACCCCAGTGCATGCACCTTTTCACTTTTTCAAATGCATCAATATGGGGTTGAGATACTGCCAATTCGAATCTGATGCAGAAAAGGGCAGCATACCTGAACTGCTTGAGTAAGCACCCAAATTCACAAATGTAGCCACATAAGAACATGCGAATAAAACCTAATGAGGAAATTCATAACATCAATAACTATTGTTATAGCATTGAAAGACTCGTGGTTTCAGCCTCAGTTCCCAGTTCTTTGACTCTGTGTGCTTCACTGGGTCCGGGCAGCAGACACAGGCCCGGAGGGACTGCCGTCAATAGGCTTAATGACTCTCGACTGGACAACGCCGGCCCGGCGGTCCGGAACTGAGCCCTGTCTCCACACTATCACAACTGAGCTAACAGCCGCTGAAAACAACTATCAAGAAGGCCCTGGGTCATTCCTACCGCCATTCCTACCGCCACCCACTCATCCTATCCACCCCCGCCACCCGGGAATGGTGACCACAGGGCAACTCTAGCAGAACTGTATCCTCCATTGTGGCGCCTGGCCGTGGCAGAGAATGGCACAGTTGAGATAAGCAGATCTTGTGACTGGCCCCTTCGGTCATCGCTGGCACCGGTGTGGCTAGACCCGGCTGCTGGCCCTGGGCCCTGGCAGTGCCACTTCCTGAGCAACTCTGCATTTTCCCTGCAGGCTTCTTACCTCTCAGCCGTCGTTGGCCTTTTCTCGTTGCCTTTTTTTTTTTCCTCCAGACAGTCTGGCCCGTAGCACAATAACGTGAGGCCTCTCTTTTTTGTGCTGTCGGCCATCCGTGGGCCCAGGGTGCGCCTTTGCTGAAAAGGGCCCCATGCAAAGCCAGAGCCAAGGGATCCTCCTCGATGATCCGACGCGTCGCCCGTGGCGCCCACCCGGCAGACAGTCTGGCATCCCTGTCTGCTGTGATTACACAGTAACAAGCGGACACTAAGCCTGTCCCCCTCAGTCTCTAACACCTCATCTCCAGCGCGTGGGCATTGCTCTAACAATGACGCCCCTGGGCTCCATGTGAGCTGGCTGCAATAGCCCAGGGATGGGAATTATCTAGATTCCTCTGACATTTTGGGAGAAGACAGCATAGCAGAGCTACCAGAACTCACCGGACGGGACTGAGGGATAGGAATCGTCTCTGGGTTTTCACAGGCAAATATCCTGTTACCCACACTGTGCTCTTGTACCACAATAATCAATGTTCTGGCTGCCCTCTGCTCAGTATCAGTAGGCCCCATCATGGCTGAGACCTCCTGAAATGTCCATGTATATGCAGCCTTTAAAGAGTAGTTCTTCCTCAATTATTGTAGCCCATTATTCCCATATCAAAGCAATCCATCTGTTCAATCACCTTCAAACCATTTATCCAGTACATGGTTATGGGGGGTGGGAAGTGGGTGGTTATATCCTTTGGTGAAGTGTGTCAGCAGTTATATGTCATTCACTTTACATAAAAAGTTATTTTTTCTTCAAGAGAGGCACTTCCAAATTAACGGCAGACGGATCTCTGACGTTTCGTTCGGGAATTAAATTCCACCTCGGCATCACCATACGACATACACAGACATCGACATAACACTGGAACAGACGCTGCAAGGACGTTAAAAAATTTCCTTAAAAACAAAAAAAAATAAATCAGATCCGGTCTTAGAGGGATGCAGTTAGCCTGCCATCTACTGTCAGACCAGCGTAGCTACATTACCCCAGATAGCGGAAAACTACATTTCAGCAGTAAATGTATATTAGTACTTAATATTTCAAATGGGGGTGGCACGGTGGTGCAGTGGTTAGCACTGTTGCCTCACACCTCTGGGATCAGGGTTCGTGTCTCTGCCCGGGTTCCATGTGTGTGGAGTTTGCATGTTGTCGTTGTGGGGTTTCCTCCGGGTGCTCCGGTTTCCCCCCCACAGTCCAAAAACATGCCGAGGCTGATTGGAGTTGCCTAATTGCCCATAGGTATGCGTGAGTGTGAGTGTGCCCAGCGATAGGTTGGCGCCCCATCCTGGGTTGTTCCCTGCCTTGCACCCACAGCCTCTGGGATAGGCTCCGGACCCCCCGCGACCCATATGGAATAAGCGGTTATAGAAAATGGATGGATATTCCATCAAAACTTAAAGTGTTCAGAATATGGTATTCTTTATGCATGTGAAAGTTGAACAATAGCTGAACAGGATAGGAGGGTATTGAAGCCAAATGGAACACCCAACGCACTTGTTTATGGTTTCTCAAAAAATATCTTTTTAGTAATATTGTAGTCTAATTATATTTTGTGTTGCGGAACACTAGATATGATATATAGTTATTTCATATAAGAAAAACGAAAAAAAAAAAAATCACTTGTGCTTAAATATCATTTTTACCTGAGCCACTGGTAAAAACATTTACAAATAAACGGATATCGACAGCTTCTACAACTGACTATTAATTTAAGCAATATAAGTTCATTAGGTCAGTGTTTCTCGACCTTTTTTTGCCACAGCATGCTTGTCATAAGGTAATTATCCCAGGGCACACCATTGATTAATATGTACTGCTAATTGGTTGTTTGTTACTAATAACACGTATCACATACTGTAGCTCTTAACCTGATGGTTCAGGATCCAGTATGTTTTCTGAAATTTTCCTTTTCAAAAATTTGTCCATGATCCTGTCTTTTTACTGCAGGGCAGTTTGCAAATTGTCGTACACATGTACATGAATGGGTGCCTATTTTAGGGTGGTCTTACGCTTGGCTGCATTTGATTGTGGGATAAGTATGCTTAAAGTCTATTGGACAATTAAATTCATTAAATGGCAGCTAAATAAAGTTTTTTCTTCATCTAAGATACTTAAAGTACATTCTCAATTTAACGATTGATATAAGAGTTTATTTTATTTAGTTTCTCCATGTGTATGTATATGCCCTGTGTTATTTTTGGGGTTGAAGTGACCCCGGTCCATTTTCAAAATGAGAATAAATTCTATAGAATCTAGAATTTAGAACGGAAGAAGTAAAATACACAAGGGATATATGTGTGTGTACACGGCACACCTGGCCACTAACGGCACACTAGCGTACTGCGGCACACCATGAGAAAAATGCTGTATTAGCTGGATTAGTGTAATAACTGCGTTTTTTTAAGAAGCAGGAGATACCGCACGGCCTACAATGGCAGGTAAAACCCATCCGCACCCCTTCCTGGCGGAACGCTGGCTGAAACACAGGCCTGCTATCGTGGTAATCACTAGAGAACTTTGTGCCTACAAGCAAAATATTCTGCAGGAAAATACTTTACTCCCTGCAAGTCCTTGTTACACTTCACTGGTAAACAGCGCCAATCTGGGCCCAGAGCTTTAAGACACCACCAGTGGAGAATAAGGAAGCACCATCGCTATACAAATAAGAAGAGCTCTAAACAAGGGCAGCTTTTCTCAACAACAGAACAAACGACAGGGAGCACATTGCAGTTCTTTGGATGCCAAGCACGATAAGAAGACGCCATCCAGCGCGTTCAGTAATACAGGGCTTGGAATGGCTTTCAGTAATAGAAACACAATCTTAGGAATCCTTGCATGCAAAAGGAAAAACAGAAATGATCCATTTCCTGGACAGGGAGGGCTGTTTACAGGAGTGTGGTACATATAGGCATCTCAGAGAGGGTGGACCCACTGAGCTGTATAACACATGGTCTGGCCCTTGCCACCAAGAGATGAGAGGATTTGGATCTGACTTCCTATTGTTTTACTGTTTTGTGTCGCCATTCCCCTTCTGTACCTTTTTGCTGTTCCAGGGAAATGCTCGGCAGCTTCCCAGAGGACCCGCCGTACTACACACCCTCTCCTGTCCCAGCCACTTTGATTCCCACTACCCGTGGGCAATGCCCTAAATACATAATCCTGCTGATTCTGGCTCAGTCATGCTACTTCTATGATTGGTTAGATATAACCAGAATCACACACCTGCCGTGAGACGCTATGCATTTTCCACAAGGAGGAATTTTCGTAGAGAACTACACTGCTCAAAAAAATTAAAGGAACACTTTAAAAACACATCAGATCTCAATGGGGAAAAAAATCATGCTGGATAGCTGTACTGATATGGACTGGGTAATGTGTCAGGAAGGAAAGGATGCCACATCGTT
>JAAGVU020000040.1:31981346-31999055 GCA_011763525.2 Mormyrus iriodes
CCTCAGTTTCTACCCCACCCCCCCGCCCCCATTCCAAATTCAGAAGCATGACCTGATTTACTCTTTAATGGTCTGTTCAAGCTGTATTTCACTATCTGAGGTATATTTGTTTGCCTGAGACTATTCACTTTATCTCAGCCCCTTCCATTTGTTCTCCCTCCCACCAATTCAGAAAACATACCAGCAAGTCAAACAGAACACATCAAATGTTCCTAGTTTCATATCAATGCATGAGCACAGGTGGTGGTGGGGCAGTATCATCATCATCATCATCATCATCATCATCATCCAACAGTCGTACCACCTGCAGTTAAAACTAGGTAATCCATTTGAAGCTAAGAAGATTTGGGCCTGGCCAATACTTGGTTGGAACACCAACTAAGAAAGCTGGGTTGCTGCTGGAGGAGGAGTTGGTGTGGTCAACAGGGGAGCCCCCTCCTATGCTCAGTGTGGATCCCAGTGCAGTGACAGGGACACTGTGCTGTACAAATGGTGTTGTCCTTCGGATGACATGTGAAACCGAGGTCCTGACTCTCTGAGGTCATAAAAGGCACCTGGGTATCTTTTGATAGAGTAGGGGTGGTACCTCGATGTCCTGGATAAATTGCCCACTGTGGCCCTTTTAAATCTCTCCTCCTAATCATCCTTATATCTAATTGGTGAATTCCCTCCTGTCCGTACTGGTGCAGAAGGACTGGCATCGCATCATCCGGGTGGGGGCTACACAGTGGTGTTGGTTGAAGTAGCTCCCCATTGCTTCTGTAAAGCACTCTGGGTATCTTGAAAAGCACAACAGAAGTGTAGTTTTCATTCATTATTATTAGTGCTAACAATACAACAACAACAACAACAACAACAACAACAACTACTACTATTACTACTACTACTACTAATAATAATAATAATAATAATAATAATAATAATAATAATTATTATTATTATTATTATAAAACAATAGGGATTCTGACGCTAATGCTGCTTGGACCCATAGTAATGTGCCTGGATATATAAGTACACAGATGCCTAAAAATGGACAGTTACTGCTTAGTGGTGTCAATCAGTAGATGACCAGAGATGCCATTTACCCTTGGAGGAAATCTCCTAGGAGAACCCTCGGGAAGTCTTCAATTTCCTGGCAAAGTCAATGACGGGGGGGCTTTTCTTAAAGTTGGTCAAATGGACAAGGCCTGTAAAACAATTTCTCCCACAGAGGTAACATAAAAGAAGTCTAACAGGAACAGGAGGTACAGAAACGTCCAAGATTTTTACACATGGAATGAAACGATTTCATTGCCATGAGGCCTCCAACACATCACAGATTTGTTGACTTTTGGCTCAGAATAGCCCTGAGTCCCAGCAGTACACACATTACATTATTCTTTCGTAAATAGGGGCCTCTTTCGAAGCAATGGCTTGCCTGAAAAGAAACCAGTCAATGGACATGGATGGAGGTCTTTTAAAATGAAAGCTTAACCCCCGCTGGGTGCATGGAGTTAAATGTCTGAAAGGAGGCTTTTTCCAAGGCTACTCACTCCTATGCCCTTGCTCATTTATAAATGGATCATCATTTTGTCAGAGTCATCTGCACCCCCTATGACCTTGCATGTGTGTTGTTATACTCCAGGATAACTGTCTACAGAACACACTTGATCATTGTGACGCCTCACAAAAAGGGAGTGGAATGATTGGGGAAACGCTTCTGCAATTAATTTGGAGGTTCGAAATGTGAACCTGGCTTAATTCCTTGATTTCTATGCAAAGTCACAAACATGTATTACTAAATTCAGGTAAGACTGCCAAAACTGCATATTCTGTCATTAATTAGCTTCTAAACATTGTAAGATTTCCTCATTTCCCCTTTTACTTCATTTTGCTCATAAACGACTTAGCAGTACCAACCACAACACTGGGCGTGACGCCACACAAGGGCTGCATGTTGCCAATGCAAGTTAGAGGAGTTAATTGTCCGTACCGGAAGGGTTTAGCTGTAAACATCTGTAAACCAAAGCCACAGGCAACATCAGCCCCCAACTATTAGGGTAATCAAATATCTCAGTTCTGCTGTGTTTGGTGAGAAAATGACGATTTAAATGATAGATATTGCTTGAGTTAATCATTTCATCAAAACAAATCACAGACAACTTTAGATTTCCCTTCCCCAGACTCAGAAAGTAGAGTGGGTGGGGGTTTGGGTTCTGCAGAATTAGTGTGGGTTGCCTGAGTCTGGGAACTAATACTCTAAATTTCTAATACTAAAATTTGAAGTTTAATGTGGCTTGAACAGCGGTTTCCATGACCACCATAGTGTTTATTCCCTGAAGTCAATTGGAGACTTTTGCATTTTATAGTATACTTCATTTCGTCTTTTTATTGTTTGGATCAAAGAGGTGAATATTTTCTCGAGGATAATAATGGAAAAATAAATGGAAATATTTGGGGACAGGAGGATGAGTGAAATTTCTGGTTCACATTAAAGATTGCATATGTGGTGGGATGCAGAACCTCCAATCCTTTCGGAGAGAGTGCAGGACGTGGGACTTAACAAGACAACCGCAGCACAATGTAGGTGCGTACAAAAGGCGATAAGCAATACAAGACCTTAATACAGAAACATGTGCTATGTTCCTAACACAATGGAATTGCACATGCTGGAGTTCTGCCAGTTCCCCTAAACATTAAGCCATTAAAATTGCACTAAGTGCATACAGGCTTACATACACATCATACTCATAGGTTGGGGCCAAGAAATGAGTCATTCACTGAACCACATTCTAACCAATTCAACCACAGTTTTGGACTAAAGCAGGATGAGAGAATATGGGACTTCCAAAAATGGTTTCAAATATTTTGTTCCAGCACAGAAAGCCAACAGCTACAAATAATACTGCATATATCGGCTAGAGTGGGGGCATAGTGGTCCAGGAGGTAGAACCTCACACCTCCAGGGCTGGAGTTTGATTCTTATCCTCATTTTTTTTTCTTGTGTTGGTTGGAGTTCCTTCTTCCCATAATCCAAAGACATGTGGTTTAGGTGGATTGGTGATTATATGAGTGTGCTCCCTGTGAGGAACAGGCAACCCCAGGATGGCCAAACTTCCTGGTACACCAGGCTTATCACCCTGAATCGGACAAATGGTTATGCAAAATAGATGGATATCTGTATGGTATTTCTGGATCCATAATAGACAGATGATAAAACTAAAATATACATATTTCTTATGACTTATTTTCTGACCTATTGGACAGAACTCTATATATGCTAGAAGTCACTGCAAGTTTCACAAACTGATAATCTTGCAGTGACAAGGAAAATTAAAAATATTGCAAACATCTTTTTATAGCAAATTTTGTTTTTGTAGGGTGTTATGTTTTATGGTCCACATGAAAGGTTTGGCTTTTCCTGGGGCTGTGTATGTACTTGCTGGGATGAATTAGGGACAGTCTTAACCTCACTACCCTGTGTGAAAAAAGTACCAACTTGTACCTTTGAGGGTACACTTCCTTTTCACTGGGACTGTACTCTCAAGGGTCAGCCAACTGTACTCTAGCTGTAGGTAAATGTACCTTTTTAGGTACAGAAATGGATTCTGAGGAACATATTTGTACCTTGGGGAACAAAACTGTACCAGGGGTGTACTCTTTTTCTGACAGTGTAGGCACTATGCAAATAAATCATATTTATTATTATAAATGATTACTAGATTCTTTAGTGTAAAAAGCGTAAAAAAAAAAATAGTAAGCCTTGATACTACATCCCTTCTGTGGCTTATAATGAGTAATGGGCACCCCCTGTTGGTCATAAATATGTTGTCTATTGATTAAAAGGGTCAGATAAAGTCTGTAAAGTTTGAGGGAACTTCGAAATTTCTTGATGTAATAAATATCCTTTTTATTTTAATAGACAATTTTAAATGTGGAAATGAAAGCATTAGGAGACAAACAACTTGAGGAAGGATTCTGTCATGGATGAATGACATTTCATAAACAAAACCTGTCACACCTAATCCTGCCAGCAATCGTGGATAAAGCTTGTCTCTGCTAAAGGCTGTATGTCTTGAGCCAGTGTTAGCATAATGTATGCAGAATTAAACAAAGTAGTAATTAGGAAAGGCTTAAATTCTGCTGCTTCACTAATTCTCAGACCTTCTTTGTTTTGAGTTTAATGTTTTGCTGTCTGTATTGTGTTGCATCCAATCATTTTACACATTATTCTTTCTCACAGTCGGCTTCTTCTGTAGGCTATCAGCTTTGCTGCGATAGCACTAGAATACTGCCTATCCTTTTCAAGATCTGCAATGGAGTGCCCTAAAAAATTTTCAATGCTGCAAAAGCGCCACCTGGTGGCACAAAGTAGGTGTAAGCCCCGTAACGGATTATTCTGTATATCAGTTGTACATTTGCCACGTATCCTGTTGTAGACAGTCTGCAGCATATGTTCAGGGGCACACATTGTAAGGTAAAATGGATTAAC
The DNA here is from genome assembly GCA_011763525.2 of Mormyrus iriodes. Lineage (NCBI taxonomy): Eukaryota > Metazoa > Chordata > Actinopteri > Osteoglossiformes > Mormyridae > Mormyrus > Mormyrus iriodes. The sequence goes on from JAAGVU020000040.1 coordinate 31,985,818, forward strand.
GAAAACTAAGACTAAAACTAGGAGTGAAAAAAATAATTTCGTGAACTGAAATAAAAATAAGAACGACAGTTTTCAAAAAAAGAAGGAAACTGAATAAAACTTACAATGAAAAATGCAATACAAATTAGAAATAGAAATGCAGGTAAAATTAGCTTTGTTTTTTATCCCCTCGTGGTTGTGGGTTCACCGAACCGGCCACAAGAAGCAAAGACCACCGGCCGCCATGTTGGTGCATTTCTCCACTGGTTGAGGTACTCGTGTATACTGGTTTCCCGCGTTCGTGAAGGCTGTATGTGCTGTTTTCGGCTGGACTAACGACAGTGTTCTAGACAAAAGTGAAGGATTATTTAAGATTCCGAAAAATTGTAAATAACCGCGGTCCCTAGAGGAAAGAGAGAGCGTTTTATCTAGTTAACGATGCTGCAAAGTCTCCATTCTCATTGTAAAATAGGCGAACACGTACTTATATAAATGAAAATATTCTCCTATATGCTAATCTTTTGTTAAAACATGAGACTATTGCAACCAGCTTCGTTTAATGGCTTGCCACTGGATTCATGTTTATTAATTATATTTATTTATTTTTATTCCTCTACCCTTTGTCAAGGTTAAAATAGGACTGTGGCATCCCTGATCACTGTTAGAATCTTTCACACATTCAGTGTTGAGTGAAATGTTATTGATGTTGGCGTTTAGACAGCTTTTTAAATTGGTGTATTCAAGTTATTCTCATAACGCTTTGTACAATAATTGTCTGATTGCTTTACTTTAATATTTCTAGGAATAATGTCTCACTCTCTAACCACTACCCCCTAGGGTTTTTTACTGGGGGGGGGCACAGGTAGTCTTTACTTTCTCCAAAAGGGCCAAATCCCAACAAGTATGTGAATATTGTAATCCTGGAATTGGGAAGGTTCTATTGGAGGTCTGTAGCTATTGATTCTGCAGAAAGTTGGTGACTTCTGCACACTGTGCGCCTCATGCTCTGTCCCCGCTCTGTGATTTTACGTAGCCTACCACTTTGTGGCTGACTTGCTGTTGTTCCCAATTGCTTCCACTAATACCACTAACTATTGCCTATTGGTGCAAGTGAAATCAAACGATATACGATATATATGAATCCTGTCTTTTAAGCTACAGTAACTTTAATAGCAGTTTTTCTGACAACTTCAGACTAAATTGCTAGTAATAATAAAATGCACAAATGTTTTTATTACAGGATATACTCTCACACTAAGGACAATTTGACACCAGTCCACCTTTGAAACGATGGAGGAAACCAATGTTAACAAGCGAACTTCAAACACAGGGCGGAGGACTGCAATCAAAGCAATAAGTTGTCAAAAAAATGTTTGATGCACTCTTTTGTAATTTAAAGGGAATTGCTACAACGTTTAGACCATGTATATGGCCCTGATGTGGTTAGCTATATCAAAATGCTCATTCGCGCCAACTACTATGCTGCCTTTCTACCATAGCAGAAAATTAATCCTGCAATATAGGACACATGACTAATGCAATGCATGCCAGAAGCACAATCCGGTTTTTTTCATCGTACTTTGTGCAGAATAATAAATTTAAGGAAGACGAATGCAGGTGTAATACAGATTTTTTTTTCCATGCAACCTTCAGCGAAAAGAACCCAACCAGCATCTTAGTTGCTCGCATGCGGACATAGGAATCCACAGATAACCAATAATGTATGCCGCTGCTGAAGCCCTCACTGCAGCCACACCTAGTGAGGTTTCATCCCAGCGTGGTGGAGAGAGGGGCGGGGAGACGCAGGGCTGATAAGGGGCAGAGCGAAACCCTCTTAGATACCCGATCGCAGTATCGCTGGAGAGCTGCGGGAAGTGCGGCGTGCACTGTGAGCTGGTGAGCGCCGGTCCTCCATCAGCATAACCCGTCTGTAATAAATATGATGCGTATTGTTAGGAAACGGTTCTATGCTCGTTTTTCTGTCGTGATCGTCTGTCAGCAGAATGTATCCTGTTTGTCCTGCATTTGATCATATATATGCGCGGCTAACAGGCTCATAAAACCTACTTTGATTTTTATTTTTTTTTAAATGGTTTATATTTTTCATGTTTAGCACATGTACGCACAAAACTAGCCAGCTAGGGGAGTGCGTTATTGTTTATAAGTGCTGTAACCTTTTGAGAGAAAAACCTCAATACTTGCATTCGCTATCGCGGTTATTTTTTATTGGCAAGTTCTGTTTTGCTTCAGGCGGATATTATGTCCATTATGTCATTATATAAAAGTAGTGTAGTGTTGTATGACGAGACATGAGAATTGTTTCCCGGCGTCAGGAATACTATTGCATTGCCGGCCGATTCTTGCTGGCATCTTAAGCTTGGTAGTTGGACAAAGTATGTTCTGTCATTGCAGCTAGGCGGCTAGGTGGATACTATTATATTTTCATGCACTGCATTTGTTTTAGGATAGGTGAATATCACCCCATTTCGGGTGGGGCCATGCATATTTGGACAAAATGGGCACAACCGGTTTGCCTATGCAAAAAAGAAATGCGATCTTTTGAAAAGATTTATTTTGTTATTGTAGTGACGGCTAGCCGGCATGGCCCTGAATATAGGAATCAGCATTTGGTTGCAAGGCCTCTTTAAATACACACAATGCCCATCCAGCTAAATAAAGTGCATATGTTTTTTAAAGCGATTTCTGATACTGCGTCGATTAGAGGACCGGATCGTGACTGTAGGTCGCAGCCGTACAGGTTAATGCTTAGTCTTGCATGCATGTGATAATGAACTTGTCTATCAGTATGGCGGTGAACGGCAGCACCGACAATATGGGGGAGCCGCTCATGCGGTACTTTGGGATTTAATTTGACTCATGTTATAATGAAGATGGTCTTTTGAGATCAACACTAAAATAAATCGGAGGATATTATTATTCTTATCAATGGTTAGATGCATTTATAAGAAGGACATGTTTTCGATTTTTTTGTGTTTGAAAAGTAGGTGGGGGGTTCCTTTTGGAGTAAAGGCTGAGGGTGTGTCCGGGCGTTGTTTGTCCTGATAAATGTAATAAATTGTGTAGTATTGGACATCATGTTTAAGATGGAATCCGTTAAATGCTTTTGCTGAACGAAAGCTTTAAAAAGTTAATTTATAACTTATACACCCAACATATACAGCTATATACAATACCTGCATGGTTGAAATATTTGACAAATTATGATTGTTGCCACTTATAAATACTATGTTGTATAAATACAGAAAAATATTCACACAATAGTTTAGTCATGATTTGAGTTTAAAGACATTGTCTATGGAGCTCTTCTCCTTTAAATTTCAGTTAGAGGTTAGTGAATATTAGGGCTGTCAATTCTTTTTCAAAAATCAAGTTCGAACGAATGTCAGGTGTCACGCAGATGTAACCTCCCCCCCAAAAAAAAAAAAAATTAAACTCAGCACAGAATCATTATTTTCAGTATTTTAACAGTCCGTACAACGTCACATTTGTATGGACCCACTAAGAGGTCAGGGTGCGAAAATTATTTTTTGAAATAATTTTGCATTACTAATAATGACTGTACCGTGTCCATTTAAAGTACAAAATATAGAATTCATGGTCTAATAAGTATAAACCCAAATATGTTTTAATATATAGCACTAAACTATGTGAATGGACACAGTGCATTTATTACTAAATGTGAATAAAACCACATATTAAAGGTACATGGCGTACTTTGACCCCCATAGTTTAATGCTTAAACCACACTTTACAGGACATGCCTGTATTATTTACGTTTATCCTTGACGTCACGTTGCAGCAAATGGGAAGTGGGCAAGTGTAGTCGGATCGCAAAAGTATTGCAAGAAACATTTTCCCACCCTGACCTCTTACGGGCTCTGTAAACAACAGACGGTTTAATGTGCTTATAGGCTACATCCATTTTCTATAACCGCTTAATCCATATGGGTTGTGGGGGGTCCAGAGCCTATCCCGGAGGCTGCGGGGAACAACCCCGGATGGGGCGCCAACCCATCGCTGGGCACACTCGCACATGCATGCATACCTATGGGCAATTCGGCAACTCCAATCAGCCTCAGCATGTCTTTGGACTGTGGGGGGAAACTGGAGTACCCGGAGGAAACCCCACAACGACACGGGGAGAACATGCAAACTCCACACACATGGAAACCGGGTGGAGACGTGAACCCCGATCCCAGAGGTGTGAGGCAACAGTGCTAACCACTGCACCACCGTGCCACCCTCTTATAGGCTACATTGACGCATTAAAATTCAAATGGATAAATTATAGTTTTAATATAGATTTTTCACATCATGTTTGAACGAATGTTTGAATATCGGTTAAAAAGTGACTGCCCTAGTGATTATAGGTGTGTTTTTTTTTCCCCATCTAAATTTGTGAACCCCTGATTTAGAGGTAAACTATAATATTTAAAGACCGTAAGAACTTCAACTCCCTGGTAATTTCGTGGTTTCTTCATTGTTTCCAGTAATCCCTTTTACTGCGAATAACACCATAAAACACAGTTATATTGATGTCTGTTCATTAAAATTAAATAGCCAAATCCCTAATGGTTCTTCAGTGTTTGCAGTCCTTCACTCTGTTGCATTATTTTTATTGGGGAACTGGATTTGTGATTGAGAATCACCTGTTATGTCTGCTTAGCAACAGTAGGCCCATGTGTTGTCTAGAGGGCAGCTCTCATGAGTTAATTGTTTAAATCCTGCAGCTCAAGCCCAGTGGCACTGATCTAATCTATTTCAGCACTTACATCTTCACTCTGTACCAGTTGGATCTCCATTCCTATGATAACATTATCTCAGAATTCCAGCTATGGTCTGGAGATATGGACAACCCTTACGAAATCCAACCCTTCAGTGCTGGTGCCTCCCCTGTAAGCGTTGTAACTCTTTGTCTCATGACTGTGTGCTTCTCATACTTTGAAGAATTTGTTTGGAGGCTGAACAATGCACAACAGATTCGCAACAGCATACCAAAGTTGTCTTAAAATCAGATCTTGTTAAAATAACTGACAGGCTAATGTCAAAACTGGAATTCTCACCAGAAAGCTTCCTGTGGAAGGTGGTTGTTAGTCTGCTTAAAGCACTGTTCTATAGATCGTTTTGACATAAGCACTGCCTGTATAGTGTATGTGTTCAGTGAAGTTTTTGGAAGGAGGTTAGTGGGAGGAACAGAGCTGAGTCAGTCTCCGGGTGATTCGTGAGCACTCAGTATGTCCAGCCAGCGTGGCTCAGCTGACGTTTTCTCCATTCGAGTTTTAACATCCAGTCCATTATCTCTTTAAATGCACTTATGAACAATCACCCACCCCCCCATATCCGAACAATAATATGCTAACGCCCTTCCATTAGATATTCTACTTGGAAAAAGGAGTTAAGATCTGCTGAGTTCTTGACACCCAGAGTTATGATAACCCTAGTTCCTCTCTAGGGGCGATTCCAGGATTTGATTCCAGGGGGCTAGGTTCAACCTGAAGGTATATAGGGCACCGAACATGGGGGGGGGGGGATCCTCAACAATAAAATCTTGGCAGGGGAGCATCCCAAACAATAAAATTTGTTCAAAATGTTTATGAAAATATGGTACAAATAACTTAATAGATTTTGGAAAAATAATTTTTCAGGGGTGCTGAGTAAGTCCCCAATGAATAAGGTGGCTGAAGGCTCCCCTAAATAGTGTCTAGAATCACCTATGTATCCGTTGGCGTTTACTGTATTTTTCGCCAGGCTGCTAGTGGACCAGTTTCTTTGCACCTGTGCAAATTCTCTTTAAGCAAACACTCTGAATCTTATCTTTTACTCAGTGTTTCTCAGAAGGCAAGGCACATGTCCACGATGGATGGCAGCTCAGGCCCTGCAGTGGTGACTGCACCCCCGACCGGTGTCCCCCACTTCGACCGCATGATGGGCAGTCCAGAAAAGAATCTGTTCCACAACCTCCGTCAGGACTTCAACATAATGGAGCAGAGAAAGAGGGTCTCCATGATCCTGCAGAGCCCAGTGAGCCTCTGAACCGCCCATGCTATTTCAGTGGGTGCTGTGTCCATGAGTCTGCCTCAGTTCTCTACTCCAGAATAGCTAATTGTTACATAGTCCTGTAGGTCGCCGATAGCTAAATAAATCAGTCTTAGCCTTGTGTAGTAGTTTACAAGACACATTTGTCTGATAATTAACTAATTCTAACATTATGATTTAATTTAGCATGGCATAAAAGTCTTTTAAAATTAATTCTCAATTTTTAATACTGTATGTTTTGTATTTTATTCTAAATACCGTAGTGCTTTCTGCGTTTGATATTCCTTATGGTAACTGTTCCTCACTTCCTTCTGATATAACACAAAGGACTTGTGAAATCACATTGCTCAATGTAAACAGGAAGTACATGAGTCCCTTTTATGAATAAAGTTGATCTTCTGCTTATAGGCCTTCTGTGAAGAGCTGGAGTCATTGATTCAGGACCAGCTGAACAAGGGGAAGGATGCTACCAACCTTCTGGCCTTGCAGCAAATGGCAGATTTCTTGACCACCAGCATGCCAACTGTGTATCCTATGATCCCCCGAGGGGGCATGGCCACAATCAACATGAGTGAGCATTTCCATCTGCCTGCACCTACTGCAAATACACCCTGCTCATAGCTGTCCTCTAGGGTCCTTAGTGATAATAGTACAGTAATTTTAACACCACATAGTGCCCTTTATAATTAGAGGATGGCATGGCTGAGCTTGTCTGTGTTCCTTAGAGGGCTCTCATTCCTGATGATTCATGGTGTTTCTATCCCCTTGATTTTCCTCGTGGCTTGTTTCTGCAGGCCTGGGGATGGTTATCCCCGTGAACGACCTCCGTGGCTCGGCCTCTGTGGCCTACGAGAAGGGTGAGAAGCTCACGCGCTGCAAACTTGCTGCTCTGTACCGACTGGCAGATCTCTTCGGCTGGTCCCAGCTCATCTATAACCACCTGACTGTAAGCTGACCGTCAGACATCAGTGGTCCGTCCTCATCCTGTGCAATGTTATGTGAACCGCTGTGACTCAACAATACTGCTGCACGATATCACATCGCAAATTTATGTGCATGCTAATAAATACCAGGGCTTTAGTTCAGTGGTTCCAAATCCAGTCCTCAGGAACCCACAGTCGGTCCATACTTTTGCTCCCTCCATGCTTCTTGACAGAAAGATCTCCATACTGGGAGCTGGGAGGGAGCAAAAATGTGGACTGTCTTTGGGTCCCCAAGGACGAGATTGGGAAACATTGCTTTAGATGATGGGTGTAAACATTTGTGTAGATGCTTACTTTTCGGTACTATACGGACGTTTACTTACACCTACAATTTTGTCAGCAGATTAATAGTAAATATTAATGAGGAATTTTATGGCACCCAAATGTTAGTGATCAGTATAAATTCGGCATATCCTTATGTTTAATAAGTGTCGGACTTTAAACTGGAAAAGGGTACCACTGACATCTTTTTACCCTGTTTATCCACAATATCTCCTCTTCCAAAATATGTTGTGGCTGCTGAGCTGTCCCTTTCTTCACCATCACTTCAGTGCTTATCGCTTCCATGATTTACCAAAACGGTAGCATGTGGTGTGCTCTGCCAACCGGATTTAATAAACGTAAGAATATGCCAAATGAATACAGATTGCTACCTCTTGGGTGTCTCAATACGCCTTTCTAATATTTTAGGTGTACTGCTAATCTGCTTACCAAATTGTGGGTGTAAGTAAATGTCCATATAGTACTGAAAAGCCAGCATCTGGACAAATGTTTGTGAGTCATCTAAAGCCCTGGAGATTATTGCATGTGTGCCAAATAATTGCGATTATTGTGATATTATATCATGGAGTCAGTCCTATTCAATACACACCACAGCTGCCTACTTATGTAGACATTTGGATGGATGGATGATTCTCAATGTCACTAACAGTTTCCATACTCCACCAGTATACACACATTGACTGTGATGTAATCCTGTAGCCGTTGAATACGGTATTCTGTTTTACTGGAGGTTTGGTGGTAACTTGATAGGATGGTTGTTGCTGTAGTGAATAAACAAACTTTGAAACAATCTGTCGATTTTAAGATCAGCTGGCAGTAGAACCTTTATGAACTATGTCATGTCCACGGTTCAGTTAAACTGACACAGTTGTGTGATGTGATAGATTGCAAATTACTCCCTTGTTGAAGCCTGACGTCATATGGCTGCAATGCCCAGCTCAACGATGGTTTTGCATGTATTGCAGGTGCGTCTCAGTTCTGAGCGGGAACATTTCCTGGTTTCCCCGTTTGGACTTCTGTACAGTGAGGTCACAGCCTCCAGCCTGGTGAGGTCGCCCCTTGACAAATCTAGCCTAGTAATGCGGAATGCAGTCTTATTGCTAAGTTGGTGGCTAAAACTTGATGTAGCTATTTTTGTCTATCTGGACAATGTAATACATGGATATTTTTGTATTGTAGGTTAACCAGAGGAAACCAGAAATTCCACAGTTTCAGTTTAGAGTAGTATTTTTTTCCACCACAGATTTTAGATGTCTATTGTAATATTTCAGCCCGGCTGTTTAACATGGCGGGTGGAACGGATTCTGTTTTATCGTAGGTGAAAGTTGACATGCAAGGTGAGATTGTTGACCGAGGGAGTACCAACCTCGGTGTGAACCAAGCTGGATTCACCCTCCACTCGGCCATCTACGCAGCCCGACCCGATGTCAAGTGTATTGTCCACATCCACACGGCAGCTGGCGCCGCGGTAACGCCCTGTACTTCCAGTTGTGTCTGCCTTTTCTAGTATGGAGGCCCTTATTGGCTACTGGAATATTGATTTGCTTGAATCAGTACATTTGGTTCTCTATGCCGAATTACAGGTTTAGAGCCTCGCAAATGAAATTTTAAATATTGAGCAAATGAACCCATATGTCTCAACAGATGTGATTTGGCCTCTTACAAATGAGGTTTCTAGTAATTAATTATTTTAATCAATGCATGATCAGTGCTGCTTGTTTTCATTGGGTTCTCTCTGCGCCCTTTCCAAGGTATCAGCCATGAAGTTCGGCCTACTGCCCATCTCACCTGAGGCCCTCTCCCTGGGCGAGGTGGCCTATCATGACTATCATGGCATCCTGGTCGATAAGGAAGAGACCCTGGCTATACAGAACAGCTTAGGCCCCAAGAAAAAAGTATGAAGGGTTCTGTACTGGGCTGATGCATGCCAGGGGACCAACATTGTTTTTCTGCATTTCTGGGGATACTGAAGGGAGCAGTTTCAAGCCACACTTGTCTTCCAGGTGCTCATACTGAGGAATCATGGCCTGTTGTCGATTGGGGAAACTGTGGAGGAGGCCTTCCACTACATTCACAACCTCGCCACTGCTTGTGAGATTCAGGTACTGAGGCAGACAACCTGAGCGACAATGTTCCCTCTGTGGAACTGAAGTAGGACTTGGAGTCATTACTGATCCTCATACCCCTGTGTGCCTTTAAGTGCTGTACATGACATGGTTAATCAATATGATGGTCAATAAGACTCTTCTATAGATTGTTTGAGTGGAATCCCTTCAGAATCAATTGTTTTGCAAGGACGGTCAGCTGACATTATCTTTAGTTGGCTTTAACAACTGGTTTATAGAGTGTAAAAGCAATTTTGTAATGGGAGTGGATGGAGCATTTAGATTTACAGCAATCTGAAGGCAGACTTTGTAAATATCCATCAGTTAAATGGGGTTTAATGAGGTCTGATTCTCAAGTGACCGATCAGGAAGTCCTTGCCAGCTGAATTATTAGGTAGGAATTTGCACAGGAACCTATAGCAAGCCTAGTTTGCCACCATTTTTCTGGTGGTTGCTTTGTGACTCTTTTTCTGGTTCCAGGTCCGTACCTTGACCGGTGCTGGGGGGCCTGACAACCTGGTGACACTGGACCCAGAGAGGTACAGAGCCAAACGGCAGGGGTCAGAGTCTGGTGATGAGGAAGCAGAGGCCGAGGGCGACCAGCCGCGGTGGCAGGTCGGGGAGCAGCAGTTTGAGGCTTTTATGAGAATGCTGGACAACCTGGTATGAGCCGCCGGACTCCTCGCACTGCCAGCACTCTCTAGAGTTCCTGCCCATGTGCAGTGGCGGTTTACACCACTACTCAAACCATGAATTTGTGTGGGGGCCCCCTGTTGACCACAGATAATCACTACACTTTGTGGTCGGGAGCCTCGAAATGACTCTTTGAGCGGGGCCCCAGAAAAAACAAACCCGCCCTAGCCCTTGTGACGCAAATAGATGTGAATCCAGACTTCAGCTATGTTAATAAATTTAGAGTAATTTAAGTTGCTTTTAAATGCCTGCTTCCTGCTTTAAGACAGACCACTACCTAGCTAATGTAGAAAGAGTATTTTTGGTTGTTTGAGTTTTTTTCTCCTTTATTAGACTAACATTAAAGAAGCAAAATTAACCTAAAGACATATTGAATGACAAGTGACTTGGACCTTTCAAAATTTGGGTGAAATAGAAACTCCATGGGGCCCACACAGGGATGTGCTCTTGCACTATACCGCAATGCCTTTCCATGTTTCTACCAAGGGATACAGAACAGGATATCCATATCGCTGTCCTGCCCTGTGCGCCAAGAGTAAGAAGAACAGCAGCATTGACATGCCCTTGGCCTTCACCGGTCGCTCCTACAATGAGATCAACGGCCCTGGCACCCGCTCCCTACCCAGAACCGGCGGGGCATCACGGCGGCTCAGTGCAGGCTCCTCTGACGGTGGCCCCGGGTCTCGGGTCTGGAACAACGTCACGCGTGGCCATGTGAAGCCCTTGCTCAGGTCTCTCTCATCTGGAGTCTGTGTGCCCAGCTGTATGACCACCTGCCTGGTTCGTACATTTTCTCTCGTCACACATCTGCTTATGAGACCCATTTGGGGAATGTGCTATGGCAATACAGCACTGTTAATTTATTTAGCTGTTTTTTGACCTTCATAGAATTAGTTGCTTGTCTGGGTTTTTTCACAAAACATATCCTGCAAGTCTTTCTGTGGTGCTTTGTCTAGGCCTTTAACACCACCAGGAGCATATACAGGGGTGGGGCCATAGAAGTGCTCTTCTGAACTGAAAGCTGATTGGCCCCCAGAGTGTGCCTTCCCTTGTCACTCATTCAATTCAAAACATATCATTGGCTAATGATAAAATTGCCTCCACTGTATGAATTTTGCCCCTCTTAAGCCCCCCCCCCACAAAAAAAACTTAGAATCACCCCTGAACACCACCCTTTCCTGTTTTTGAATTTTGGCAGTAGCATGAAATATTATCTTTCATAACACTAGTGAAAATATGACCACAGCCCCTTTAATGTGATTATTAGTAGTATTATATATAAAAATAAGCAGTGTTTCCATCAGCTGCAGAAGCTTCCTGTTTTGGATGTGAAAAGGGACTTATGAAAACAGTCATAGGCATGTTCTGGTGTATCAGCTGAGCACTGTACCTGTGTGCTGTGCTCGTCTGTTCTGCTTTTGGGGCAGCTGATGTCACTATACCTAAAGGCCAGTTTGTTTCTCTTTTCCACATGCTCTTTTAGCTGCAGACGAGGGGACATGAAGTAAATTTCGTCATCAGAGGCTGGCTGCAGACGACTGCAGTCAGTGTGCATGTAGCTCAGATTTTTGTCTAGTGCGGCTCTGGTCATGTCGACCGCGCATGTGCGAGATGATTGATTAGGTGCTTCCAGTAGGTGGCAGTGCAGACTTTCACAGATCAGAGGTCAAATGCAAAAGAGTAGAGGAAGAGTGCGCTGCTGTTTAGTTATGGTGAGCAGCTCCATGAGGAGGGTACATCACATCTAATTATTCACACTGTCCAGACATTATACCGAGATGTATATATTTTAAAAATCAGCACTATAGACTAATAACTTTGCAACTCTTGAAAAGTCTACCCATTTCACTACAATGCTTGTATTTGTTTTTGTTGCAATACATCTGCCCTCTCCTGGTCTGGTGGAGTATTACTGCTGCGTGTATGCACCGACCGCAACCATCCACGTCCGCAGCCAAATGTAGTATGAACACAGACTGTGTCCCCAGCTCAAAAGCGCACACGGAAAACTGAAGTATGATTTGACCTTAATTCCACCTGTGTGTGTTCTGGGAGTTTGTGGTCTTTTTTTTTATGCTCTGCTAGGGTTTGGTTTAGTTATTCACATTAGCTTAATTGAGAAGAATAAAGTGGACGCTGCTTATAGTGATCACGGTTATAGTGAGCAACTGCCTGTATGGATCAAAAAGCTTGGGACAATCATTCCTATATAAATACCGTTTAAATAATTAATTTATAGTAATCAAGCAGTCTGCTTACAGTTCATTTGGTTTTTTATACATGACAACGGATGGAAAAAATTAAAACTGCAGTATTTATTTTTTTTATTTCACTTTGATAGCCCTACTTTGCCTTGCGGTAACCCGTCTGCTTCTGGCTGGCTACCTGAGGTCAATGTCAGATATAGCCTCATCAAAGCTTATAATAAACTGCCAAAAAACGAGCCACAGAGATGCCGCAGCGATACTACAATAAGCTGTATATTAAGGGACATATTTTGGACCTAATCATTTCCAAAGGTGTGCACATTACTGAGGTTACAGTGACTGACGTTGCCCCCTCTGATCATTACTGTGTTTTCTTTAAGATGACCATCGCTGCTGATATCGGCAGAGCTAAAACAGGTGTAATCAGAAAACGCTATATAAATGAAAATACGTGCATTATTTACAGACTGTTACAACCACACCAGTTCTACCTTTAGCCCCAGTCAATGATTTTGTAGACAATTTCAGTTCCAAAGTTATAAACTTATTATAGATGCCATTGCCTCCATGAAGGCTGTGTGTGATTGTCTTTTGTTTAAATGTGTTCCTTCTGCCTTTGCAAAGCACTTTGAATTGCCTTGTCTGAATTATGCTATATAAATAAACTTACCTTGTGTATGTATGTATGTGTGTGTGTGTGTGTGTGTGTGTATGTATATGTGTGTGTGTGTGTGTGTGTGTGTATGTATGTATATGTGTGTGTGTGTATGTATGTATGTGTGTGTGTGTGTGTGTGTATGTATGTATATGTGTGTGTGTGTGTGTGTGTGTGTATGTATGTATATGTGTGTGTGTGTGTGTGTGTGTATGTGTGTGTGTGTGTGTGTGTGTATGTATGTATATGTGTGTGTGTGTGTGTGTATGTATGTATG
>JAAGVU020000040.1:31999155-32017883 GCA_011763525.2 Mormyrus iriodes
TATGTATGTATATATATATGTATGTATATATATATATGTATATATATATATATGTATATATATATATATGTGTATATATATATGTATATATATGTATGTATGTGTATGTATATATGTGTATGTATGTGTATGTATATATATGTGTATGTGTATGTATGTATATATGTATGTATATGTGTATATATATGTATGTGTGTGTGTGTGTGTATGTGATCATCTGCTTATAGTGATCAATTTCACCCAATCAGGCGTGATCACTGTAAGCGGTTTCCACTGTTCTTGTATGTCTGGGTACTTATTAATTGAAACATTTCAGTTTTGCTGTCTGTTAACATATTAAATCTTTATAATTTTTTTTAATAGTGGTCAAAGGAGGAGGGTGCTCGGCCGCCTGCTGTGTCCAATCAGTTTGTTCCCCTAAATACAGACCCGAAGGAGGTGCTGGAGATGAGGAACAAGGTCTGGTATAGCCCACAAGGAGTACGGCACATCGGTCTGTGCTCTCATCTTCTCAGTAGTATATTATCCCTAGTAGTGCGTAGGCATTGTAGGCTACTTGGATCTTTTATGGATTTTGATTTATTTATTTATTTTTTTCTTCTTGGGTAATTTTAATGTGACATGACATTTGTTTAAGCAGCTCCTAAAAACACCACTACTATATCTACTACACTGCCAGAAAAGAGTTCCAGTCTGTACTTTTCCTTGTCACATGGGCTCCACCCCAGTGTAGGGTCTGCAACTGTACCCTAGCTGTAGGTAAATGTCTGATTTTAAGGTACAGAAATGGACTCTGTGGAACATCCTCATGGTACAAACAACATTAATGTGCGTGCCCCCAATGGTGCAAAAATATTCCTTCAGAGTCCTTTTCAGTACCTTAAATTAGACTAAAACATACATTTACCTACAGCTATGGTACTATTGGCAGACCCTCGAGGGTACAGCCCCAGTGACAAGCAAAGGTACAAACTGGTACATTTTTTCTGACCGTGTACCACTATTAGTACTGAAACTAAGACGACGATGACAACTTTACTTTTTCTGCTTTCAGTTACTCAGTCAAATATTTCTGTTCTGCACAGATCCGTGAGCAAAACCTGCAAGACATAAAAACAGCTGGGCCCCAGTCCCAGGTTCTCTCTGGGCCCATGATGGACCACGGCTTTGGACAGGTGAGTGTGACACCTCCGGCCGCCTCCTGACTTCATTCCATTTGGTGCAGTTTGTCACCTGCTGGTCCAAATCCATCCTGATGAGTAACTGGGGTGCTGTTCTTTGACCACAGAGGGGTACCATCTGGCAGGTGAGTGGCCGAGGTGACCGGAACACTATCCCCGAGTGGGTAAAGGTTTTGCTCACTGCATTTCATGCTTGATCTCCATTTGAACTCTGTGGGGGTGCCCATGTTTGGTCTGGCATGACATGCTCCGGGCTACAGAGACACAACCCCTGTCTTCGGTACTAGTCAAACTTTTGGGGAGGGATCTGCTTGCGTTTCTCTTTATCGGTTCCTCTGTGTGAAGAAAGTTGGAGTTTTGGAAGTTCTGTGAATTCTGAGGTCACAAAATGTGGACTTGTAAAGGTGGCAGATGGATTAATTATGCCTGCTGAAAGACTCCCAGTCTACTATTTTTGTTATACTCATCCTTCTGAATGTTATGATGTCACTTTAAATATTACATGCCTGTGCTGTTCATCAAAACAGAGGAGAGATGTTGCACCTCTCTGGATGTTTGACTAGTAATGTTTGAGTTTTATTATTTTTTTTTTTGCATGACAGGGCCATCCCATTTGTGTTTGTCGCCCAGTGTTGCTTCCCTTTGCATGCCATGAGCATGTGTGTGTCCACGTGGCGAGTGGCTGCACGCGTGATTCTGTGTCCGCGTGGCGAGTGGCTGCACGCGTGATTCTGTGTCCGCGTGGCGAGTGGCTGCACGCGTGATTCTGTGTCCGCGTGAAGCCTGGGATGTGCCCTATGTCCATGTGTTTAGGTGTGTGTGTGTGTGTGTGTGCCATGCGCGTATGTGGTGAGTGGCTGTGTACTGGGGAGCGTGTGAGCACCGCTGGTGCTCTGTGTCCACATCCGCCTGTCCCTCCTTGACGCGCCTCAGCATCTGCTCGCGTACCTCGTAGATGTGGAGGTTTTTACTGACAGCAGGGGTGGGAGTGTGTGCCGTTCACCCCGTTTACTGTTGCAGGACGCCCCCCTGTCAGACTGTACGGACACGCTCGATGGGCTCGATCTCTCAGAGCACGTCCGCGTCCCTGCTAGGGCTGATAGAAAGGTACATGCTGCCATTTCCATACACTGCTTTGCCCATTTAACCCAGGACAGGTCCACCAGTGACCCTCCCCACGTTATATTGAATGCTCAGCTGTGTGATGCAGTTGGTTCAGACCAAACTGACATTATGCTTCCATTAGCTAGGAAATTCATTACATCATATTGGGCTTAGTGTAGTCTTCATGGAACATCTAAGGCAATATGCTGTTTTTGGATACTGGTAAATCATTGGATATTGTACACCTGGCATTTATGACTCTGACCCTGTACTTCAAAACGGTTAAAAGTTTGATCAGTTTATAAAAAATTCCGTTTTTTCTGCTTGTAATTTTTCATAAAGTAAGCCTTCAAGGACGAGAGTATTATTAATGGGGAAAGCTGTTAAATGTGAATTGTGCACGCAATACGACTTATGACAGTTTCGTGCTCATTTGAGGGTCACAACACCTGCATTTGTTTGTGGGTCTGAAACAGCAGGTGTCGATCTAAGTCTCGGTAAACTTGCAGACGTGTCCCAGAATATAGTGAAAGATTTGAATTTGCTTATGTGTGGGTTTCAGTCGGCTAGATGGGGGTTTCTGTTCGCGGAGAGGTTTGGAATCGTCAAGCCTGTAGAGCCAGGCAGGTCTGGACTGGAAAACCAGTCCTGGAATGATCACTATGTCATACATCCTTAACTTTTCCCACCAGACAACTGAAAACTGCCCTTGTATTAGTTATTGTAGTCTTTATTGTGACGTGCACAAAGTAATAAAATTGAAGGGTCTAACTTAATCTGACAGTTTTAAATATTAGTTTTTAGATTTAATTTTACTTTTGGGTTAATAGTGGATAGTCCCTGTATTTTAGTTATACAAGTTATTAGATTCCATTTCAGGCAGGTAATTTTCCTTTTGAGCTACACATTAATTTAGAGCACTTAAAATAATATAAATGTCCTTGTATTCTACCTCAAAGAGTGTACTATTAATATGGCTTTTCTGTAGTAGAACGTTCATCCCCTCTGGGTATCTGAATCACATAAAATCTTAACCATTTTTTTTTTTTCTTTATTGGTTAGATATTTGATATTGAGCCTAGATTATCGATCCCTTTTTTTTTTCGCTTTAACTATGGCTGAAATTAGAAATTTTAATGTTTTTATATTTTTCAAGATTTGAAGAATTTTTTTAAACAGCAAAATTATTTAAATATGGCTTCTACATATTCTGAAATGTGTGCAATGCATTAATTCAGAAGAAGCTACCGTGCTGTTTAGCATTCATATGCGATGGGATATGCCTGCCTGGTCACCAGATGCTCTTGTAATAAGTTTTACACATCATGAGCTGGCTCCATGACCAAACGGAACATTTTGCACAGATCGATGCATTCTATAGTAGATAAACATGACTAAATGTGTAATTAACTGAAATCAACTTTAAGAGTTAACTAACTTGTTTTTTTTGCCATGTTTTATGAGTTTGCCAAGTAGCCTGAGCCTTGTCTCTCCATTTATATATGCATTATTGCCATTAAAAACTTCCATTGTTTGGAATGAATCCAGCTTTTTGGGGGGAGGGCAAAGGATGATGCTGTCCTTGTGTAACCTGAAGCATTCCATATGTATAGTTCTAATACATTGCTGTACCAGCTTTTGCTAGCTTTGTCCTCTGCATGCAATCCTAGACTTATTTTGCTCAATGGGCAGTTAAGGGGTCTTCAACTACTGTGAATTGTACATCGTCAATAATAATAAATAATGGGTCGATAATTGATCTGAACATGCTTAAAGAGAAATGACCTTTTTGCTATTTGATGTAATGGCATGGTGGTGCAAAGAGGCCACTGTGCCTTTAAAATGCTCTGGAAGTCATGCAGAGTTCTGGACATTCTAGATTACCATAGTTACTACAAGACAAATTGAAGGCCCCCTGACATGGCAGTCCTCAGACCTGATATGGCTGTAGGATACAATTTCTGCATTTGTGTTGGTGTGTATACATGAACGCATTTAAAAAAGGAAGTAAATTTTAAATAAAAAATAAAAATACTTGCACTTCTTTTACCAACAGGGGGAGCTAGTGACTGCTTCCAAAGCCATCATTGAGAAGGAGTACCAGCCAAAAGTCATAATCAACAAGACTGGACCGAATCCCTTCAACAGACTGACAGACCAGGAGCTGGAGGAGTACTGTAAAGAAGTGCAGCGCAAGCAGAAATGCCCAGAAGGTATGACATGGCATTACAGCGTGAATAGAAGCCATGAAACCACATTCTCAGTCTGGTTCTTGGGGCCATGCAGACAGTCCATGTTACCGGGAGTGGGGAGGGAGCAAAAACGTGGACTATCTGGCTGGGAACCCGGAGGGAGCAGAAATGCGGATAGTCTGTGGGTCCCAGAGGACCGGGTTGGGAATTACTGTCCTAATCGATTCTGTTGGGTTTTACGGTCAGCATTTTATTCTTAATTATCAATTACATAAAGGTGCCAAAGGAAAAGTTTTAAAAAATGCCAAAATACTTGCCGGGATTTTGAACCCATGTGTTTATTAATGTAAAAACTCCTTAGCTTTCCCAGAGATTTGGCTCTACTGAGATTCTGATGTATTTAAAACCATGTGTATGAGTACATAACAAAATATTTGAATAAGAAATGACCTGTGGCATGTATTTGGGTGGTAGCTGAATCAGTGGGTCTATGTCCATCCTCAGACCAGTCACAGGAAATTGAGGAAGACTCAGAACGCAGGAGCCAGAGCTCTTCACCAATCAGAGAAGATAAAGGTAACAATCCTGAGCATATTGTTCAACCAAATTTTCTGAAATGTTTTACTACTGAACTAAATGCAGTTCATCATCTGGGCCTTGCAATAGTTTATGTGGAAAGCATATTTATAATGAATACCAAAGACTTACTTTAAATGTATTAAAGTAACAGGAAGGGTGGTTTTGATATTTCAAGGTGGCTAGTGTTGGTGTTGGGGGAGCAAGTGTAGTTTCACTAAAAGCTGTGTAGGTAAACTTTCAAAATGAATCGTTAGGCAGGATCCAAAAAATGATGGTGATGGAAAATGACTGGGATGAGAACATCACTTAAAGATGAAAATCAAATGGGCACATCACATTTCGAAGTCACGATTTATGAGTGTGAAAGCGATATTTAACACTATTGAATCCACAGAGTATATAATTACAGGGGATATGATGGAATCAGTGAGTGAAGATACTAAAAAGTTCAGAAAGCAAAAGGGGCTAATGGCACAACTGTAAGGGAAGGATGGGTCTGCACAGGTTAATGGACCTGCTGCTGATCTGGAGGCTGACACATTGGTATGTTAAGCTTTTGTCAGAGAATCACCCATATGAATGAATGAATGGATGAATGAATGTTACATTTTTATATAGTTATTTTTCAAGACATCCAAAGTGCTTTACAGAACCAATGGAAGCCACTTGAACCAACACCACTATGTAGCACCCACCTGGATGATGTGATGGCAGCCATTCTGCGCCAGTACATTCACCACGCAGTAGCTAAGGTGGTGAAGGGGCAGGAGAGAATTCACCAGTTAGATGTAGGGAATGCTTAAGAGGCCAGGTTTGAAAGGGCCACAGTGGGCAATTTAGCCAGGACACCGGGGTACCACCCCTGCTCTTTCAAATGATGCCCAGGGATCTTTTATGACTTCAAAAGTAAGGACCTCAGTTTTGTCTCATCCAAAGGATGGCGCCATTTTTACAGCACAATGCCCCATCCCCACATTAATACAAACCATGCGATTATGGAGAACACAAAAAAAGCCTTTTCTCGAGTTAATAAAATAAAAGGGCCATTTTAACTTTCCACTGATATATTCCTAGGTCACTTATTTCCCTTTCCTCATGGTCTTCCTGCCTCGTTCCTGTAATATACTTATGATTCCTGCCTGTGCTTCTTTTAATTATTCAGGATCAGAGGATGGGGAAGATGAAAAAGATTAGTTTGCCATAGTAAGTCTCGTCCTCCCTCACGTTTTTCCTGCTGAAACCTTGCATTACTTTGATATTCACCCTTTTAAATTCTTGTCCTCCGAGCTACTTTTACAACCCTCTGCAAAAAATGGTCTTCAAACTAAATGAATTTTCGGAGATGGTTGCGAAGAGGTTTCTTGATTTCCTTCTGTTCTTGGAAGGCTGTGTGATACAATTCTGGCACTTCTGCCCCCCGCATTCTGTGTTAAATATAAATGGGACGGCCCAAGAAGGCCCATAAAGGGAGTTGCTTTGTGTGTTGCAATAACCTTCATGTTAGATCATAATGACTGGAATGACTTCCTGGAACAGACTTCGCTGTGTATAGACAGGAGACCCAGCTCTATGGGTTTTGTGGATATGATAAATTTTAAGATTTTTTTTCTTCTCCTTCTTAAACTTTGACTTTCCAGAGCCATGGCAGAAAGCGGCCCAGGTGTGACCATTTTTCAGCGTCTCTTCCAATCCAGTCCTGCTCAGTAGCCCCCTTCAGCCCTAGGTCCTGGAAATTCTACTGGCTCAGGTTCAGCCCAGTTCTTCTGAGGAGAATTGAGAAACGCCAGCGCTGAGGATCCCTCACTGTCCTTGTACTTAATGGATACCATCTTTCTTTCATTCTGTGGCCTCTCTGATTACCTCCTCTATCTTCTGATTGGCTGTGCCTAAGGCCTAAACTTTGGGCAAGCCACCACTCATCACTGCAGGCCAAAGCACATGCAGGCTTTTTTGTCAGACCAATTTTGTTAGCTATGAAATGGCCAGTTTCTCAAGAGTACTTCATTTATGCCAATTTAGCTTTAAATTCATATTCAAATAATCTTCAGTATCAAATATATGGGGGCCCAAATGCCTGCATATAGCGCCACCTGCAGGGAAGACCCTAGAAGGATTAGTGCATTTTACCAGCAGGCATCAGTGAATTTAACTTCGTAATTTAAAAAAAGGCACATTAATCAGAGGTGGTATGTGGTTCTAGTTCCTCACTTTTAGTGTCGCTGAAACATGTTAACCCTTTATCACCTGTGAATCCATGCTTCAAATTCCTTCATGTTCTGTAATCAGTGTCAGAATGGCAGGGCTGAACTGTATTTAGATGTTACCTTTTTAAACTTTGTTTTCAAATATGTATGAATGTTTGTATGGGTTAGTGTAAAAAAAAAAACAAAAAAAAAAACACAAGAAGCCTGGGAAAGGCTGGAAAAATGCTGCATGAGAGTGTATATTGCCTTACTATTTGCTTAAGGAATATTACAAATGCAAAGCTCCCTGTAAATTACTCTGAAGCCGTTTGAGGTTCACCTAGCAAGTACCAAACAGGACCCACTGTTACCTCCCGAAGCGCTTCAGAGGAAGACGAAACGTACAGTCGGAGAAGCAATCCTGAACATTTTTTTTCTCCTGAGCTGTTATTTGCTCTTGTATTCCTGTTAATTGAACAAGTCTGCCCATTCTATGGATTTTTATTTTTTTTGCCCATGACATCATTCTCTTTAAACTTACCACTAAAATGTGGGGAAAATCCCAGGATGGTGGCTGTGTCTGGCATGCTGGACCTACCACATTCAAAATCATCAGCATCAGGTGTCTTCCTCACTCAAATGCCTCGTTAAACAGTAATTGGACCCTTTGATCCTGTATGCATCCTTTGTGCATTGTTGCAGCCCCTTGATTCGCTCATAGGAGCAAGGTGCTTGCAGGTGTACCTAATGAACCAGCCACTGAGTGCGTTTACCAAATGTATTTTGGTTAAAATAAAATGAGTCCAGGTGTAATTCTTCCAGCTCTTAATTCCTTAAAATTGCTTTGTCATGTGAACTAGTGTCCTTTTAACCAAGTATCAAATGCCCACTGATCGTACAAAAATGGTGGAAAAACCATTTCTGCTACTTCCTGTGAACAGAAGCAATCTGCTATGGGTTGAAAGACAAACGCTCCTTGAGCTACCATTCCTCAGGTCCTTTGAAGTGAAATGTCTGCCATCAAGTACAAGTTATGGTTCCATAAACCCATCTGTAGATAAATTTGTCGTTTATAGCTGCAGGTATATAGTACTACACTAGCTAATATCCTTGCTGCCTTAGCGTTGCAAGGTGGTGATATGACTCCTAAGGCCCATGAAGGTTCCTTAGTTTAAATTTGAATGCTGCCTTTCTACTACCGAAGGATAATCACCTTTGGAGAATAGAGTCAAAGCAGAATTATCCTGATGAACTGAAGTATAAACAGCAATCATCCATTACAGAATCACTGTTTTCACTATACATATCAACCATAGAGCCTCCTACAGATGATGATAGCAGATGATCCCTGGGATGAGTTTGACGTAGTTCTGAACTTTGACCTGATGCCCTATACCGGCCTGTCCCTTAAATAGAGTAATTGGTATTGTATCAATACAGCCGACCACTCGGTCGAAGAATGAATTGAATACACTAGGCTTACAAGATAATCTGAATACTCATATTGTACCCATCCCACACTGCAGGGTTATTTTTTGAGTAATTATGTCAACTCATGACTAGGAATGACCTCATTAGGTTGGAACAAGAGCTAGCATATGCCTGCTTTTCCTCAGTTTAGAGGGAAGTCCGCAAAGATCACTGAAAGATCCATGCCTGAGTCACTCTGTGCAGGGTGGAGAACCTGTGTATTGTGTAGAATGGGCTCATCAGGAGGATGCCATGGAACAAGGCAACCACCTCCTTTGCAATTACATTCTGACCTGCAGCCCTCTGCTGTGTTGTGCGAGAATTGATTGATGGCTGTCTATACACCACATGGAACATCAGGGGAAATGCCCTACTTAAGGAGCTGGGTGTGAGTGGGTTATTTTTCAACATATGCGTCTCCCATAGCTCCTCCACAGTCAGAGCTTTCCTTTCATTTCTTTTGTTCATAAATAAAGTCTTTGAAAGTCTGAGTAGTTCATGTGCATGACTGAAAAATATCAAGAAATTCTAACAGCTTGACTTTTATAGAACAACCAGTAGTGCAATCAGTAAAATACATTCCTGTGGTATGACTAAATAGGTTTAACCATTGAGACAAAAAAAGTATTGACTTCCAAACTGCAGAAAATAGTATGCAGCTGGACATTATATTGTTGGATGAATGACAGGCAGTAAATTAGTTTTGCTGACAGTATTAATTTGATAGCGCATAGATCCATCATGTTTATTTGCACCAAAACAGTCCCTCAAAGCTTCAGGCAGCTAGGCACCAGCTTTCTGAGTAAGTTGAACACTGATAAATAACCAGTTGTATCATCTACATTTTAACGGTAGAAAAATACTGTAAGCTACAATGACGTTCCAAAACAGTCACATACACAATGTTCTAGAACAGCTCCCTTTACATAATGGTGAAGCCCCGCTTTAGTGGCCTGAAATTGAGGTACTGAAAGCGATCTGAAGGTCCATTGTGGCAAACTGATGTTAACACCAGTTTACGTTGACATTTCCTCATAGTAAATGTAAACTGGAGAGAGAGTTCAACGAAAAAAGGCATAAAAAAACATCTACAAAAAGCACAGTGTGGTGTCCATCTCTGGAGTAGACGAGAGCAGTGCACCTGTCCAGCCCTTTGACAACTCTTTTTGCTTGTCCTCCACCTGCGTCTGACAGTCACTCCTTTTTTGAGTCTCTCAGACTCTTCATCAGGACCAGGGGAATGAAAAAGAAGACAGAGGCTACAATGTAGCAAGTCTGGGCTCCAGCCAACCAGTACACTAAGTAAAAAAAGAAAAGAAAAAAAAAACACCTTTTTCAGATTCCCAGCATCAGACAATTACTCAGTACAATTCACATACCGCACTGTTTAGACTGACTAACATAATACATCGCATCTTGAACTAGCATTTTCCAGTTTATTAAACCCATTAGCTTGATTTTTTTCTTGATGTTTACTTTATGGCAATAAATTCATTAGGAGGATAATGTGAATCCTGAAATAATGGCTCTTGAGACTAGCATGCAGGACCGCTTACACAGCTACCCACCAGTGACGCGCGGCTCGCTTTCTAAATGGGGCTGAGCTTTAGCTGTCCTGAGAAGGAACTGACCTGAGGATGCCACCACAGGTCCAACAGCCCGCGCCAAGGCCCCGAGGCTGCGCAGGATCCCCATCACCGTGCCCTTCTGACTGACCGTACCTGGGGATGGGTAATTTCACAGGCTGCTAAAATCTTACAGACAAGCAAAATGAACAGAAGGCACCTAGCAGCAGTCTGTTACAGTAAGACTGGTCTCTCACTCAGTTCTATAAACCCAAGTTGTCCGCTCACCGTGCTCGGAGACGAGAGTTGACAGGCAAGGGACAACGACAGCAGCAGCTGTAAAGGAACACAGAATAACACAAGGGGGCGATAGTGAACTTCAAGGGCACGAACAATACTGGAGAATTAAAACACGGCAGAGGTCTTCAGTCGATACTTTAAGAAAGCGGTACCAGCCGGCCCCTGGAGCAATAGGGGGCTGACGGGCTTGTTCAAGGGCCCAGTGATGAAATTACTTTACTAACCACAGGATTTGAACTGGCAACTTTGAACCCGCTGCTTCTAAACAAATCACTAATCTTCATTACCAGAGAGCTCTACTTTGGTTTCTTCTGTCTGTAGAACATTTTCCCAGAAGTGTTGTGGTTTCCTTAGGCTCCGGCAAAGATCAGTCATGCCTTTTAATGCTTTTTTTCCCCAGCAGTAGTATCCTCCTTGGCTTTGGCCCAAAAAGCTCTTTTTTGTTTAGTGTGCGATGTGTGGTATAAGCAGGGGCACAGATGGGGGGGTGGGTTATGCCCCATCAAGCATGTCTGGGTATGCTTTATGCCAGTTTTATGCCCCATCAAGCAAATCTGGGTACACTTAAAGGTTGGGGCCTTTTGCTCATTGTTTGGTGTCCCCAGTTTCAAAAATCTCTCCTGCGCCGAGTTGAAACCATCAGTGCAGGTCAGCCTTAAGCTCTGTGAATGTTTTATTTGACCAACCTTTGGATACTTTCCTGATCAATTTTCCTCTTCCCCCCAGTCCCCAAAAGGATCTTGACAGTTCTATGAGCAGGAACCTTCAGAATAACATTGCAGACTTTTTAAACATGCCAAGGTCTTTGGAGAAGGCCTTATACCCTTTGGAATTCTTTTGTTTGGTGATAATAGCATTTATGATGCTCTCAGATAGCTAAAAGTAACCCTCTTAAGCATTAAAGGCATCTTTCATTGGGTAATTCAAGTCATGTGAGCACTGAAATTTGAGAGTCATTTCACTACAGTGCCAATCTAGTTCTTTTATTTTTCAAAAAGATATCAATTCTTCAAAGTGTTGCATCATTGCAGCGTTTCCATTTTTATAGTTTTTCCTCCCATTTGTTATGTATATTTTTTTTAATCCTGTGCTGTTCTGTATCAAACACAATGGTGCATTTACACCTGAACTGTTTCACTAAACATTTTTAGGAGATATTTTAAATGATGTACGTGAAATTCAGAGGTACCAATAATGTTGACCAGAACTGTATAAAAGCTGAAGAAACGCGTCTGAAGAGTAAATGTGAAGATGCCTCCCCCCCACCCCCATTTGTGAAGCTTACCGAATGAATACAGCAACAAGCCAGCATACAGCATAATCATGTTCCAAGCCAGGCCAACGAGCATGAAGGCTGGGATCAGTAACAGGACTGCCTGAGAAACGGGGGAAATACAAGTACATTTTGGCTCAGAGTCTCAATACTTGCTGTAGTAAACTAAAAAGACTGCACGCTTGCCCAACAATCAGAATAAAGTGTTATTTTAAAGTAAGTAAACCAGGTGGCCCGGCTTATGTAGCATGAAACCGAGTGTTTACCCTTTGGACAGTCTTGATCTGGTGCCCAGGTTTAATACTGCGAGCATAACCCCCTTGGATTGTTGCCATGGTGATTCCGATGAAGAAAAACATCTTTCCCTGTTGCATGCTGGGAGACAGGAAGGAGGTAACAACAGAGACCATGCTGACTATAGTAACAATATTTATAGGCTTAGCATCACAGCAGTGTGGCCTAGTGTTTACTCAGCCTCAGATGGGGCTACTCTTCTCCTCTATGGTTCTTACCTGGTAAAGCGGAAGCGCTGGTGGGTGAGGAAGCTCAGCGTGTATTCCAGCCCAGAGAAGAGAAACAGGTATGTGAAGTAGACCCAGCCAAGCACCCTGAGGTTTCGCATGTCTACGTTTCACCAGAGAGAAGGAAAAAAAAAAAATGTTAAACTCAACCAACTTGGTCACCATCTTTGCAGGGACCTGGCAAAGCTATTAAAGCTCATTTTCATGATTTTGTATATGATCCTGATTATATCAGTTGTGAATTCTCCCCAGTTCCAGTTATTTGACATCTGATCTGTGACTGGTAATGCAAAAAAAACCAAAAAAAAAAAAAAAAACCCAAGAAGTAAAGGTCTGAGAACAGCATTATACATGAATGGAGTCCTTACCTATTTTACATTCAGTAATATGACTTGGATCAAATCAAGTTTATCAAGTTGGTATCAAAGGAAGAAAAAAAAGTGTGAAATATAATTTATACTACAGAGTATATTGAAGAAAATCTAACATGCTTGTTTCACGTCCAGTTGCGAAGTAACCAGCTAACCAGGTTTTAATGAAAGTAATGTTCCCATTGCTTACTCTCTTCGGTGGGTGGATCCGCCCTCCGGGTGACTGCAGAGAAGTGGAACAGGTTCACTGGGTTGATAAGGTCCACACACTTCTGGAGGCCTGAGGATACAGAGGGCTAAGAGAAGATGGGAGGGTCAGCACCGGTATGTTCTACCTGCATGTCGCCTTTTTGATTAAGGTCTCAAATATCACTCAAATGGCTTTGTCAAAATTCAGACCAACAGAGGCCAGTCCAAGTTCCCGTTTTACACGAGGTAAACCAGCACCACTCATCATACGGTGTTTTCACCCATTGGCAATCCCTTGCTTATTCTCTTGACATAATTACAGGTTCCCATTACTTGTCGGAACGTGTCAACATGCGGGGTGATTGAAGGCCCCCTCTCCCTGCTACTCTGTACATTACACCCTACTGTTCCAGACATGGATCACTCAGCTCAGACTCAAAACTGCTGGGAAAAAGGCACAGATTTATGAAGCTTATTTTTAGCATTCTGTTCATAACTGCATATTACACTGCACTGAATGACAGATATTTATGTAAAACATAAATAAAACATACTTAAATAGAAAGCTGAATGGGGGACCTTAGGTCAGGGTATAAGCCACTCTGTTCTACATAACAGCTAAATTCAAAATTACTTAGAAAGTACTTTGCTAAATCTTGAACTAAAATCCTTTCTGAAGCCTAGAACCTGAATCTGTTATATTTGTGTCAGTTAGTCAGTTAGAACCTTCCAGAAAGGTGTGACTGTGAATCAAGAGGAAACGCAGTGGTCACTTGTGGGAACTTATAAATTGAAGGAGTGGGAAGAGAGACGCACGTCCACCACCTTGTTCTCCTTCTGTAGAGTCTCTGCAAGCATGGTGAAGATGAAG
This sequence comes from Mormyrus iriodes, assembly GCA_011763525.2. Lineage (NCBI taxonomy): Eukaryota > Metazoa > Chordata > Actinopteri > Osteoglossiformes > Mormyridae > Mormyrus > Mormyrus iriodes. Next base: position 32,012,955 of record JAAGVU020000040.1, read on the forward strand.
AGCAGGTCCGCCATGGAGAAGCCCAGGGCCAATAAAGCCGGAACCAAGTAGAAGGTCTCCTCTTTGCTGGCTCTCGATGCAAAGTAGGCCCCAATCATCGGGCCCAGCGTGAAGCCCAGGGAGTAGGCCACGCCGATCATTGCCTGACAGCAACAATGTTTTTTACCACAACTAAGCATGAACACAGCATACTTGCTACCAGACAAAAAGAAGAGTCTCACGCCAAGACAGGTGCTACTAAAGGAATTCCCAGGTTTTGTATGAATCACCTAGAAGATTAATATCACAAAATGATTTCTTAGTTTGATATTCTTCATATTGAATTTTAAAATGCTCATACTAAGGAACTCCACAACTGCTGGCAAATATTTTAAATGAAAAACATGCATCTGGTAGTTTGTGAGCTTTTTAGGATATGCGAGACCCTGTGTATTTGTTAATTATAAAGGCAAAGTAACATTTCAAATTATTTTTTCATACAATAAATGGCTGGTATAGCAGTTAAGTCCATTACCTACCATGCCTCGACCTCGAGCTTTAGGGCAAGAGAGGTCAGCGACCACAGCGGTGCAGATACTGACGTTTCCCTTGCAGACACCTCCCACCACGCGGGAGAGCAGGAACACGCTAAAGTTCTGGGACAAGCCCCAGAGGGCATAGGAAGCCATCAACCCCACCTGAAAGCACAGCACAATTGGAGGTCATCAGCCACGCATCTCAAAACAAGCCGTACAGAACAGGGACACCAGGTACCTTTGTTTCTTAAGGATGGGAACAAACGGTTTCCAGTTCAATTTCCAGAATAGATCCTGCTGAGCTACTCTTGATTTGACAGACTGAACAAAAATATTTATGTTGTACAAATTGAGGTGGTCTATAAAGTAAAAACTCCAAGTACACAAACAGATTTCAACATAGAGATCACATTTTAAATTACAAAAAAGACAAATTTCGCATGAACAATTTTTGGTTAAGAGTACGTATTATATGAATTTCTAGTAGTCATTAATACTAGGTAAGAAATCCTGGCTGAAAATATAATAAGTAAAAAATGTGCACTCTTTTTTGAATATCCATGGTTTCAAACTGTGTATTTCTGTTCACAATCTCACTTCTGTAAACAAAAATCCATCCTGATGCTCTCAGAACAACCGTTTACTCAGACCAAATGGTTGGTTTACTTTGACCAGAAGGTAGATTACATTTATGGGGTATTCCATGCATTCTTAGAATCTCATTTTAGGAGAAGAGGAAACAAACTGGTACAAACAGTTTTTTAAAATTTCAACTGAAGACCTTCAATTATACGCGAAAGATACAACAGATACTGTGTATTAAACGTCAGCAGCCAACCGTGGTCAACATCAGCAGTGGCCTCCTCCCATAGTAATCTGATGCTGCACCAGTGAGGGGTGACGATAGGAATTGCAGCAAAGAGAAGAGTGATCCAATCAGGCCTGGGTAGTAGAACACAGAGGCAACAATGCATTACTTGCAAATTGGGGCAGGTCAGTTTATAGTGATAAAAGATAACTGTGAGAAACAGCAGCAGTACAAAATAGCTATGGAATTCAATTCTTTACATTTTTGTCATAACAAAAGTACCACTGCACAAGTGGTAACAACACAGCCTCATATACATTCAAAAACTCTACATAGCCTAAGTCTATAGTCTTACACATCACACTAAATCTCTGCACACACCAGACAACCTGAAACTATTAATTAAATAACCATTATGTAACAGGTTAACTTGCAGAATCCAAAAGAAGGTAACTCAAGTTAGTAAATGAAAGACAACCTGAACTGGGGCTATCTGGGACAGGATTTGGGTCACCCCATTTCCACATAATCAAAAAATTTTTTTGAAATACTGCACTAATACCCGAGAAACGTTCTGGGGACTGAAAAGCTGGACAGGGAATATTTGTTTTTCACCACTTACCTCCAAAGAGCACACCATTATACTTCGTTTCAGTGGGAGCACCAATGGCTTCTCCAAACCAGTTCACGAGGCTCTGGAGCGAGTGATACACACTGTCCTGTTGGGTGCAAAAAAAGCTCAGATGCAGCGGTGCTTTTACCCAAAGAACAGAGCAAATAGAAAGTATTCACTCTCATGGTGGCACTCTTGAGTGTTGTGAAGCAGGTCTGGGAACCATCCAAAAGATCTACCTGGAAATAAGTGACAGCCTGATGATCTCTTCATCTACCTTCATATCATGTATCGAGTGGAAACAGCCAAAGGGCACCTTGAATCCAGTGCACTGAAGTCACGCTCAGCCAGGAAACCACTAACCTACCTCAAAAAAGCCACTTCCATCACTGCCCAACAATATCTCCAACCCCCTGTGTATCCCACCCAAGCTGGGTTGCAAGCAAGGCTACAACGACTGGGTAAAACAATCCAAACTGTTACCTCTGTTTGTCCATAATGATCAAGTATGGAGGGCAGAAGAGGCAGAATGAGGGTGAACCCCAGGAGGTCCAGAAGGAGCAGGACGAAAACGACAGCGATGACCCTGGAGGAGCTGCTTTCTGCTGCGTTCGTCATCCTAATATCTAAGAGAATAAAGACTGCAGTAAGTTAAGGTTACGGCACTCTTGTATTTAAGACTTTCATGATCGGAGCTGCTTAATGATAACTGGACGTTAGTCACTATTAAAACGGCAAGCAATTCGCAACAGCAGCCAGTAATGAGTGTTAAGGAACTAACGTGTTCGTCATCCTTAAAGTCAGAACGAACTGCAGACAGAATTGCAACACAAGCTTTCATAATAGTGGAGCTACTGTTTTGCATACCAAGTTTAGGACAGTAACCTGAATAAAGCATTACTCAGAAACACTTCATTATTGTAGTTTTTTTCCAAAATTTTGTGAGTTACATATCACAATACTGTAAGTGTAATCCGATACATTTCAGCACGCATATTCAGTATATTTCTCTTATGATTATTTTTTCCTGGTCTGTATTTTTGTAGTCACATTTTACGGAAAGTCCCCACTAAAAACTAAAGATCGCGTTGCGTACTGGTTTGCCTGCGTCAGAAAAGGAAGCAGCGTTAAATGCGCACCGCCAAACGCACCCGCAGGTACCGCAGTCCCCGCCTCGCGTGCCGCCGGCCTGCGCTTTACCTTCAGCCCCGCTAGAGCTCCTCCGCGCCGGGGCTTCTGCACCGTGACACACCTTTCGCCATCTCCTAACCAGGAAGCGGTTTCGTGTTTCAGCGGCAATGACAGGAATGCCACGCATGCGTCAAAATATCGGCGACGAATTTTTAAAAACGCTCACAGAAACGGAAGTTCAGTTCCGTGATCAGAAACAGGGGTGGCTGAATTAAAAGTTACGAGTCAATCTAATTGTGGCCGTCTGGAGGAGATAGGAAAGCTCAAGCCAGCGAGATGCAATCTCTTTCATTCTGAGTTGTGTAGTTTCAGTGCATTATAGTAGTATTCTCTTTACTAAGGTGTAAATTAGCTTTATTAGCTTTTCAAGTCTTTAAAGGAGATGTCCGATTTTTTGTACTTATTATTATGAACCATTAATATTTTAAGCATATTCTGAATGCCAGGGGCATCCGCATTTTACTGCCTCTGTGCATCTGATATCCAAATGTGATTCTTGATCTGTGCATGAAGCACAGTAATTTGTTTCCGGTTTGTACTTATTTCTTCCCTGTTATGTCGTGTTAGACCTTACTATTTGCAATGTCGTTGTGGCGCCATTAATAAATTGCCCTTTCTACAGTATATTTTGTTCTCAAAGGAAGTTCGTTATATTACACGATGTTATCATGGTTTAAGGATTAGGCAAGTATTTTATAGTGCAGAGCCAATTTACCTGCATTTCCACAACTGGAGCTGCTGGTGTACTTTAGAAAAAAGTTTTTTTTCTTTTCTGATTTACATCATTGTAACACAATAAGAGGACATAAAAATGTTGTCAGGGAGCTGGAATAACAGCGATGAAAAATGTACTCTAGTAGAAGTAATAATATGAATATTTCATATCCATTACAGGGTAACGGTGAGCCTGGACTTAATTCAGCAGGCAAAGGGACCGGGAACATCCTGGTACTTCTCAGCGCAAACACTAGCATAGATCTCCGAACAGCTGACTGGCCGTGAGTTTAGTGAATGTTTATAAAGCTGAAAGTTCTGCCAAATATTCACTTCAGCCTCGTGATCTATATTCACTGGGCTGATAGCATTCAGGCGCCACGCCGTATCTCCAACGTACCGACGTGGCTGCGAAAAAATGTATAAATAAAAATCAGGTTTGCCCAGTGATCTGACACTAGATCTAAGAGGCGCAGCTCAGAGCGCACCTTTCACTCTCAACTACACCAACAATAGGCCTCCTAGCCAATAAGCCAATTAGAAATAGGGAAGGGGTGGGCCTTGGGTCTTGGCCAAACAGATTCAAAGATTCAAAGTTATTTTATTGTCAATTCACATTTGATCGAAATGCCGTTTCTCGCTCCCTGGTGTGCATACCCTCCAGTTTGAAACTAGAAAGTTTAAACTAGATTACAAAAGCTTTTTATAAAAAGACAGATAAGACACAGGACAAACTGACAGGGCAAGAGACATATCGACAAAGTGCAAATGGTAACAATAAATAAGGCAGTTGTGCAAATGATAATAACAGTGGATAAGGCAAGTAGTGCAAATGGAAGACAATAGAATAAGGCAGAGTTGTGCAAATGGTAACCATAGATAAACAGTCCTTAATGGACAGAGTTCAGCCTCCTGACAGCCTGGTGGATAAAGCTGTTTAAGAGACTTGTGGAGTGGGCCCGGAGGGTCCGGTACCTTCTCCCTGAAAGCAAGAGCCTGAAGTGGGAGTTCAAGGGGTGGGAGGAGTCACCAGCAATGCTGATGGCTCTGCGGGTGAGGAGGGTATGGTAAGTGTCCGTGAGGGGGGG
>JAAGVU020000040.1:32031847-32050185 GCA_011763525.2 Mormyrus iriodes
AAATGAGAGCATCGCTGAGATTCTGCAAGCCGCTAGTTGATGCCCTCCTAGATGGTTTGAGGAAACGGTTTGGAGATGTCATCTCTGATCCTGAACTAATTGCAGCAGCCATTCTTCATCCAAAGTTTAAAACCTCCTAGACCAGTGATGAAGAGGTCCTTAGACTTGGTAAAAAAATGTCCAATTGTTTCCTAATTTCAAGTAGAGTAGGCTTTGAAAAAAAAATTAAATTGTAGTTGCATAAGCTTACAGCTTAATGACAATGTAATATAAAAATTATGATTAATCTATAATTGTTTCTGATTAAGGGCACAGTTACATTAAGGAGCATCTTCCTGACCTTGATGAGGGTCTTCGGCCTGCTGACAACTCCTCAAGCACTTCTGATGAAGAGGATTTCTTCTCTAATATCAAGCATACACAGACACAGGAGATGACCAAACAGTTAGATGCATACCTAACATGTGCAGCTGAAGGTGTGACTATGCTGACCGCTTATCCTGCTGTATGTAAACTATCGCATAAGCTAAATAGAGCCCTGCCTGCTTCAGCAGCATGTGAGAGGTTTTTTAGTGCAGCTGGAATGATCTTTAGGCCAAGACGGGCAGCAATCAGCTCATGCAAATTTGAGAACCAGCTTCTGCTTAAGCTAAATAAGGACTGTTTGAGTTTGAGTAATTTGACCACACAGATTGTCTTGATGACTTGTTAAAAATAAATGACTTGTTTTCTTTGTCAGCTCGGGTTGTGTTTCATTCTGTAACATTTTACCAATTTCTTATTCTAGAGGTTCTACAAGCTAGTCAGAGGCATTAGGTATTGTATGTGTTGTACCAATAATGCAACAATGCGGTGAAAAAAAATGTACTTTTAATACTTAAGTATTTTTAAAAGCAAGTACTTCAGTACTTTAACTTAAGTAAAAATTTGACTGCACGACTTTCACTTGTATTGGAGTAACATTTAACCAGTGGTATCTGTACTTTCACTTAAGTAATGAATGTGAGTACTTTGTCCACCTCTGCCCCAATGTGGCAATATATCACTCATTCTTGAGAACAGGGACAAAATCTTATTTTGGAGGGATTTTTATTTTCACGCAATTTTTCATGCTGGGAAAATATATTTTAACAAAGTCTTGGCTATTAAACTTTGTAATGGGCCAGTCTCCCAGTGATTTCATTTTATCTTAAACAGCACTTTTTTTGCAGCTAAGGGTTTGAATATTGTCAACTCTGTCAGTCATATAAAATCGTATAATATTATAATACAAAACACATTTATAACACAACAACACACAGTATGTGTACAACAGAAATTTTTACTGACAAACTCATTTTTAAAAATGATTCTGGGCATACTCTTAATGAATATAGCAGAAAAAAATCCATCTGACAGAGGTGACATCTCAATGATGGAGCTGACATCATATGAAACAAAATAATACACAAACTTCTAAGAAAACTTTGAAGGTCACAGAATGCCACTTCAACATCTCTTATTTTTGATTGTCTCAGATTTTAACACAACTCTATTACATTGAAACTTCACAATATCTGATGGAGTTCACACCTTACAGATTTGACAAAATTGTTATATTTTTCAATTTCACAGCATAGTCTTAGTGAGCTATTTTATTTTTTAAAATTTGCTAATATGCATTTTTAAATCATAATTTTTATGCAGGCAGGCGAGTAGGCACAAACCGACAAGGCGACAGCTGCAAGCGGGCAAGCAGGTGAGCAGGCAGGAACCTTATAGGCGACTGCCACGGGCGAGCAGACAGGTGAGCAGGCAGGAGCCGTCTGGGCAACGGCTGTTGAGAAGGCGGGTGTGGGCAGACAGTCAGGGGTCTTCTGAGCTACGTCTGCAGGCGAGTGGGCAGGAGCCATCTGGGTGTGCAGGGTATGATGGGACCCTCTGGTGGCAGGCACAGCATGGCAGAAGTACCCTGTGACAGGCTTTAATCGGGCAGGAACTATCGAGGCAATGGTTGCAGGCGAGATGGACGCCGGTGGGACACCTGGCGGGGAGCGGAGCTGAGCAGGGACACCTGATGGTGAGCAGGCACAGCAGGGTCCTCTGACAGTGAGCAGGACACAACAGGTACAGCCCATGACAAATGGGACAGAACCGGGGTACCTGGAGAAAAATACGAAAAACTGATTCTCTCTTGGCCAGGAACCAGGGTAAGTGCTGAGCAGCCTCCTAGGGGCCTGGATCCTGGACTACTGGCTGAGGAGCCTCCTCTAGGCTAGGAGCCTGGAGCACAGGTTAAGCGGTGAGGACAGGATCTGGGGAGAGACAGACACCAGAGACAGAGATCGCAACAATGGAGGCCTCACTGGGATCGGCCGCAGTAGCAGACGTCTCCCCAGAGTCCAATGTAGCAGCTGGTTGCCCTGACCAGGAGCCAGCTCCATTGACAAAGGGTTCTGGGGAGACTATGAACTTTTGGGACAATGGGGTTGGAATGGCGACGGTCTCACCATGGTCGTCCTTATTAATTTAGACAATTCTATGCTTCCAAGCTTATGGGAACAGTTTGGGGAAGGCCCATTTCTGTGAGTTGGTGGATAATAGTTCAAAAGGATGTCATACATACTACCACCCTGACCATTTCCTGGATGAATCCACGCAAGTGCGATTAGTGATTTCCCTGCTTACTGGAAGGGCACGGGAATGGGCCACTACACTTTGGATTGATGACAGCCCGCTCCTGGATTGCACGGCCGAGTTTCAGCGTTCCACAAAGTATTTGATCACCCAGCCGTGGGGCACAGTTTAGGAGAACGGCTCTGTGATCTCAAACAAGACATTAAATCAACTGCGGAACTCTCTTCGGAATTCCGCACAATTGCAGCTGGCTTGGGGTGGCCTCAGTCTTCAGGACGAGTTCACCTCACTCCTTTGAGAATTATGTGAGGCTGTCGATTACCCTAGATAACACCGTGCAGGATTGCCGTCGCCACCAGGCAAGGTCTGAGGTTCAGAAAACTGCACCCTCTGCTCCTGCCGAGAGGTCTGAACCCATGCAGCTTGGACGCTCTCCGCTGACAGCAGCAGAGAGGCAACGGTGGTACCAAAGGCAGCTGTGCCTTTACTGCAGGGAGCCCAGACACTTGCGGTAAAACTGCCCAGTGCATGCAACACATTCAAAAGACGTCATTAAGGTAGGACTATCCGTTCTCTTGGGCATCTTCCAAACCCAGTTGTCAGTGCCAGCAGTACTTCATTTCGGGGCTAACGAGGTAGCTGTAAAGGCACTGCTTGCAGGAAGTTTTATTGACTAGTCTTTCACCAAGAGGCTGAACAACCCGCTGGAACAGTTGTCTACCCCTCTGACAGTACATGGGGTGGATGGTGAACCCATGGAATCTGGGAAGGTAATGCACGGCACAATTCCCTTTTCTCTCCAAGTGGGAGTGCTTCACCGAGAAAGCATCCAATTGTTGGTCCTCACCTCCACTCGGGACTAGGTCATTCTGAGCCATCCTTAGTTGAGGGATCACAATCCCCAAATCGACTGGCGCATGGGTGAGCTGGTTGCCTGGTGACCTACCTGCTTGTCTAAATGTCTTGCTTTGCCTGTAATACCCTGTTGAGAGTCCTGAGCCCTAGGATTTGTCTGAGATCCCTGCTCAATACGGAGACTTCCTGGACGTGTTCGGTAAGGCACAATCCCTACAGCTCCCTCCACATTGCCCCTGCAACTGTGCCATAGAGCTCCTGGAGGGGGCACCACTCCCCAAAACTCGCCTCCTGTCCCGGCTGAAGGAGGAAGCCATAAATGACTATGTGAGATGGGCTAAAGCAGGGTATTATCCGGCCATCTACGTCCCCCGTCCCATCGGGGTTCTTCTTTGTTGAAAAATCACCCATGCATTGAGTACCGTGTGTTTAACACCATAACCATAACAAAATAACAAAGAGAACCTCTGCCCCTGATCCCCTCTGCACTGGAGCAACCTCGAGAGGCCACGATCTTCACTGAACTGGACCTGAGTAATGCATATAATCTTATCGAAATCCGGAAGGGAGACAAATGAAAAGCCTCTTTTAGCACAAATACTGGTCTGTACAGATATCGGGTCATGCCTTATGGATTAGCAAACAGCCCTTCCGTTTTCTAGTCATTTATGTACGAGGTACTCTGTGGAATGATTAACTGTTTTGTCATTGTGTACATCGATGACATTCTGATCTACTCCTCCTCTCCCAAGCAGCATGTGATGCATGTCTGACAGGTCTTACAGAGACTCTGTGAGCACGACCTGTACATATGTGAGTTCCACCACTCATCCCTGAAGTTCATCGGGTACCTTATCCAGTCAGGGGCTGTGGTGATGGATGAACATAAGCAAGAAATAAGAACATAAGAAATTTACAAACGAGAGGAGGCCATTAGGCCCATCAAGCTTGTTTGGAGAGAATTCGACTAATAGCTTAAAGTTGCTAAAATCTTATCTAGCTCTTATTTAAAGGAACCCAAAGTTTTAGTTACTACACTAACAGGAAGACTATTCCATACTCTAACTACACTTTGCTGTGTAAAGAAGTGCTTTCTCAAATCCAGTTTAAAATGGTCTCCCACTAATTTCTACCTATAGCCACGAGATCTTGTATTTGAACTAATATTGAAGCATATTGAACTATTTGGTTGAATAGTATCCAGACCATTTTGAATCTTCTATACCTGGATCATGTCCCCTCTTAGTCTCCTTTGCTCAAGGCTGAACAGATTCAGTTCAGATTCACCCTCTCCTCAGAAGACATTGAATCATTGCCAAGGAATCATTCTTGTAGCCCTGTGTGGAACCTTTTCTAAGGTCGCAATGTCCTTTTTAAGGAAAGGTGTCCAAACCTGCACACAATATTCAAGGTGGGGTCTTACCAAAGAATTGTATAGTCTTAGCATCACCTCCCTTGACTTAAGCTCCACACACCTAGAGATGTAACTCAGCATCCTGTTGGCCTTTTTAATTGCTTCCCCACACTGGTGAGAGTGGGACATGTAAGCATCAACATACACACCAAGGTCTTTCTCATAATCGGCTACCTTTATTTCAATAGAAACCATAAAAATATGTAGTTTATATATCTGCTCCCCACATGGATTACCTTATATTTGTCTACATTAAATTTCATCTACCAGGTATCAGCCCAGTTAATAATTAAATTAAGATCCTGCTGTAGCCTTGCTAGTACGGTATCTGCTACAGCACCCACCTTGGTGTCATCTGCAAATTTAACCAGTTTACTGTATGTATTGGTGTCAATATCATTAATGTAAATTAGGAATAATAGTGGTCCTAAAATTGAACCCTGCGGTACCCCACTATGAACGCAGGCCCACTGTGACATTGTGCCTCTAATAACTACTCACTGCTTCCTGTCTGTTAAGCAGTTTTCAATCCAACCTGCTACAGTACCTAAAATCCCTGCTGCTTTGAGCTAAAGCGGGAGCTATTTGTGTGGGACAACATCAAAGGCCTTCCAGAAATCTAAGCAGATCACATTGTAGGCCTTTTTGTGGTCGATTTCTCTTGTAACTTCCTCAAAGAACTCAAGTAGATTAGTTAAACAGGATCTACCTCTCCTAAATCCATGTTGGCTATCCCTCAGAATGTTATTTGAATCCAGATAATCTACTATTTTCGCTTGCATTATAGCTTCCATTAATTTTCCAGTTATGCATGTTAAACTAACTGGCCTATAGTTTGCTGGATTACTTCTATCCCCTTTTTTGAATATGGGCGTTATATTAGCATGCTTCCAATCAGAAGGTACCACACTAGCAGATAAGGATTTCTGAAATTGTAAAGTTAAAGGTCGGCAAATAATATCCCTCATCTCTTTTAAAACTATAGGTAAGATGCCATCAGAGCCCTGCAATTTGTTTATTTTGAGCTTAGCTAGGCTTTGTAGCACATCAGCTTCAGTTATACATATATTAGTCATAGACGAGGCCAAATTAGGAATTACTCATATCCTCTACAGTGAATGCCCGTGCAAAATAATCATTAAATTCATTAACTATAGCAATTTCATTTTCAATTATAATGCCCTTATTATCCTGCAGATTAGTGATTTCAGCTTTTAGAGCTTACTTCGAGTTAAAATTTTGGAAGAAATTCTTAACATCATCCTTAGCCTCCAGTACAATCTTCCTTTCAACGTTCCTCTTAGCGAGTCTAATATTATTTTTTAACTCAACCTGTAGACTTAGATACTCCTTCCATAATCATTAGTTATTTTCCATTTGTGGGACAGGGCCCTTTTCCTCCTGACTTTATTCTTGATTTCAGTAGTAAACCACCTTGGTTGCAGTTTCCTAGATTTAGTTTTGCTGGAAATGGGTATAAAGTCCTCTTGCGATTGTAATAATGTGCTTTTAAAAAATGTCCATGCTTCTTCAGCAGTTTTGTTAACTCAATCCAGCTTACAATTTCCGTCTCATACCATTAAAGTTAGCCTTCCTGACACTCTATATTTTTGTTTTGGTCTTTGCTCTTTGGACACTAAAATTAACCTCGAATTTAACCATGTTATGATCACTACTGTCAAGTGGTTCTAAAACCTCAAGTTTCCCAATCCTATCCTGTTTATTACAGAAAACAAGATCGATAATGGCTTCTCCTCTGGTAGGGGTTTTAACAAACTGCGTAAAAAAACAATCCTGTACCAATTCCACCATCTTAAGTTCATTTACTGTAGAGCCAGAGACTATGTTCCACTGTATCCCAGGTAAATTAAAATCACTATAAGAGATGTCTGTGGGAGGTCCTATAAGAGATGGACTAGTGGTGATTTCAGAGGTGCTGTAAGAGATGGACTAGTGGCTGGTCTTAGAGGTCCTGTAAGAGATGGACAAGTGGCTGATCCTACAGAAGTCTTATAAGAGGCGGATTCAGTACAAATGATAATATATATTGTTGGTAGTCAGTTTTTCACTTGTTTTTATAATGCGGTTATGCTCTATATTAATCTGGCTAAAACAACCACTTCAACACCACTTCATGATAATGGTCTAAATGATTCAAGCTGAATGATGACTATTTATTATTGTGTACTTGTCATTGAGTGTATCCTTCTCTGTTATGAAAAGTTCAGCGTATTATTTTCAAAGCCAATAGTCTGTTACCAATTTTTTAAATGTCTAGCATTCAAAACGTTCAAAGGTGAAGGACTCAATGAATCAAATGGCTAAAGCTTCATGCTGTTAGACTAACCACTAGTGATCAGCCTATGGTTCAAGCCCTGGAGATGTAATATGACTGATATCATATCATATCATGAGGGTCTAACATAGCCTGAGGTCCTCAGCTTGCTGACTTATAAAGTGGCTTTGTTGATCTGTTAGGTTGCAAGCCGTTGGTTATTGCAGATGGGGGGGGCAGGTGTTAGGTTTCAAACGGTGCCGTGATCCCCTGCACGTTGTGAAATTGATTCAAAGCATGAAGACAGGATGGGGTGACAGTGGTGTGAATCCAAGGAGCATATCCTAACTGTCATCTGTTTCCTAGCAGACTGAAAGCTGATTTTTAAAAAATTAATTATTCATAAGTAAATAAGTCATAGTAAATAATGAAAAACAAGATTTTTATAATGGCTGGACAAACACTCCTACCCACTAGAAGCTCTTGTTCTATGTAGCTAGTACCTACACTACTGTCATTGGACCCTTAACTAAATAGTCTGAAACCTCTTTATAAGGTTTATAGAACTTACAGAGGTTTACATATCTTATAGATAGTCACATTAAGAATTTAGAAGCAATGATTCCATGTGTAGAGCTGTAAGCACAAACAGCCGGACCGTAGAGTGCCTTTGTTCCTTAACAAGCTCCGGTAATATGACAAAGATGTGCACCACAGTCCAAAGTGAGGCAGCAGGGGATGGGGATGCGGTGGAGACTCAGCACAGGGCCCATCTGTCTCTGTCAACATGTCAGTAGGATGACTCCAGCAACAGTCACCTATCCTTGCTCGAGACCCCTGCTGGATGTCTCGTGGAAATGTGCAGTGACGCACAAAGCAGGCAGTCAACATCCTCTACGTCGCAGGTATGCGCATGCCCACAGACACACGCGCAGCAGTCTTATTGGCTGTGAGGATCAGTAGGATTACTAAGGCTCCTGCATCCTCTCATGCAGAGAATGTTCTGCTTGGTCTGTGCCAGCAATTAGCGACGTGAAGGATATGACTGCTTTTTCATTTCCAGTGCTCACATAATGCTTGTAGAAACAATGTAAATATTCCCATTATAGAACTAATGTTCAGCTACTACACAGAAATGTTGCTGTACTAGTCTGCCATTATTAAATAAGACAGCAGCTTAAATTAGACAGCAGCTTTGCACTGAAACGCATCATCATTATCAAGTTAAAAAAAGCGATTATAGTACAGGTGACTAAAATACGAATAAAGTTAGACATTAAAAACAACATACATATATATGCTAAAATGAATTGGAGGGGTGGATGCAAGATGCTTGTTTTTAGCCAATCAATTTGTCTACTAACTTTCTGTAATGACGGAATATCCCTAAATGTCACACTGGGGTACAGCTGCCATACAGCAATAGTTATGATTTTTGATATTAACAGTCAAAACATCACAAGGTACATATAGCATAATAAAAAATGATAGCAAAGAAACCCCATATCGTATTGAAAAGCAACCAGATGGCAGTATTGCAATTGTCAGGTTCAATATAAAATATGCTGCTATGAAGTTTCCACCTCACCTGCTTGTCTACCTCCTTTTTCACTAAGCCAGTAGCAGCAGCAATGTTCCCTGCCCCTTCCACAGTCTTATGGGCAACAGCTGTCACTCCGGTCACTACTGCCCCACCCACCTGCGACACGTGGGACGCAGTCTTCTCTGCAACTGTCGAGGATCAACACACAACATACATAACAGCTTTGGTGTTTGCTGGAGAAGAAAAAAACAAAAGAAACAGTGTTGCTGTCATTCAAGGAAGGAAACATGGCCTAAATGCCAAAAGGATTCTAAGCGGGTTTGAGGTAAGCCTATGGCAACCCTGCACACCTTTCGTGGGAGTAAAGCAGATTTATGGCTATGACAAAATTAATATCTTGTAGCAAAATCAACTGGACAAGGACAGTGTATCATTAATACTGGTCTCACTGGAGATTGCATGCTGAAAGGGGCGTTGAGGCTGTGTATCAAATCCATAAAGTTGTTTTATTTGGCAAACACAACAATTTGTCTTATTAATGATATTTACAAATAGTTTAAGAGACAGTGACAAATTGCAAATAGTGATATAATTACAGTGCTTTTTAATACAGTGAAATCAATGAATAAACGTCGCACTTGATTATAAACAGGTGTTCAAAAATTTCATGTGTAATGATTATACTGATTATACCATATTTAAATGTTTACACTTAAGTGTGGGGAATGAAAGAAGAAAAAGTGAGCATCTAAACTAGCTGTTTTTACACCCTGTGGTGTTACAAATAAAATGAGTAATATGATAACCTTGGAGGTATTCATCTGAAGGTAGGAGTTCTTAACTCACAAACAGTTCTAAAGTTATTTTGATAAATCCCTGATGAAAGCGCTCCTATTCTCTCCTACTCTGATTTTGATGGGCCTTGTCTGTACAAGTTCTCAGTCCAGCTCACTCTTGTGTAAGTAAAACATAATCGTGTTTGCTTAGATCACGGTGCCAGACACTTGTCCTTGAAGTCCACAAAGTCTGTTTGTTTTTGCTCAGCTTCAGATCCTCATTGTTTTCTCAGACATTGTCATTGGACAATGGGCATACACGTCAGGTGCCTATGATTAGCATTAATGATAGTATAAAATATGGCATTCGATATCAGGTAAAAGCTTTAATGAATTTTAAAATGGAATAAAAAAAAACTAAATGCAGATATTTTAGTTTTATCATAGTCATCATGAAAAAGTTGTATTTCTGAAAAGCAGGGACTTGAACACCTGGGTTCCGAACATGAACACACTTAGCAGACGCACAGTGAGAATTAAAATACGAAAAAATAGCTGATTTAGTGCTTCTGGCAGTTTTAACTAAGACGTCCCACCATGGCACTGACAGCTCAAGGTCATGACAGGAAACACTTCTGTACACCTCAGGATGTCTGCAGTGCATGCTGGGAAAATGGGCTGCCCATTCGTCCTTGGGCTCCTATGTTCATTAACACAACGGCGCACTGAAACTCAATTACACCTCAGGGGAGCCGTTACTGGCAACAGGGCCACGCCCCTCCCGAAATGCTATTCTCTGACTTTGGTCGTCTTAAATGTCTGCCGCCTGCTAATCGGGAATTCAAAACCCCCGTCAAACACAGAGAGCAGGCTCACCTTCAGACAGAGGTGGCCATGAGTGATTGACTCACCAGCGTGATGCACGCATGCGTTTGCTCCAGGCCAGCGAGGTCTGTTTCTGTCTGTAAGTCGTCTC
This sequence comes from Mormyrus iriodes, assembly GCA_011763525.2. NCBI lineage: Eukaryota > Metazoa > Chordata > Actinopteri > Osteoglossiformes > Mormyridae > Mormyrus > Mormyrus iriodes. The sequence continues at coordinate 32,042,303 of JAAGVU020000040.1, forward strand.
ACAGTGAACAGCCGCCTAAGGCCCTCATCACAGGCCATTTAGCTCATTGAGAATTTAAATTCACTTAGCTAATTCCAGTTTTACTACATTCCCCACATATTTTAGCGCAAAATCAATTTTGCACATAATTCTGCACGTGATTCTGAAAAACTCTGTTTGCAGAATTGAAAATGCCAGACTCAGACCTTTTAAAAATATGCCATTATTTCCTTTGGTATATAAATGGACGAATGGCTTCCTAGTGTGCAAATCCAACATGTGTAATCATATTAATACTGGTGTGTAATCCATCCATCTTCCATAATATCCAGTGCAGTGTTGCAGTGGGTACATGTATAAATATTGCACAAGTGGTGTGACAATGGATGGGTGGATAAATGTTACTCAAAATGTGGTTACCTGATGAAACTCCATCCTTTGTTTTGGTGCCTATGAATAAAAAGGAAATTAAGAATTAAGGAAAGAGGAAAGCTTATTGGCCATTCAAGTACCGTTTATCAATCAAAAAAAGCAAAAACAAAAAACCTATAACATAAGGTTCTCTCGGCGTGGCGATTGGATCTGTAATGAATCCAGCTCAAAAGAAGCGAAATAATGATGTAAAGTGGCCAACTTGCTTTCTATTTAATAAAGCTAACGGATCATTGTGGGATAGTTATCGACCACTATTTAAAATATTTTTTCAGTGGATAGTAATATAACTGATATCCGATAGCAATAGTTGGGTAAACAACAAATAGGACGATTAAAAACCTACCCACGAAAATGACCCCTTCTTTTGTCTTCTCAGCTGCCTCACTCACTCCCTGTTTTGTCTTCTCTGCGGCCGCCACAACCCCGTCCTTTGCTTTCGAGAACCCTTTCATTAGCGCGTCCATGTTGGTACAAACTGATCGGTAATTTCTGCGAAGAATGTTCCCTCACTGTTATAAGAGCCGTTATCATCATCCTTATGCTCTGTAAGTTACATCTGGCCAAATTTAGGCAGGATTACACTATATACCTAAAATGCATCTAACAAGAAAAATATATTTACAGCTGACAATAAATGACACTGGGTACCGTATACAAACACCTGTTAGCCAAGAAACGATCTAGATTAGGTAAATGCATCATTTTATCAATAAAAGAAAATTAAAAAATAGCAATTGCACAAACATTCATTCTGCAGGAATGGCAGCAGACGCAGAAAATGAAACAGATGTAATATGCAATATCTTATGGCAAGAACGGTGTAATATCTACATTATAAAAGTTATATGCGTTCAAGTAGGTTCTCTGTGACCTTAGAGAATTTTAAACCTGTAGAGCATTTGCACACACCTGTTAGTCTCCCTGCTTTTCGCTTCTCTTCCAGAATCGAGGAATTCTTTGCAGATTTATGTAAATCCGAAAAGGCTTGGTTCGGCTGTAAAGTGCGTCCACGTTGTGCGTGCAGGACAGAGGCTGAGCCTGTGAGTCAGCCTGTGGTGCTGATGCTGGAGCAGGTCGCGGAGCGGGGCTGCATCACCGCGTGCACACCAGAACTGCCCGATTTGTCGCGTCATCCTCTTCACGTACCACGCCCACCGAACAAAATACGCTCCTATCCATTGCGTGCCATTTGCCTTCAGATGAACAATTTTACACCTAGGTAAAATTCTCATATAAAAATAGCAATGAAAGTAAATCGTAAACATTATTTGCAAAAGTTGTAAGAAAATACTTGTGAGGGTTTAGCGTTTAAACAGAGGACGAGGTTTTATTATTAAAACCTTTCATTATTAAGGTTTTATTATTAATTACATTAGGTAACTGTGGATCAAGAATCCGAATTCTACCAATCTTTAATCACAAATTTCATATCGGTGTAAGAGGGTGTATTGTATCTTATTTTAGAATGCTGTTTTTCATTTCAATGGGTAAACCCATGCCTACGCCTTTTTGTTGTTTTTAGATCGTTTGTCAAGGCCAAATGTCTGCATGCACTGTCAAAGATCTATCTGTTGTTTTTTGTTACTTCGTTTAAAGTGATGCCAATAACTAGCCCTCAGTGACCCTCACTGCAGGATGCTGGTAGTGAATGATGTTTGGAACAGGGTGGTGTTTAAAAATACACACCGTCAGACTGGTGTGTTACGATTTCACAAAAGGTAATAATGTAGATTTGTTTTCTCCATACCTTTAAGATCCATCCATTCATTCATCTTCCATACTTCTTAACAGTACAATCATAACAAACCAACCAACCTGCATCTTACCACGGGGCACAATGGTGCTATTAATAACTGATTATAACTGTCACAATGATGCAAGTCTTCCCCCTAAAGGTTTAGAAAATTTGCATATATTATGGTGCAATTTCATATTGTTTTCTAACAAAATATGAATATTATCTATAATACAATCGCGCCTCTTATTCAGAACTCTTGTCTTACAATATTCAAATTCTCATTATCATTTTTTCCTAATTAATTCAACCAATTTTTTTTCTGTGTCCTCTGTGCTCTTTTCAGTGAAAACTTCAATAATGAAAGTCTTATGCACACATCTGAGTAAATGAAGGTGCATTGGCCTTTTCTTGTGTCTGATTAGGTATTACGCTATTTTGTACCTGAAGTCACCATATAATGCATGGATTATAAGACCTGGCCCACAAGCACATACTTCCCACAGCAAGCCTTACACCTTCTCATAAAATATTCAGTCAGCAAGCTTTGACTGAACTGATACCTTTCCCTTCACAAGCTATGCATGTTGGTCTCACCTCTGTTTGTCACTGAGTCAGCAGCGGCGACTACAACCAGAATGACTGGCTTGCTTGCCACCTTCCCCCGCACCCTGAAAACACGCCTATACCATCTGCACTCTTCGAATAATATGTGAGATGTAATATAAGGCTGTTGCTTACTTCACGGTTAACTCATTGTTGACGGTTCTATGGTGATTGCACCCTAAATAGGTGTCCTAATAGCTATTAAATAAATGATTAGCTAATTGTCTACAGTGAATGTAGACTGCCATTTGGAGAAATCGGCATTACCATTTGGGAATTCATTTTTTATTTAGATATTTATAAGCATACTGGCAGAAATTGTGTATTTTGTGTTTTTTTTTTTTTGGTGTCCTTATTTTAACATTGTAAACAACTGTTAAATAAACATATACAAAACTTTCTACCCGGTATGTCTCCAGTATGTCAGTCCCTGTACAGACATTCTTCCACAGATATTCCTTGTACTTATTTAAGGGATTCAGTAAAATTCCTATGAAGAAGTTAGGGTTAATCACTCTATACCTGCGCATAGCTAAACATATAACCAAATGTAACCATACAAGTCAAGTATTTTTTATGTTGTCTGCAGGCTTAATATCAATAGACTGGAGAGAAGACTGAAGAAAAACAAAGAAATATATAAATATATAAACACATATAAACATAAATATTATGATAAATACCAATTAATGCAAGATGGATAGGGATACAAGGACAGCAAATACATTTCTCTTGTCATAATTTCTTTACAGTGAATAGTAATTTTTAGCATTTTGCATATAAAATACATATAATTAATTCATATATAATTTTAATTAATATAATATTAATCAAGAATGCAGCATCCACATTGTAATGGTTTAACGGGAAATATCAGGCAGCAGTGTGGCCACCAGTGTGGCACTTAAAACTGAGGCTGTGGTCTGTGTGAGCAGTTTTTTTTTTAACACCAAACAGCTGACTGTAGGGTACCAGCAATGCCAATGATGGCATGAAGCAGTTCTCATTTGGCACCAGCTACCAGTTTGGAGGCAGTGAGAGTGAGGCGTTTCAGGCACGAGCAAAATGCTCAAATGCAGAAACGGGAACATATTTCAGATTCACTTTAACATTTAACAGTGATTGCAATGCCTTGAATAAGTTAATTTTCTTAAATAACTTAATGTTTTTGATTTTTTTTATTAAGGCATACTTATTTTAGCACTTTGTTATTTTTTACACTAAAATTATATTTATCATTATAAGGCCCTCTGGTTGAATTCTGTTTGTAGGCTCATGGATTGTTTAAGGCTACGGCATGTTCATATTATTTGTCCTTCCGTTTTCCAACTGCTTATTCTGCTTAGGTAGCAGGAAGGTTCTGGACCCTATTCCAAGCAGCAAAAGCTACAAGGTTGGGGTGCCCCTTGAATGGGATGCCAGTCCAACACAGTGCACACATGCCCAAACACATACAATATGGGCACCTGACAGACACATGGGGAAGACATGCAAACTCCTTACGAATGATGCAGCACTGCACTATAAATCCCAATACATATATTACCACAGAGGATAGGCACCCCCCTGTAGCTGAGGTGAGATGGGCGAGATAAAACATCAAGTAAAAAAACAGTAATTTCCCAAAATAGTAACATTACTGGTGTCAAATACAATAATGTGTTAATTATCTAAGTTAATTATTTATGTGTGTATAAGTTTATTTATTTAGTAGATACCATACATTTTAGGGACCAGTCGTGCGTTTGTCTGGATCTTTGGTGTTTGGGTGTGCTCATAGAATCCACGATCCAGTCTCGTGCAAATGTGACACAGCTGGCTGTCCTCTCGCTAATGAGACAACAGCTGGAAGAAGAAGACCAACTGGGTTTCCTGCAGAGAGGTGAGGAGGCAGCTTAAGGCAGATGCAGTAGGAATGATTACACGGGGCCCCAGCCTCTGTATTTTTGTTGACCCATTTTGTTTGCCTTAAGGAGCGCTATGCACATCTGTTTACCCATATGCAAAGCTTCATTTTTAAGAACCAAACCAAGCTTATTAGAGTTCTCAAATAATATTAAGAGCAGCTTGGTCCTGCCTGGTCTTATATGGATCTTAGCTAACGTGGAGGGAGAGATACACAAAAGTATATTATGCTTTAGTGTGTGATCTTGGTGTCAAATCAACACCACAGACTTTTCAGCGCAGGAAGTCCTAATGATCACTGCTGTGAGACCTGACAGACGGTTCAATTAAAAACCAAAATGCAAAGCCTTTGGTGTGTGTGTGTGGGCCAGGTATACCTTACATTGAGGGGATCAAATACCCCCACAATGTGGTAAAAACCTGTTATTTTGACCTTGTGGGGACCATTTTTTCGGTCCCCATAAGGGGAAATTCAGTTTTATAAAATCCATGACTGCAGTCAAAAAACTAATATTTTATTTGGCTACTTATGGCTAAGGTTGGGACTAGGTATTGGTTAAGGTAGGTTGTCACTGTTGGGATTAGGGTCTTGGCCAAAGAAATTAAAGGACTGTCCCCACAAAGATATGAGTACAGGTCTGTGTGTGTGGAAGGACTACAGTATGTTTGTCCAGGCTATGAAGGTGGATTGTGAACACATGTACACATAAGCAATTTGGTGTGAGTGATCACATTATAACATCATAAATATTTCATTGGTCCTCATTATTTTATAGAACAATTACTGCATTTTGTAATAATATGGAACATATTTTCATTTTTAAAAATTCCAATGAATATATTTATGACCCACTATTGTTCTGCATAGTTCTCCGGCAGAATAAATAACAAGTGGTTGCTAGGCAACAGAAAATCATTTTCAGTAACACTAGTTGGAGAATCTGCACCAGAGCTATACTTGTTGGCTACCTAAATACATTTCACTGCCTCTAGCTATCTGACAGCTTTGTTATTTAACATTTATTTGGAAATATCTCATAATTTTGTATTTCTAAAAATATCCAATTACTCTCAACTTTATGCTGGCAGTGTCACCTGTGTTCTGTATTTGGCCAATGGAGCATTTGTCAATGGAAATGTCAAGCCAAGAACATTACTGTCCTTCCATCTGTAGCCTGTAGCTCTGTAGTAACTGCTCTGATGTATTCCCATCTATGACCATAGCTCCCTTTGCCAATACTTTTGCACCTGGATGGGAGCAGATATTTGTGTACATGCTGATATCAGCAGCTTTGTATACCCTCATCAAAAATACTTGATTTTTTTAAACAATTGCATGAACACTCAATGAAGAAGACTGGAAATTAAACAGCTTCCATACACTGAGTGTAGTGAGAAGCTGCAGCATTTTCTGCTACAGTCATGCCTGTACACTGTGTCATGTTTTTTCTGACCTTTCAAAACAATCCTGGGCACAGGGGATGGCAGGGGGCAATGCCCCCCTAGTTGCCTTAGTCGAAATTGCAATTATTCGGCATGACCAGTTTCTATGCTGGCACTTTGCACCTTCGCATAAGTAGTTGGTACCCTATAGACAGATCCGATACATCAGATACATGCCTTGACACACGGCGTAAGCAAGATAAATTGCAACCCCCCCCCCCACCCCATCCCCCAACCGCAAGTGGAAACATCAAACTCTGCCTATGGTCCGGGGCCTTGTTGAGGTCAGGATGTACCTGGATCTTCTGGACCTCCGAACGGAAAACTATAACTTCTATGAAACTTCCAGTCAGGAAGTAAATAGGAACCGTATGTCCTGGCTTCACTAATGTTTTTCACAAGAAAAACCATCATTTCTAGACAAACGCCATTAGCCCTCAATCAAAGCTGTTAAAGTGACACCCTTGAAACAGGAAGCAAACTCTCCAGCACTTCCTAATGTGTCACATTTCCTGGGCTGTTACCTTCAGATTAGTTCACGCTCAGATAACAAAGCAGGCATATTTAATATAAACCTTTAGTGTCCGTTATCTAACTGTGAAGCTAACCCTGGAATGAAACATGAAGTGGGGTGTCCTGTTGTGTCTGTTCATATTTTTCAGAAGCCTTTATAGTCTTGGCACAGACACATACAGTGAAACATCTGAGCAGACGACCACCAGCAACACAGAAACAACCTTCACAAGCCAAAGCTTTCACCATGAAAACAAGAGTCATGATGGACCACGAGGCAACCTTATGCCCATTACAGATGAACCTCAACTTAAAAAAAGCAAGACAGCTGACTTCAGGATATTATATGTAACCAACCGCAGCTCTGACTTCACAAAGCACAGCCAGGCAATGAAGAAAACAGCTACCATTCATGGCCCCCCTGGCCCCTCACAGGATGACAAGGATCATAATACATTTAGATGGAAGAGTCCTTTAAGCAAAACTCCGTATCAGACCTACAACGTGAGAGGTGTCACTAAGCCCAATTTTGAGACCTCAAGGCCCAGGTAAGTGTATGACTCAAGCAGATGATATCGCTGTGATAGCATTTTGTCATTACAGGAATTGATCCAGGGGAAGAGAAGACTTCCAAACAATTTTTTATTATGCAAATATAGTAGAATGTGCTTATTGCAGTTAGTCTAGCATTATGAGTATTCAAGTATGTAAAAAATCAAATCTGCAATCAATTTTACCATTATCAAGCAATTTTTCCAATACATTTACTCATACGCACGATACTTACATTCAGTTTGATTACAGTAATTCATTTGTTGTGTTTCAGAATGACCTCATGTGTCAGTGTTCTGAATCTAGCCTTGCAAACACTACTGCAAAGAGATTCCATAAAACAAACGTGTCTGTATCCACTGTGAAGCTCTACATCTGGATTGCAAGGCGCCATGTGAGGTGGAAAATAATAGCATTTAATCCCTTAAAGAAGGGGAGAGCATGGGAGAGGCTTCTCTGACAGCTGGAAGCAGCAGGGATGTGAGGTGTGTGCATGCAGCACCCACCCGGATTTATGATTCGCTTATAAGCATGTAGGTCAAATGATCCCCTAAGAAGAAGATAAAAACTCAGGGGCGCTTTAGTGCTGTCTCTCTCAGCCCAGCACCTACAACCCTTCTGAGGGCTAACTACAAGGCTTCTCTCTCTCTCTCTCTCTCTCTCTCTCTCTCTCTCTCTCTCTCTCTCTCTCTCTCTCTCTCTCTCTCTCTCTCTC
>JAAGVU020000040.1:32050285-32094733 GCA_011763525.2 Mormyrus iriodes
CTCTCTCTCTCTCTCTCTCTCTCTCTCTCTCTCTCTCTCTCTCTCTCTCTCTCTCTCTCACACACACACACACACACTGCATGCACCTACTTAATATTTCATTCGCTGTGAGTCACAAGGAACCTCTGGGGAGGATCGAATCCCACAGCACGTGATGATGCAACTCATGAATCAGAAACTTCATCCTCACAGCACCACCTTGTGGCAGTGGTGCATAAGGAATGTTCAAAACAGCAACACCGAGCCAGTGGCACTGGAGGCATGCCGTAACTCGGCAAACTCAAAGTCAGGAATCACAGGGTCACTTACCAGCTTGCTATACACTTGTACGCTGTTTCAGTTCCAGCCACCTATTGAAAAACACACACAGGTACACAGCACTTAACTTAACCCCAAGGAACAAAGGTGTTTTATAAGGTTTTAAGGAATGCAATAAACATTTGTTAGATTTAATAACATCTACGTCTAGTTTAAACAATTCACTGATGTTGAAAAGTGGAAGTAATTTCTTCCATACATTTAGATAGAATAAAGGAATTTTAAGAAAATGTAACAGCTGATTTGATGCTAAATGATATTTGATGTTGTAATTTTTGGTACGATATAGAACATTTTGAAGTTAAAACTGGTTCAATATATTGTAATAGGAATTCCTGAGATGTGCTACATTGTACACATTATAAAAAGCTACCTTAAACATAACTTTGTGGTACATATACAACAAATATTGGATTCCATATTACTGGTTAATCAGACATATCTGATTGAGCCCATTCTGAATTACCTGCATGGTAATAGATCAGTCATGCAGTTCTTTGTCCTGCTCAGTGCTTTCAGCTGACAAGCACCTGAGGGGATTATGGTCTTCGTAGAGAGGCTGTGTGAGCAGCACATTCCTAGATTCCCAGGGATGGATCATTCTTCTGACTTTTCAACCAGAACAGACCTCTTAAGCCTTGTGTATTTTATTTCTTCCAATCTAAATTGTAGATTCTATAGAATTGAACCTTATTTTGAAAATGGACTGGGGTAACTTCAACCCAAAAAATAACACAGGCGTTAAAAATGTTGATAATACAAATTGTAGTGGAAAAGGATGGACTATTTAACAGAATTAGGCTCCAGACCCCTGCAATCTTGCATAGGACAAGCGGGTATGGAAAATGGATGGATAATATAAATATTAAATGACAAATGGTATTATTATACAATTATATAAATCCCTTTATTATGTTTTTATCATAGGAACTGGTGCGCCTACGTGCACACGCGACTATCTCCCACAGTGGTTGCTGACTCCATAGCGTCTTTCCTTCCGATTGCCACTGATCCATGTTACCTGAGACAAGATGGCTGCCGTGAGAGGTCAGTAACAAAACAAAACGGACGTGGTTAACATTGGGCCCGCAGGCCTGGAAGCAAGCACAACAGCGGCAATCATCAACTATTGCATCTTATACACAAGACTTTCCAAACCACCCAGGTACCAGGTGGCAAGTCGTCCGATCTACAGAATGAGACACCAGATTGTGACATCTCTGGAGTGGAAGTGTTGCCCTGGATACCTGGGCCCGCAGTGCCAGCCAAGACGTAAAGACACCGCATAAACGCCCCCTATGTGTTTGATGAATTAGCAAACCTTTACTGGAACATGAATAAAGCATTAATAACATCATTTTCTGCCCAAGCGACGGATATGCCAACCCAACCTGAGCAAGCAGACGAGGCTGGAGGCCAGTCCCTGAATGACCTTGTTAAGGAAACAGCTTTAAGGGACAGGAAACAGATGACAGGTAAGAGCTCAAGCCACAGGAGTTCAAAACACAGTACGGAGATCATGATGGTGTGCGTATTACTAACAGGCGGTGGCCAAGACGGCAATACTGGTGTACGTGTGACTATGCTGCAGGCAGTGGTTAAGGTTAACAAAAAAGCAGAGTAAAAGACACCCCCAGATAAAACTGTCATTTTATATGTGAAATAATAACTAAGAAAATAATCTATCATGAGACACGTATATACATATATACAAACATACAGTACATACATACATATACACACTCCATTTCCATATATAACTTTTTTTACACAATGTTTTCATTAGTGATAAACAAGGAAATCGCTGATGCGAAACAGCAGGGTGAAAAAATCCTCACGCTTCAGAAGCAAATGACACGTATGAACACAGAGATGGACAGTATGAAGAAGGCCCTGTCTTCATTACATGAAAAGTTGAAACCAGAAGAAGGACACGATGTGCCACGGATCAGCATGGACAGTGAGTTATTAACGTTAATCTTTAAATACCAGTTTTACAACTAGAGGGGAGAAGTCTCAAATGATGAGTAAATTAACATGTGTTTTTGCTTTTGAGCTAATACTAACGAATAGATGATCCTGTATATAAAATTTCCTGCAGTCTTATTAAAAATGACTTTCTCAAAACATTTATATCATTACTACAGAAACTTAATTTCCCCAAGGAAGACTGAGAATGCTTTACCAAATAAACATATTCCTGTGTAAAGGAAATGTCGAACAAAAATAAAGCTGTGCATGGTGTTGTTTTTAATTACAGCCCTGAAATCCAAAGCAATGCAAGAAATGTTCAAAGAGATTGTCCAGGCCCAGATCCAAGCATCTGAGAGCGTAATGCAAGAAAATATTGCAAATGTTTTTAAGACCATGTCAGGTCTTTCACTGGATCTTATGGCCACAAAAGCAAACCTGGAGCAAATAAATGGGACAATAACTAAATTAGTAACTGCCCAGAAAACCGGTGAGGAAAGAAACAAAAAGATGCTTGATGAAATTGACAGTCTTAGGGATCAAGTATCTTCGATAGAGTACGATGCTGTCATTCGTGCAAAAGAAACCACAAAAATGCTTGACAAATGTAGTTCCCTTGAGGATCAACTTCATCTTGAAAAACAAAACAATTTTCTCTTCAACAGCATAAATTATACACTCTCTCAGATTAAAGACATCCAGAGCAATAGCCTTATCAGAGATTCATCAGTATCTGATAGCCAATGGGACAATAATACCTGGACTCAGCCTGTGTCCCTCTTGGCTGATGTTGTGAGGAACCAAACCTTGTCAATTGTGCAGTTGCAGCAGGAACTCAAGAGTCAAGAGATGAGGATCGAAAAGCTTACATCTATGGCTGGACAGCAGAAACATCTTGTTGACACCACCTTTAAAACACTGAGAGTGCAGTGCAAGCAAGACATGCTTCCTTTGCTGGAGGAGCTGGTCAGTCACATTATAATGATCAATCAGACTCTGTGTGACAGGGTTAAGCCCATAGACGTTGCCATAAATGCCATAGAGGAGAGGATCAGTCACATGTCCAATGCCATGAAGGAGCTCATGCCACTGACTGAGAAGCTAAATCTGACAGAGGCTGAACAGAAGTACAAAGATGAAGCAGCACCCATTACAAAACAGCTGGAGAACTTGAACATGACTGTTACATACTTGGAAAAGATCCAAGAAGAGATGAGCAACCGGTCAAAAGAGACGGAGGAAGAAATGAAAGAGAAATTGAAAGGCTGGCAGGACGGAATTGAGGATGCACTCAATGACACCATGACAGTTATCAATCGTGCCATTGACTCGGTTAAAGACGATTACTACATTTTGCAGGGTAACATTGAAAATGCAAACAACAGACTGAGCAAGATTCATGAGGATTTCACTGAAAAATTCCAAAGTTTATTGGATTTAAAAGTTGACATTGACTCTTTGAATACTTCTGTCCTTTCCATGCAAACACAAATGGAGAAGTATGATGCTGCTTCAAATGTCTCCAATATGCTTTTGTATCCTGCCTTAAAGGGTGATGAAAGTAACCAGGCAGAAAATCTCACTCATCTATCCCATAAATTGCATGATGTATTTTCCAAGCTTGAAAACCACCAAACAGCCATTAGTCATCTGCAGCAGGCTAATTCCTCCATTGAGTTTGGAGAATGCAGGATGCGTCTGAGGAGACTTGAAGTCATGATGAATGCTCTGGGTACCAACATAACCTCAGTTATGAAACTAAAGAAGAAACCAATACTGGAGCCTGGTCTGGCCTGGAAATACAAAGATCTAAGTAAACAAGTGCAGGACCTTGCTACTAAGACCTTCAACCTGAGCCATGAGGTTTTGTGGCTGAAAGGGAGTACTTCACAAGCATGGTTGACCTGCAGAAATGTGTCTGCCGCTTTGGACCTGATGCACATTTACATTCCTCAGATTTTTCAAGAGCACATTAACCTCAGTCTACTTCACCGCAGCCTAAGCGATGTCTTACATCCTGAGAGCCAGGATCTGAATAATTCTGCCCTTGGGTCCAATCCCACAGCTTATTTAACCTCCACACTGACCTACATTCTCCAGAATGTTTCTATGCTTCAAAGGCATGCCCAGGAGTTGGACAAGAGGGTGGAGGCTATATTTGTACCAAATTCCACAGTTTCAGTGGGAAGGAATCAGCGGGACACTGATACCATTATCAGCCAAGGTAAGGCATACTTCTAAGGTAAAAATGACTGGTTGTACTTGTTTAATTTTTTAAAACTGCTAAACTGCTAAACGTTTTAGCATCAAACAAGCCAGAGAGAAGCAGGAAATGAACAAACACACTTCCTAGACAAACATGATCTTTGGGGCGCCTCTAGTTAAAGTCTTTATTTATCTTAAGCTTAAATCAAAGCTGGGTGTTTTAACGACTCCTTGGATAGGAACATGGGCTCCAGCCTTGTACATATCCCTTATTTTATTAATGACACCCAGCTGGCTGTCGTTAAACTGACTAAAGGTATGGCAGCCAAATGAACTGAAGACAAGGCAGAAGAATGCGCGAGGAAGACTGAACCTCCTCAGGGGACCCCAGCGTTTCTGACCACAAACGCAGAGCTTGTTTTGTTTTGTGAATATTTCATTTCCAAATCCAAGTTTATATTTGCTTGAGGTCAGACCCCCCCCCCCCCTTTATATATTCCCTTTCTGTAATAAAAAGACCATTACTCTTTACCCTGTACACTAAACAAAGTCGGTTGTATCCATGGTAACAACCTCTTCTCAACAAATCTACAACAAATCTAAAACTACTTAAATCTAATATGTGAGCTCTTGCAAGTACACAGTTTTTATGTAAAGATGAGATTGCTGTGCCTCTGTAGGACCTGTAGAAGACGCTATCAGATACTTTAATATATTTTTAAATAGTTTTTGTTGTCTTCATATTTTCAAGGCTGGTGTTGCCTCTTGTTTTATTAGCAGAAGCTGCTGGGTGCCACAGTGCCCGATGTCAGAATGGAGGCACGTGCATTGATATACAGGCCGGCTCCGTTTGTGCCTGCCGATTCCCATTCAGTGGCATCGACTGCACCGTAAAGTTGGAAACCAGTGAAGCCTCTGGCCCTGGTAAGATATTATATCATGCGACATGTTGATGCATCGAAACAATGCATTCCCAGTCATTCCCATTCCATCCTGTGTTACAGATTTCTCTAAAGGCTCCTATCGCTATGCCCCAATGGTCACTTTCTTCACCGCACACACTTACGCAATGACTTCTCCCGGCCAAATCCGGTTCAACCACCTGTATGTGAACTATGGCACATCCTACTCACCTGGAAGTGGCAAGTTTGCCATCCCTTACCTGGGGGTATACGTTTTCAAGTACACTGTCGAGTCCAGCGGTCCAGATCTCTCGGGGTACCTGGTGGTAGATGAGGAGGACAAACTGTCATTTCGAACACAGTGTTCGAGTGCAGGCAGCTGCGTCACAACTGGAGACGCTGTCCTAGAGCTCAATTTAGGTCAGAGGGTGTGGTTAAGGCTGGAGTCTGGTGACATCCCTGCCAGGTATCCTCCAGTCACGACATTTGGGGGCTATCTACTGTACCGTACCTAAGAAATTCCATAGTCTACACAATACACTGCTACTTCTTGTGTTTTTGCAAAGCCTGTCATTTTGCTGTTGCACAGAATGATTTGTTTGATAATTACTAAAATAGCCCTAGCTGTTTTGCATTTGCATGCTCCAGTCAAGTACTGTCTCCTGTTTTAATGAAAGCCATGCTTCTCTGTGGCGGCATGCAAAACTACGATTATGTGTGAGTTACAGAGCGTACTGTGGAAGGTACAAAGGCTAGGTAAGCATTTTGTTTTTCAGTGAATCCTTCAGAATGTCATCACTGAATTTCATGTCAAACTTGTCAATTTGATCACTGTAGCCTCTTCACGTTCCAGCTGTTTCCCAAGAACACTTCTTAAGACCACTGTTATTTCAGAGAACATAAATTGCTGTATATTTTTTTCTTATTATTATTATTCAATTTGCCCCAGGTAAATAGTCAGAGTGTACAGCTCTATAGTGTAGCCACTATTGACTGGCCCTGACAGATCCTCTCTTCACATCAGGAAGGCATGAAGGCTCATCCTCAGCAAAGTCCCTTGTTTTTGTCATGTGTCTCTGTTTTCACGTTATGCACAATGCTTCTCACGGAAAAGGGAACAATATGATGCAATGGGGCTTAGGACCATCTCTACAAAACAGATCATTTTTTAAAAGTGTGTAAAATGTTTGGACATGATGTTTTAGTATCATAGCAAAAGCAAAATCAATGGATGCAAAATGCTGTGGGAAGAAAAAACAAAGAACAATGAAGGCAATTTAGTACAGTGACATATAATCATCTCTTTGTTAATTCCATGCAGATGATGATTCTAGGTAAGTCATTGAACATATGGAATAGACCTCTATTTGTAAAATATACTGATTTTAAGAAATATTTTTGTACAATAAAGGAGTTTATGAAATAGTTTTACATTATTTAGTATAAAATATCTACACAACTAAGTTCTATATCTTGGAAAATGTAAGGATATTCCTCTTCATCATCATATATCCAAAATATTCATTTGATAGCTTTTAATTAAATATGACATTATAATTATTATGATTCTACTCTGTGTGTGTGTGTGTGTGGGGGGGGGGTTATGCATATATTACATTGTGGGAACCAAATGTGATAAAAACCTGTTATTTTGATATTGTGGAAACATTTTTTTCAGTCCCCACAAGGGGAAACTCAGTCTTATAAAAATCTGTGACTGCAATCAAAAAACTAAAAATATCAAAAGTCTTGTGTTTTGTTTGGTTTCTTATGGTTAAGGTTAGGGTTGGGTAGGGGTTAAGGTTGTCATTGTTGGGATTAGAGTTTTTCCCATAGAAATAAATGGATGGTCCCCACAAAGACATGAATACAAATGTGTGTGTGAATGTGTGTGTGCATGCGTGCGTGCATGTGTGTGTGTTTGTGTGTATGTGCATGTGCGTGTGTGTGTGTGAGTGTGTGTATGTGTGCACGTGTGTGTGTAATTGTAGTAGTAATGTTCTTACTCCAGTGTCCTCCTGCAGTCCAAAGATGAGCAGTCAGGCTAAGTGGTGTCTCTTTTTCCCACAGTGTATGACAGTGTGAATGTATGTGTACCTATGATGGTCTGTCACCTCATCTAGCTTGTACCCCAGTCTTGTGGATGGGCTCCAGGTCCACATATGACCCTGACCAAGACAAGCGGTTAGAATACGGATGGATGCATGCATTGATAGATTATAATTTGTATATAAAAAGCATTTAAATAAGCATCATATTAAATTAGTAAAACATGTTGGAGTTCTTAAAGATTGTATCTCATGTGTGTATTTGTGTCTGTATGAGATCGAGAATGTGGATGCATGTTTAAAGACACTTTCAAGCAATCCACATTATATTATATTTTAAAATGTTGTTTTCTGACAATCCCTTTTATAAGAACATGATGCTTTTGAACGATCCTGGCTTTCACTGCAATTCTGCTTCCCTGTAAACACACCATCAATGGTAAAAGTGTGAAAATGCTGAGCAGCCAGGCAGTATATCGCACTGTCCGCTGCTGGGAGCACGCAGGCCCTCATTAAATGCCACCACATAACCGCACTCTCCATAAGAGCATCTGACATCCAGTCACCCGAGGACAGCTGCTATACAGAGATGCCAGCCCTGGGCGCCCCTGAAAGGCCATTCATTTTTAAATGCTGCCTAAAATAGTTTTTAAAGCTAAAATAATAATTGGTCTCACTAAACATAACCTTGAATCAGAAACATGGTTCACAAAATATGAACTGTTTTAGACAAAAAATGATTGGTAACACTTTACTTGAGGTAACTCAGTAATTTATATATCTCAATTACTATACAAGTACAAACCATGAACAAACATAGTAACTGCATGATGGTTAATGAATGATGAACAAAATGGGATCAGTACGTAACTAACACTTAGTTTTTGGTTAAGTGACACATTAAGTAAGAGTGTGCTACTGCATTATTTGTGCTCCCTCAAGTAAGGTGTTACTGAATTATTTTACTTTTATATATTTTGAAGAACCTATACTCTACTGCAAGTATAAAACTCTTTTGTAAGTATATCAACAGTGAAGCAGCACGTCACATTTTATATAAACCATATGGTGTTAACTGAAATAACTGGAGATTAAGCTGCGGTAATAATTGCTTCAGTTGCTTTATTCCTTATTTTATGCATTGTTGTTTTTAATTTACCTTGATATCATATACTAGCTAGCACTACACTAATTGTTATTTTCTTTGTTTAACCATTATATTAGAACTAATGATTCAGACTATTGTTTTATATCTGCAAGTTTAGCCCAACTTATTTATATACAGATTTCAGCTTTTTAATGTTTACAAAAAAGACAATGGGGAATTAACAATAGAAAACCCATTAATACCAAAGATTTAAATAGTTTAGACATTGTGGAGAACAAATTAGTGGTAATAATATGGGTCCTTTCACCACCAGGGGGCAGACTAAGGCCACCAAGGCATTAATCTATACCTGTGATAGAGGGGTTCATGACTAGTGCTCAGTTATCATAAGGTCATTCCACACCTTTGAATCATAGGGAGATAGTCATCTTCTCAGCCAGTGGTCTTAATGTGTATGCTGTTTTGATTCTAACGGACCGAATCAGTGATCTTAAATTTTTTGTAATTGAATTTACAGTTCACTAGAAAACAAATTCACTAAGTAAGTAGAAATTTCAGGACAGACTAGGACAGCGGAATCATCTTCAACCTTAGAAAATTATTAATATTATATATTTTTAAAATACATAATATTTATTCTTCATTATATATTATGCATTTTTTATTGAATTATATGAATGAATGCTTTTCATTTTCATAATTCATTAAATAAATTTCAGCCGTCTATGGCATAACACTACAAGATAGCATACAGGGGAGAATGTTTTTCATAAATTGCTAATTCCTTTTTGAAAGCACAAACCTAGGTTTATTAAGAAATAGCTTGGAGACCCACCGTGCACGCTGGTTTTTACTCTAGCCCAAAACCTTTGTTGTCCAGCTTTTCATTGGATGAATGACATAATCCATATTGCATAAAACCTAACAGGTATCTGGCCAAACAAATGAGTGGAACTTGATTAGGCTGATATTTAGGGTGCGTTTTGCAACACATAATATTATGAAGAGGAAACATATTTTACAGCTAAATTTTATAAAGCACAACCACTTTCTCTTTAACAAAAAAGGCAATCAGTTAACAATAACATTATTTTAGTTAGGTATTTTTAATCAGAAATTATTACAAATTCCATTAATCATTTGGAAATTCGAGCAAATCCTGAAATTCATTTGATCGATTTTTTTAATCCTACTCATTCAATCACACATGTAGCATCTGTGAGCCATCAGACCTACAAGAGATCATACATTCGGGACTTCTTCACACAGAAAGCTAATCGTCCTCTAGATTTATTCACATCTGGGAACTTACTTCACATTCATTGCTAAGAAACTATTTAGTGATTTTATTATGTCCCAGCTACATACACCACAGGGTTGATCTGATGCAAAATGTAACCCCATGCTGGACATTCTGTTTTAATCAGAGCAAAAACATCTTCGAACTTATGGTAGCCTGTCAATGTTCTATGGTCCCCAGGATCTATATATAAGGGCTATCTTAGACCCATTCTCTCTGTTTATTCCAAATATAACAGGGTACACCATGTTGCAGGATCATTTTAAGGGAAATGTAAAAATATAACGTAAATAATGAAAACAGAATTAGAGTTTGATGCACTGATTACTTTTTTACTAGTTTTACTTTCCTACTTCTAATTACCGGATAAACAACGTCAACAAAAAGGTGAAGAATGTTAGCCTGCGTGGTGTCTCGCTTTTTAAGAACACATACCTGAGCCTCTTTGACATTCCAAGGCTTTCTACTTGAATTGGACTAAAACATGCATCTAATTATTTCCCAGTGCAAAATTTTCATGCAAAACGTAAACCGAAAAGATCGCACAGCTAATTTGATGGGACACTCTCTATGAAAGGAATATGCATTATTATTAGTTTATAATCAGATTCATTTACATTTTGTTTATCCAGCACCACTCCAAAACACCATCGGTGCACCCTGCAGTACTAAGGTTGTGGCATATTAATTGTGCCAACTGTCACTCAAGAATGTATCTATCAATACCTATGCAGGAACAGACTAACTCCAACAAGTCCCGATTCAGGGGAGAGGTGAGATTCTTTGGTTACTTGGAGAGAGAGAGTCATGCTTGGATTAATACGCAAAAAGCCAGCTAAGCACAAAATAATTCAGTCTCGTTGTATTCTTGGAAAAACACGGATGCTACTGCAGCGAGACCTTCATGGGATACCAGATTGTATTTATAGTATGACTGAAACGCAGGATGATTTTGGGCGCCTGTTGCGTAACAAGCTATGTAGACCATTTTTCTGCCATTGGCAGTTAATTATGAACTTATTACGCAACAGTAACAAAAAAAAAACAACATGCAGTATGATGGTGGCATTTTAATAGCGACAGAATAGGTCAGATTTTTCCCACATGTGCAAATATGCAACTGACAACATGGTGAAAGGAGAGCCGCAGCATGTACCTTATAGTAACGTAATAACTGATAGTACATAACAAATGACATCAATGCAACAGGATCCGGCACACAAAGAGTTAATAGAGCACAGTATTGCAGCAACAACAATCAGGGATCCTGACCAGGGATTTAGCTACTTGACGTTTGCTGGATCAAGGGTAGTAGCTGTGGCAATAAGATACAGAAACCAATCCCGTCCGCCCCACCACCACACCTGGTAAGGCCCAAGTCCAACAGCAAGGTGGCGAGAAGCAGATCCACACCTGACGTATGTAGCGATTATACAGGCGCGCAATGTCAAGCATGTTCCTGTGTTTGACCCGCTGACAGCAGACACATTTCCAAAACATGAGGACATTCTGTGCAGCTGAGTCAGGCTGAAACCTTCTCATTCATGTCAGTGAACGAAATGTGTTCCAAAAAAAGGGGAACATGAGTCTGCCTCACGTGTGCGTAATTTCAGGTAATGTGTGGTATCACTTCACTCATCCTGTTCAACACTTTTGACAGTATTGATAAATCTGCACAGATGCCAAAGGAAACTTCTTGAGGGCAGATGTGCCATCAGTCAAGCATTTCAAGTGGCGTGCAGGTGTGCACTCTTACGCTCACACACAGGTACCGGCAAAGGCATGAACACCGAGCAAGCCTTCCTGGTGTGGCTGAGAGCACAGGCCAGAGTCTTGGCTGAGGCCTGGTGGGCTCTTGCCCCCCAGCCCACTGTCCTTCGTGACCTACATGTAGGCTCTTACAAAAGCAGACCTGCAAAGTGCCACAGCTCTCCCGCTAGGCTAACCTCTCTATACGCTTCAGTAAATCTCACAGCTTCCACACAGATTTGTGAGCTAACTCATAACATACAACACCCTCCCCCACTGAAAAAGAATTCCCACTATAAATAAATATGAGCCCATATCCGTGTAGGGACATCGAAGTATATCCATATCTAACCAATTTTTTTTGGAGTCTTATAGGAATTCTAGCATTTTGCATCTACAGCAGTTCCTCGTACTGCGGCCCAGTGTGGTGAGGAGGATTTTCATCAGGAAAACCAGCAGCAGATGCATAATTATTTAAAATTTTATATACTATCACCCTGTACTGGATAAGCGGTCAAGCAAGATGGATTCATGTGTTCATTGTGTGCTATTTATAAGTTCGCTAACTACCCACGTGCTGTTACATTCTCGTGAGTGGATTGCAGTTTCAGGTGTGTAAAGGGTGCCTAATATGACAGTGATGATGACAGAGCTGTCATAGAACACAAGACTTGTGTCACAATACAAAGAATGCCTTTGATGTACCCTGGAAAGAATCAACAGTACATAGCACTCCAAAGGAATGCATCAGCCAACCCCCCCCCCAGAGGTCTCATCATGGGGTTTCCCCTCACCATTTAGCGCACCATGAGGAAATATCTCCTCCCTGAATAACAAACAGCATAAAATTGAGCATAAAAACAGCATAAAAATTAGACTTAATATCATATAATGACCCCGTAAATAAAAAAGGTCTATAGGAAATCAAAAGCCTGGGCCTCACTGATTCCCTGACCGTCCACCACACAGTCCCGGGGCAGGGTAATTCAGGCCCAGTGCTGTGCAGGGAGAAAGGAATGCGCAACTACAGCCAATAAAGTGAGTTATCAAACCGACAGGCTCAATGAGAATGTCCTTGTTTCTATATGGTAAAATTTGCAGAAATGTGCAATGTATGAGCACTCATATTACAGGGGTTTGATGGCAAGCAGATGTTGAGTCATTGCAGTCTCATGCGAGTCCTCTGCTGCTTTATGCTTCAAGCTTTATAGAGTCTAGTTAAGATGGTTTCAGCACCCACACCAAAAAAATACTTCCAATAAACGCTTTTGCATTTTCTTACAATTCTTTTGTTTACACAGCAATATAAAATATTGAAAAGAAATGTGTTTAGGTAAAGTATACCCAAATACTTCAGCTTTATTTATTTGATATATATATACTCTGCATGCCAACAAACAAAACCAAATGCACTAGCATTTCTTGCTAAGGTCTACCATAGCTCCACCTTGGCCTGGTGTGCAGTTATTTTCAAAAAATAATCAGAGTTAGCTTCAGAGAAATGTGTACCTGGGGCGAACTTCAGTCAAACACACACAGAAGTGTAATTTGACTCATCTGTATTCTCCCTTTCCTGCTCCTTCATTGGCGAAAAAACCTGTCTGATTTTTTGTTTTCTTTGGTATTTGAGTGCTGAGTACATCAACGTGTCATCTTCCCTGTTTGCTTTGGTTACAGTCTGGAGGATGATAAAACAAAGCCTACTGCTTCCTGTGTGCTCCAGCCAAGGATCTGAAGGCTCTTCTCCATTCTTACTGTATTCACTATATTCTTATCATTTATCTCTGTGTTAACTGATGTTCTTTACCTAAAACTGCTGGGCATCTACAAGCAGCAATCAGTACAATACCTTACAAAATGCAGGTACAGTACTGTGCAAAAGTCTTAGGCAGCCAATCCAAATTTTGTTTAAATTATCTCCGTGTTGGCTTACAGGTGTGATTTTATGTCTGTCGAAATGTGTCAGCTGAGCCATTGAAAAATCTCTTAAAATTAACCCAGTATTTGCAGCAATCAACCAATACAGCAGTGTATTTTTTGAACCAACCATTAACTCACTGTGTTTGGCTAATCAATACCTCATCAAGGTTTTTAACAAATTCAGTTAATTGATCAAGTGATCTGATGGTGAAATTTAACATACAGGGAATGGCTGGGGTTTGGGAACTGAAGTGGTGTTCCAACCATCCAACAAGATATCAGTAACTTTTTGGGGAACAGAAGAAATGCTTTAAACTTAATATCCTTTGGCTGCCTAAGACTTCATTGATTTGTCGATTCGTTGATTGATTGATTGATTCATTCAGTCAGTAAGTCTGTTCTTTATTGCCATTGTACATGACAGTACAACGAGATTGGGTACTGAGTACTGAGGTACACAGTACTGCCTATCTCTATGTGGTTATATAAGTTATATAAAGATGCACAATAATTAAGGCAGTGTTTAATATGCAGATTTTTTTTTTGACTGGGCATAATGCCTTATATAGGATGGTTTATGGACCGTGCATTAGTTTACTCTAATCTGTAAACAACACAACTTAAACGAATGATGTAGTTTTTTTTTAATATAGAATGATATATTTACAAAAACACAAAAATACATTTATATATGAAGTCATTTTAAACAATATTATTGGATAAATGTCCACAGTACTTAACTATGCAATACGTATAACCCTTCTGAACATCATGAAAAATGGAACTGTGGTTATCTTTGGTTTCTAAAAAGGTAGGTCCATGCATGAAAAACCCAACCCACAAAAACCAGCTCATAGATTCCCATCCATCTTCCAACTGCATATCCTATCTGGGGAACCTGGAGCTCATCCCAGGCAGCATAGGGCACAAGGCAGGGGTACACCCTGCACGGGATGCCAACCCATCACATGGCAAACCCTGCAGGCAACATAGACATGCCAATTAGCCTAATTGCACGTCTTTGGACTGCGAAAGGAAACCCCCATGATACAGGAAGAACACGCAAGCTCCACCCACGCAGTGCGGAGTCAGGAGTCAAACCTCCAACCTTGGAGCTGTGAGGAAACACTGCGATCCAATGAGCCACCATAGTGCAGACTTTTGTAAATTGGCTGGAAATGGTTAGTTTTTTAAGTATAAGTTGCTCTCTTGAACTTCCAACCAAAACCACTAATAGGCCTGAACAGGTTTCTGCAGAGGGATATTTGACTGGCTGTGGTTCAGTGTGCGTTTAAATAACTTTGCGGCTTTGTGAAATAAAGCTTCATCATTTTAACCTTAATTACCTTATCTATCCTTTCATTTTGCACCGAGGACCAAAGGGGATAAGGATGTGAACTGGTAATAAAAAGACTGCTTGGACTAATTCCCAGAAATGTACTTGTGTTTAAATAAAGAAATAAAAGCCAGAAGATGAAACTGTGGGAGCGGCTGTGTCCAAAGAACACGCTTTGGGCGAGATGCGCGGCTGGGGATGAGAAGGAGCGAGCGAGCGGCAGTGTGGGAGGGATGCCTTGTCCTGCTGTGTCACTACATCACAGGATATCAACAAGCGTCAGCCACACGGACTGAGCCCATGGCGGAGGGGCTGGCAGCTCTTCTCCTGCAAGGAGCCTTCCTCTTAGGGCTCGGGGAAGTACTAAGGCTAAAATGCGCCAATAAAGTATTCTGTAACAGTATTCAGTAATTTAGTAAAACATCATGTGAATTTGGTTAAAAAGGGGAAAAAACATCCATTAATCAGCTATTAGGGGGCTCTGAAAAGTACTAAAGCTAAATAACTTAAAAAAAAATAATAAAAATAAAAAATACAGGCACACACACACACACACAAGTCAGTCCAGCTACAACGCGTGATATTGCATTTATATTTGCACAATTATAAGCTGGAGAGAAAAGCATTATACAAACTACAGCGTGATATGGTCTTAGGGAGAAACACTACTTGGACCCAAAAACAGCTATCCAAGTGACCTATAATGATGTCTGATCTGTGAACAAATTCTTCTTTTGAACCAGTGCTTTTCATTGAGTCATTCGAATCAGTTTTCAAATATGAGTCTTAGAATCTAAAAATATTTAAGAAAAATGTCATATAAAAACATGGCAACTTTTTAAATCCACTTACATTTGCTTTTTATAGACTGTCCGTAGCCACGTTCCCTTCAGTGCCCCTCCGCATACCGTAAGCCTTAGTATTTGTGCTGTGTGCGTGGCCAGCCGCATGGTGGCTGCTGCTCACTACTCCTGACTAACGATTAGCAAATTATGCTTCATGAACCATTTGCTGTATTTTCTGACCCCACTAGATGGTGCTCTCTGTTCAAAAAAAGGCTCAAACCATGCCACAAAGTAAAATAAGAGCTCCATCTAGTGGGATCAGAAAATATAGCAAGTGGTTCATGAAGTGTCTTTTTGGCCATCTGTATGCTCCCTACTCTCCGCAATTGACAAGTTAGCTAGTTTGGCATAGGTTGAAGCAGTTACTAAGCAATTCTCATCAGACTCATAACACCCGTAAGAGATGCTTATGATATAATATAATATATTAATGTATTATTATTATTTCTTATATAAAATGCATGTAATTACTTTATTGACCACTGGTATCACTGTTTTTATTATTTCATTTGGCGTGAGTTACTAAGTTTTGGAGTTGGATTCTCCTAACCCTATTTTCCCCGTTGGATATGTGTATTTTAGTATGCGATTTTAGTGCGATTTATTGATTCAGGTAAATTGGTGTTAAATCAAATTGAATAAATCTACATATTCACAAATGCATAAATTTTTTTTTATGATTTTACCGTTAGGAAAAAAAAACAACCAAACACCCAAAACGGCCTGGAGGAAATACCTCCATATGACAACCGATGACTTGAGCGGTTTGTTACACACACGCACGGTTCTCATGTAGTTAAAAAATTCCAGTGGAAATGAATTAAGAGTTTTCCTGCCTCTGGCCCCAACAAGCTGACAGGTCTGACCGGCAGTGCAAGGCTGCGGTTACCGGCTGAGTGAGGTGAGAGGTTCCTGCGGTACCACCCAATATCTTCCTACCAGAATGATGATTACACACACTAGGGGGTTGGAATTAGCCTAACATGTGTCTTTTTGATGTCATGTGACACATCTCTGGGGTGGGGCCGACGCTGAGACAATGTCTAAATTGTCCTTCAAAAAAATGTTTAAAAATATTTACAGTATGTTGCACCAAATTAACTTTGGTATTATTAGTATTAGATAATATAACACATGACATAAGATGCCAGTGAAGAGAACAAGTCAGAGAGCTTATTGTACGTTGTAATTATGAGTTTTTCCAATGAATACATTAACAATTGCGGCAATATGGTAGATAGTATTTCAGTAAGAAATTATGGAAAATGAGGGTGAAGTGGAGAAATTCCTGCAAATGATGAAGGTGTCAGGTAGCAGATCTGTTAAACCCGAAGAACTTGCAATGAACGGGGATTAAATCAGAATTAGTCTATCTAAGCAGGAAGCAGCAATGAAGCACTTGATGTATAAAACGCAAAGGTTAAGGTACTCGATGCACCAGGACAATCAGCGATGGACCTGCACTTCACAACTGTCACATCTGATATCGCTGCACTTCACAGAATTTAAAATAAATTTCTGCCTGACTGCAAATTATATTACCACCAGGGAGGGATTACACTAGAGAGTGGCATTTTTTAAAGTTTAAACGATGCCCAGAAATGTAGCCACATTGTCATTTTGGTTTTCTACATGAAAAGCAATAAGCGGAAGCTCTGTTACACTCAAAAACAGTGGTATGAAATTTTAAATACAGTCTTGCCCTTTGCTTCTGCCCTGTTCCCTTAACCTCATGCCATGGGCATATGTGTTTCTTCTCAATCAGAAGAAATCATCCAGGAGGATAAACACTATGGTTGCATGATTGCCTCTTCCTTCAGCATAATTTAAAAGTCTTATTTTTGGAAACCACAGGGAACCATGGGAAAGGAATTCCACAGAGAGAAGAAAATCCCTGCTTGTTAAATTTAAGGGGTAAAAGTATGAGAGAACACAGCAAGATATAGTAATAATGTACCATAAATTATGTTGCACAGATGATTGTCTTTCCCATTTAAATCAGGCAAGTACTTTTAGTTTATTTTCATGCAGTCAGGGTCTTAAATGCTTTAAATAATTTTATTTGTTTTGTAGATCATGCTGTGTAATTCTGCCAGAAAAACTAAATCACCAATATATTCACATTTGCAGTTGTACATGGCAAATGATATGCAGTGATAGGTACTGACTGACATGTCACTGAAGCTTTAAGCCATCGCTGAGATTAGAACTGGTACTTAAAATAACAGTGCAATCACAGTAAAATACAGACCATCTGTTCCCTGTCCCCATAGACAGCCTGTGAGTCTCTGGTTTAGGAAGCTGACCAATCAGTCGTCCGCAGCGGCTTCACGCTTCATCGGCACATTAGAGCCAATGGCCACCTTAGGTCTGAAACCACCAGAAATGCCACCATCAGTATACAGTCATGCCGCTTCTCGTGGAAGCAGTTGAGGACGAGGAACAGTGACAAAAGGACCTTCGTTTGCCTGCGTAGGTTTACATGACAAAAAAATCCATAAGCTGAAACCACCGGAGAGCCACAAAGTGCATTTTCACAATAGATTAAAAACTAATATTTTACTAACGGTAAAATATGTACAGTCAGCATTTTTAAAAATCTCTTCATCCTTTCATGTATTCAGTTAAACAGATACATTTTTGCAATAGTGTGGTACTTTCTGCTTGTGCCATATTAAATGACGATGTAAGTGACAAGGAAAACCTTTAGATAAATAACTATTGAGCTATTCCAGACATTTATCTGTGCCTGTTGCAGTTCAAATCACTGTACTTTAATAAATTTTACCATTATAACCTGTTTATACATAAAGGTTTTGTAGAAGCATGTTATAGCTGTTGTGCCTTTAGCATAAGGGTAGCCAGTTCAGGCCCTTAAGTGTAGATTTTAGACAATTATACATAGTTTTAAAAACCTGTGAGCTGATAATTAGAAATTATCAGCAGCATCCATGGAGAAAACACCAGCATATCATACACTTCTAAAACATGGTAACTAGCTACTGTTTCAGGTCCTTTAGCTATCTCTACGCAGTAAAACAGAAATGAACCTGAAACTACAAATTGTCCTACAATTAAAGACAATACCATGTGACAACATTGATTTACACCTTAAAATGAGCCATTGTAACGATCTCCGTTCATTAAAAAATCTAGACCTGGAAGCATTAACATGTATGATGACAATCTAATTTTTGTTTTCCATCTGAGATTGTCTGATTTATAACAGGTCTACATTGCTCAGAATTTGACATGTTAATTAATTTGAACATCTTGCAGGTATAATGGAAACCAGCATCCTGTCCATGGTGTCCTGTGCTTCCAGTGATTGGACATGCAGCTATTGGATTCTGGGTGAGTGAAATCACCAGATTTCAGTCAACGGGCCAGTTCTGTGACATACCCACTGTTGCCACTAAACTTGGATTTGTTGCTTGTTGTGTTGCTCGTTCCCCTGGGAAGAATCTAAGAAGATGGCGGATGGTGCGTCCCATTAAGGGAATCACAGTATAATCAGTAAATAAGTGGAAGGGCAAGTGAGAGCCAGGACCGCTCAGAGGATTCTGCATAGTTTTATGACTGGCGCAGCTATTCAGCAAGCTCACAGTGATCATTGTGATTAAGGCTGCATTTCTGTCCTTATTTTATTCCTCAGATTAACAAAGGGCTGGGGGGACTGAAAGGATACCCTCATTTAGGGTTACCAAAAAAGCAAGAATTTGAAGGGTTGTTTGGGTAGTGCCGGTCTGTCCCTGCTAGGTAACCGCAGCTGTTAGCGTTGGTGCGTCTGTGGCCGTGGGAAAAACCTTCCATATTCTCAAGACACATATTATCACAAAATAAAGGTGTCAGTAAGCTGATCAGAGTTTCCATTTCAGAGGGAAAAATAGTCCTGTTGAAAATATACTCTTCAGGGTTTAATTGTGTAATTTTTATTTTATTTTATGCTGTTTTATGCTATTTTATTATATTTTTGCATTTGGTGATATTCAATATGAAGTGTGCAAACTGGGAACTATTTTTGGTTTATCACAATAACTTTCAATCAATTACCTTAATTGCAATATATTTTGTATATAATACATTCATTATTTACTCTTTCTGTTTCTAAGCAAATGCTTTTGTCCAAATAATCCTACACAACCCACATAAATTACAATAATTTGATATATTTTTTAAAAGATGGGTACGTTTTACTAAAGAAATCTGGATTAATATCACTTTCCCCAATCCAGAGCAAACACAAACGCAAAGCTGGTGAACTTCTCCACCACCATGACTAGGTGGAGTTTCTCTGAGAGGAACATCCTCTGTAAGTAGCACAGCTCTCAAACAACACAGTGGCATTTGGACTTATTTACGCACAAAGGCAAATAGGCTCAAATTCAAGATTGATTGGTTGAATTTTGATATTGAAAAAATCTTGGTGTGAATGTATGAACTAATGTTTGTAATCTCTAAAAAATCTTAAACACAATAAAGTTAGAAATTAAATTAGAATTTAATTAACTAACTTAATCACTCATTTTCTAAACACTTGGGCCTATCCCAAGCATGGGAACACCCCTGGATAGGATACAGGGCACATGCACACACAGTGAGAAATTTATAGGCACTAATTCACCTGTCCACATGTCTTTGGACTGCAGGGGGAAACTGGAAGACCTGAAGGAAAGCCACAGTGCTTGGGGCACATTTATTCCCACAGACTTGGAGGTGTGAGGACACAGTGCCACCCAAAGAGCCAACAGACTGGTCCAATCCAGGTCAATCAAAAAAAAAACTACCAGTGCACATGTATTGCTATGAAAAGTGTTTTCTGAATCTGCCTGTTATTAGTGGATGGGATATAGAACGGGCTGCTCCCCATTCCAGTTCTCATATATGATGTGGTCCCCAGCGTTCCCAGAGGGTGCACAGTTCCCAGCGCAAGCTCAAAGGGGCCGTGATTAATGCTCGCGCCTCCAGTAGGAAGGTCTCCAGTAAGATTACAGTTTAGTTTGTTGGTTAAAGGCAGCTAATTGTGCTAGAGGGGCGGCTGTGCCGCTTTAAGTTATGCCACATTTGAATTATAATTACGCCTGACTAACTCCTGACTAAGTCGGGCTAAATTGCAATTCAGAGTTGCAATAATCGGCCCAGCTGGCGAACGTAACTGGGAACATCTTTTATTTTCTTATTATGTACGAAGCCCTGCGTATGTGCGACTGCCAAATTAATTGCCAAATTAATGAGCGATATATCATCGGAGCAAGCTTTGTTAGACTGGAATGACTACAATGATCATTTACGCCCCATGCATGCTCATCTCCAGTGCATTGCCTTGCTGCTCAACCAGAGGACTGGAGTACCTATACTTCCCCAATGACCATTTGAGTACCTATACTTCCCCAATGACCATTTGAGTACCTATACTTTCCCAATGACCATCTGAGTACCTATACTTCTTCAATGACCATTTGAGCGCCTATACTTTCTCAATGACCATTTGAGTACCTATACTTCTCCAATGACCATTTGAGTACCTATACTTCCCCGATGACCATTTGAGTACCTATACTTTCCCAATGACCATTTCAGTACCTATACTTCCCCAATGACCATTTGAGTACCTATACTTTCCCAATGACCATTTGAGTACCTATATGTCCCCAATGATCATTTAAGTACCTCTACTTCCCCAATGACCATTTGAGTACCTATATGTCCCCAATGACCATTTCAGTACCTATACTTCTCCAATGACCATTTGAGTACCTATACTTCCCCGATGACCATTTGAGTACCTGTACTTCTCCAATGACCATTTCAGTACCTATATGTCCCCAATGACCATTTGAGTGCCTATACTTCCCCGATGACCATTTATGTTCCTGCCACTAAAGAGGAGTATTAGTGTTGGAGGAGCAGAAATTGCTCCAAACCCATGAGCTCTAGGTTGGGCTACTGGACTGTAATATGCAATTTTACAAGAACCCGCCTCTGCATCTTGCTATTTACCCCATTAGATATATTTGGAGGTGAAGCACATCAACAAAGACTATAAGAACAATTCTTTAGCTCTTCAACCTGCCCTTTTTCCAGTCTCAGTCAATTGCCACTCTGCCATGAAGGGTTTGCAAACAAACGCAGCCTCTGGACATGGGCTTGTTTACTGCTTGTGACGGAGACAAAAAAAAAATGTGTATTGGAAAAGGTGCGCAGAAACGGCAATAACAGGAGACAATTCAATATAATAAGCAGCGCAGTACACCCTGTTCCCCGGCTTGCAAAGCTGCCAATGGGAGATTAGGCAACTTCAGAGTAACACCTTATGTTTCACAAGAATGTAGGTATGCGCTCGGCGCAAAAACGCCGTGATGCTACATCCCGTCCCTGAGACTGACATGTTTTTGTGGAGCGGGACATGATGTGCCACACCTCAACTGCAGCAGCTTTCAAGATCATCCGGAAAGCTCCTGGAGCGGGGACGAGGGTATGACACTCCGGGATGCACCTCGCCATTGAGGCAACTCTGCAGTGGCAGGCTGCCATGGCACGGAGGCGACCGAACTCCATGGCTCCGGCAACGGTTATGAGTTGATGGCGGGGTGCCACGAAATGCAAAAATTGTCCTAAAATGAATCAGATTTTTTTTCTGTCTATCTTTGCAGATT
Organism: Mormyrus iriodes; assembly: GCA_011763525.2. Taxonomy (NCBI): domain Eukaryota; kingdom Metazoa; phylum Chordata; class Actinopteri; order Osteoglossiformes; family Mormyridae; genus Mormyrus; species Mormyrus iriodes. The sequence continues at coordinate 32,072,644 of JAAGVU020000040.1, forward strand.
CTTATTACAAGATGTTCTTGATTGTGCTGTCAGGGAAGATAGCTGGAGGTCTTGGTTGTGATTCTCAATTCTTGGATTGATTATTAAAAAAAAAAAAATCTCTTTTTTTTAAGATTGCCACCCACATCAACAGTGCAGAAAGTTTTTCTTTTTTCTTTTTTATGACTGTGTCACATGTCAGTAGGTCTTTTATTATCCTGCATATTTTAAGGGCTGAAAAAAAAAATCCTTGGCCTCTCTGTACTTTTTTGTGCTGTGTTAATTTATGTTTCTAGTAGTAGATTACTTAACCATGCATACACAGATATCTGAGCGCAAACAAGTATTTTCACAGATTGCTATGGACAGAAAACATACACTTTTGGAAAATACTCAAAAGATTGAAATTTCTCAACACACTTGTAGCTTTCAATGGTTAGTATTTATTTCCAGGCGTGCATTTGAATTTCACTTTTAAGTTTAAAGGAAAATGTGTAGGGGGTGAGTTATATTATTAAACATAGGGAAACAGGCACAATCGCACAATGATTTTGTGCGATGACAGTTTTTTGATCGCATGCGTTCTGTATCTTAGGAAATGACTTAGCCTCTAAGTCGATTTTGATTGAAATTTATTTGTGGTTTTCACAGGCTCCAGATAGTCTTAAGCATGGTAAAGGCATTACAACTCATCAGCAAGCAAGTATCAAATAAAAAAATACCAAGCCTGCCAGAAGCTATTGTGAAAGTACAGAACGATTCTTTCAGTGTACTTTTTTCATTTTTGTAATTTATTCCTTGCCACTATAATTATAAACGATTGTACATATTGTAGACATTTTTGAATACTTAAGGCCAGTTTTTGGGGCGACAAGGCAAGCGTGGGAAGGTCACACATAGCCAGATATTTACATAGTTTATGAAACATAAAAGGTATTTGATTCATGTCTGCCTGTGCCTTTAGGAATTTTGGACCAGAAAATCCAGAAGTGAAACAGATACCCAGATTTATAGTTTAATTTAATTTTTCTATCTATCTATCTATCTATCTATCTATCTATCTATCTATCGCTTTTACTGCAGAATTTATCATACTGAACCCAACATAACTGTTGATGTAAGATGAATAGATTAAAATTTGCATTCTCTAGTGACCTTTTCACAGTGCCTTATAATACCTATCTCTAGTGAATTTTAATTTCTTCTAAAGCACTCTGATTTTGCACGAGTCTCTTGGATTTAACTGCAGTTGTGGAACCAACAGCATCAGCAGTTTGAAAAGTCATTATATATCACATATATAAGCTCCTAATGAGGGCAGCACTATTGCTGGGGGTAACCCTTGCACTCCCGCGGTGTGTGTGGAGCCTGCATGGTCTCCTGGTGTTGTCTTGGTTTCCTCTGCATACTCCTGCAGACTAAAAACATGTGGTTTTTGGTATCTTGGTATAGAATTGATGGACTGGCAGCCCAGGCAGGGAGCTCCTCTGCCTAATGCTTGCTTGGACAAGCTCCAGGCTCTCCATCAGCCTGTGCTGGGTAAGTGGTTGGAGGATGGATGGATGGATGGATGGAGGGACGGAAGGACAGATGGTTGGATGTTTTACTGTTTAAAACATAAACATATTTTATGGCCAATGACAAGGTCTGAGGTCCCTGGGCTTTTGAGTTGTCAGAGCTCCCTCTACTATTTTCTACAATGGCAAAATTATTGACCACAAGGGGAGGGTTGGTGACTGGGAGTGCAGGTTAGCAAGGTTAGCTGAAGGGCTTCAACCTGGGTAAGCCTGTACATTAATGCGCCCCTGATTATGAGTTAAAAATGTTACAACAATTAATTTACTCAAATAAATTTTAAGCTTGTCTAGGGAATATATATATGACTAGTACAATACACGTACCGTTAAATTACTAAATGAACTCGCAGATCCTTGAAGAATACATCATTCACATATGTGGATTAAATTGTACTGCGCTTAGACTTTTTTTGTGACCAATATCAAAATGGGTTTTCACATAAGTCACATTAAAATGGTGACAATTACGTGGTTCATAATTTGGCAAACTTAACCTCTCAGAGGTTTTGGCGCACAGGAGAAGGATCGGACTGGATTTGCTGAAATGTCTCATCTGAGCTGCTGTCTCTCTCAGGCTGGCTCCACTCTCAAACAGCTGAGGCTGGTTGACAGTACAGTATCCAGCGTGTATCTCCTTACGTTTGTCCCGTATCATACCACATAAATGGATGCTAGGCCAGAGAACACAAGATGCCCTGGCTGTAGGGAAGGGGAAAGCGTAGATGGCTTGGGATGTGTAATAAACATCATGCTATGAGGAAATCCTTTTAGCGTTGCTAGAACAGCCCATGCTCACAGTTACAGGGCTCACGTGATCATACCTGTTGAACATGAGCCAATAGGCTGCAGGGTACTTCTAAGAATTGCAAGCCAGAGAGTATGCTGATATATGTTAACACTGAGCTCTGTACCTTGTAATTACCTTTTATTAAACTGAATTGCTAATGAAAACTCCATTTTCTTATTTGTGATGCCAGAATTTGTTTGAGGAATACATTTACTTACAACTGCTCCTTCTGACTAGGGTCACAGATGGGGTAGGCTGTCCCAGGCAGCAAAAGGCAAGAGGTACACCCTGGACATAATGCCACATGGGGCACAAACATGCACACAGTACAGGCAACTCAGTGGTGCCAGTCGGCCAAAATGTATTTTCCTTGGGCCGCAGGAGGAAACCCATGCGAACTGGAGAGGGCAAGAGCTGAGCGCTATATATATGTATGTATGTATGTATGTATGTATGTATGTATGTATATATGTATGTATGTATATATGTATGTATGTATATATGTATGTATGTATGTATGTATGTATGTATATATATGGGTGTGGATGATCCAGGGTGTGGCAGAATCAGATGTTGAGCCTTTCATTCATTTGGCTTTACATTCCTCCATTTCCCCTAGTGCATCTCCTCCCGTTTTCTATAAACTGTACCCAGACGGTTCCTCACTGCCATCCCTGTGGTACATGGATATCTGCTTAATCTGAGTGTGTCTGTATTTCAGTAAAACCAAAGAAATACATGCACATTTAATCTGCACAATAGGGAATTTTTTTTTCTGTCTTTGAATTTTAATTAACAACCAAACAGGTAGAAAAACCAGCATATCCTCGGGACTGGGTGGACTGGAAATACGCACCCTTTATTTAAAACATGTAATCCAGGGAACAATTGTCACTTAATTTACTTATTTAAATAATATAAAAATGGGCACACAGTTCTCTAGAAATAATCCTAGGACTCACAGGAACCCAGCTTTGCTTTGTGTTACGTATTTCAGTGGAACTGGAAGTGAGCTTGACCTACTTTTGCAGCTGCTAAAACTGTTTTAATCACTTAATTCACCAATTTTATTGTGAAATGGTCTTTGCTTCACTGGAAGTGCCTGTAAATGAATTTAATCTGCCAGTATAATGATGCAAAAGAGCAGTCCTCCTTAAATGCACACATCCAAGTCGTCAGCATGGATTTAAACAGATATGGGTACTTGTTAGCTTTGGTTATCAGATCCCTGCCCCTGAACATGTTACAGGACCCATGTAGTGCAGCGTCTTCATTTAGCAGTGAGTGAGCCTAAACATTATAGATACGGTGCAGTGTGAGGGCCCTGGCTGGCGAGGGGCCACTGAGGTTTCGAGACTGGCGTATGAAAACAGAACCAGCTGGAGTGGAGATCGCTCAGTGTCTCCTGCCCTGGAGGGGAATCAGGCGAAAGAATGCTTCTTACTGAAAGTCCCTGTCACACTTCATTAAGAATTGGATCGTTCACACCACCGCCATACCTTTTAAAGTTGCGTGATGCTCGCTTATTTGGTATGGATGGGATAAATATGGCAATAAATCTTATGGACTGGCAGGTCGATGGACCTATGAGTTATTGCCTATATCTGGCTGTGATTTATAAACAAGAAGACTTATTTATATTCTTTTAAATAAGTATGTTTTTCATCTCTCTTAAATATACACTGTCAACCAAATAAAGTTAAGCTGACTAAGATCTAGGGGCAAATAAGTATTGAAAGACAATGGCTTCCTCTGGGTATAATACAGGCTGCGGTGATCTTTGTTTAATCTCACTGTTCAACTGTGCGACTGTGAGTTTGTTATCTGGCCGGTATTTAATCTCACGCTGGGTTTCAGGTGTGAACCAATCACTAATTTTATAGCTCGGCAGGACCAGGGCTCTTGAGCATTGGAATTGTGCAGCCGTGGTCCACAGATTCATGCTTGATTGCTCGTGCATTCCCTTAACAGCAGATTTGTTGCGACTGCATGCATAAATTTCTCCATTAGCATTTTGTTTTACTCTGAGGTGTAAGAACTTGACTCCTGATATGGCGATCGCCAGCGTCATTGGGCCGTTTCCTTCAGCAGCACATGTGTTTGCTCTCAGCTGGGACATGAAGCCCACATATGGAAGTCTACCATATAGCTCAACAATGACTGGAAAGGCTGACTTTCAACAGGACATGCATAAACTGCAGAAAGATGCATAAGCGCCTCAAAAAGCCGCATGAAGGGTCATATGTGAACAACGTTTTCCCATATGCTGCTACAGTCATCTTAGGCGACAAATAGAATCTATCTATCACTTCACCCATCCATCCATCTCCTATCTCTGCTTATCCTGGCTCAGGATATGGTGGGGGGGTGGGGGGGTGGGCATGACAGGAAGAATCCATTGGTAGGGGTAATGCAAGAGTAAGGTTAAAAAATGCTACTGAACCTTTTAATCAGGGCATATTAAAGTGAAATTTATTAATTCAAGTCAATAGTACAGAAAATAAATATATATGCAGTCGACCCTTCCACATTTCGGGGGTTAGGGGTGCAAGCACACCGCGATCTGGAAAAACCGATGTCAGATTTTTGGTCCCCTTGGTGAGCAAAGAGAGCATGTGGGTGGACTGAAGGGTAAAGGTAAGATAGAAGAAACACGAGATACAGAGATCATCGCACAATCGTTGCGAAAAATCACGCGAGAGGCTGCCGCAAAGACACTGGGCATCCTCCAAGCTAGCGTTGTACATATATTTTATGCATTTAGGACTTATTAAACTTTGTGTGTGCCGTCTGCGGCTTTTGCAAGACTCCGTAAAAATTCTCTTTTAGTTTCTTATGCCATCCTTGCGATATATCAAAACCACAATGGGGAAAGTCATTATGCTGGAGGGTCGACTGTATATGCTTTTATTTATTTCCCACTTTTTGATTTCCTGTGTTAACAGTGATAATGAATTTTCATTTTGGATCCACTGCCTGAATCATATCAGAAAATCAGTAACACTCTAACATACATTTACACAAAATGTGCATACTGTAGACTGTCATCTAGGCCAGTGGACCTACTGTGGGTCCCAGAGGACCGGATTGGGAAACACTGATATAGGCCTTTACAGGACAGGCCTGCTTCTCTCACCTGAAGCAAAAGTGACCCCTCCGTGAATCATCCGTTCACGATGATCGCAGGATGCTGAGAGTCCTGTATCTGATGATCAAGCCCCGTTTTTGATCTCCAGCAGGTCATGAAGGGATGGTAGACAGTGGATGTGAGCCACACTCCCTGTGGTTGCTGGTGAGAAGGCCAAACTGCTGTGGAGACCAAACTAGGGCAACGTGTAGGCCCAACATAGCAGGTGACAACCAATTAGGGAGGCGAATGTAGCTCCTTCTCAGTGAAAAGGAACAGCTCAGTGACAAGGCACCCCTTGCCATTTGTAAGCATAGCCACAATCTCTCAGGCTCTCTAATGGACCCCTGCTGAACTGCATGATCACCCTGAGCTGCTTACAACCAACCCTCTGACAGCAAGTACCTGTGACACCGTTTGCATTAACACTTCAGTGTTCTCAGCTGGCGTTTTTATCCAGACTGACACACATGACTGTCTGCATCATATGCAGCCTTCGTTTATTCTGGAGAAAAATGAAATAAGGGACTGAATTCCGCCTATGGTACTGGAACACATAAGAGTAAGAGAAATGCTTTTGTTATCCTAATTCCTGTATTATCACCATTGAACCTCTTTTCTTTGTTCCATATGAGATAAATAAGGGAACAATAAAGAAATAGAACGTTTCCAAAGAATTAGGGGTTTGCACTCTTCCAAGGTAGGTCAGGATATTACATTTCTCAGGTACGGTTCAGAAAATGCTTTAGTAAGGGTTCATAGACGAAGGACAGTTAGCGACATTTTAAGCACTGACTGAAGGTCATTTTCCCATCTGGTCCATTAAAATCACCAAGGTCCAAATCTGAGGAAAACGAATGCCTTGTCGTAGTACATTCACCAACATTACAGATCTGTTATCTACATTGAGTATCAAGACTTGTATTCAAGGGAGTCTGTCACATGTGCCATAAAAAGAGAAAAAGGGTAGGGAGGTCTTATTCAACAAGAGTCATCACATTGTGGAAATGCAAACACGGATACAAGAAAACCAGTTTGACTGTTTGTCATCAAAGAGGAAAACGGAGCAGGAATGGAGCACAGACTTTTCAACTTATGGAAACACGAAACAATGCAAATACAAAATGCAACACATCATATGTCTTAAATGCTTTCATCACTGAAACGCTTTGTTACTGATTGTTTTATTATCCAAGGCTTTTGTTTATCTAATATGTTGGTAAAACAGTGCCATTTAAAGACTTTAGCCCAGTCTTTGACTTTGAGCAGCCATATAGAATTCATCTGAACTGCTTTGGAGGGAAGGGACCTCAGATTCAGAACTTTACAGTCATTAAGCTCAATGACATTCCCAGATACTTTGTCCGCTTACAATCTGAGCCAGTTTCTCTCCTCAACTGCATGCAAAGGCACACCTTAATGCAGGCTGAGCTCTCTGTGTGGAAAATAAAAGCTGTTCTGCGCCATAGGATAGATCTCCTAGGGTGGTTACCTCCAAACACAATAGCAGAATCTCGGTCGTGATGTGTGGCATCATTTGTCTGCTCCTGCCTCCCACTGACTGCTCTGAAGTCTCACGCAATTAGCCAAGAGATTGTGAACTGGAAGGCGCCGATGATACATTTGCTGTATCTTTTAATGAGAAGCTGTACAAGATTTTTAGGTTTAATTGCTAGCATGCTATCTGACCCTTTGTTTTTTGAAGAAACGACGGCTGACTGCTCTAACTGAAAGCACAGTTTGGTTGGGATGTTAATGATTACAGTGATAATGATTGCAATGACCTCTTAATGATTCAAGGAAATACTCTGGATCACAACAAGAGGAAACATATTTTCTTCCTCTTCTCTCTCCTCCCTTCCTATCAATTTGCACGGCCTTCTGTGCCAACAGCAGCACGATGGAACAGCGAATGCCGAACTCTGCAGATCCAAGCTGAACCTCGCGGCGCACTTTCCATGCTAGCACCCTGTCGTTTCAAAAACACCAAGTTTATGTTTGATGTAATCGTGGTAACTGAATCTGTGCTTTCTTTATTTAATCACATGAAGTTCCTTTGGTTTAAGGCAATTGTGTCAGTATACTGATGGTGACCCCATTCGTACTTAGAGCGCCATGGGGACCAGTTGCCTTAACAGTAGCTCTGCATTATTTGTGATTGGTTTAGTGTGTTTTTGTTTTGTTTTTATTTGTCATGTTTTCTACAATTTCTTTTGGGATTAATAAAGCATCTATCTTTCACCCCCTGAAAATATATTATTATTATTATTATTATTATTATTATTATTATTATTATAGAGTAATTTTAAATCCTTTCAAAAAATAAATATTATATTTTACCAAATTATCAGATATCCAAAGTGACGTAATCCCAACAATGACATCACTTTGCCAAGGCTAGGATTGGAACCAACAAGCTTCCAATCACAGGTACCCACTGAGCCACACAATATTCTATGCCTTAGGAAATAAAAATAGTCTTGGACTTTACAAAAACTCATATGTCAACTCATAAGATGAGGATATTCACAACAAAAGTCTTAGTCTGTGGGTATGGGATTGAAACCCATTCTGGTGCTTACAGCGCAGCACTGTGTCTCCCTGGTTAGCAATATAGCTTTGCACTTCCAGGGTCAATTCTGCGTGTGGAGATTGAATTCCCTCTGAACGGGTCTCCTCCAGTTACTCGGCTTTCCTGCCACAGTCCAGAACCACACAGTCACACAAATTTCCCAAATCATGTGAGCATGTGCATCACGATGGACTGGCATTTTTGAGGGTTCCCCACATTGTGTCCTGTGAATCCTGGGATATTCTCCAGGCTCGCACTCAGAGGTGGAGGTGCTACAGAAAATGGATGGAACAGATAGAGAACTAAGTTTGCTGCATCAGGGTCCGAAAGTTTGCAGCTGCGAGAAACTTTGAAACTTTGCTATATCCCAGAAAGCCTTATTCAACTGATGACATATTCTGGAGGGATCTACTTAAAAACCCTTATATCGCAGCACACCAGCGAACGTCTGATTCTAAACCGGAAATCATCCATACTGTAACACACTGCCACACATTTCTAAGCCTATAACAAATTTATATTAAATTTGGCATATGTTGCAGAGCTTGTGATCTATCAGATCATTATTTCCTACAAGAGTAAAATGACAAGATTCCAGACTTGTAGGTCATGTGTATTTAATGAATGTTAAACCTGGAGTGATATTTTCATTTATTATGACCAGCAAAATTAATTAAATGTGCTGCCTTCAGGTGCATTGATATATTTTTGTGTGCAACATGGTATTTCATTAGTGATAATTAACCACCAATTAATTGATGGGTGTATCTACCCCCCCCACCCCCCCATCATCATCCACATGTTTCTAGATGTTGCAATAATCTGTTGTTAACTCAGTTTTAAGAGAGTATGCAGAAGATCTTAGCTTACTGGTACCAATTAACCAAATAGAACCAGTGACACTCCTGAAAGGGGATTTGCTTATTTGCTTAAATGGGTTCATTTGTGAAAGACTGAATTTTTGGGAACATCAGTAGTGTCAGCCACCTTGTATGGGAAATTCGACTGTGCAGACAGATATACTGGAAATGAACATTCCTCTGTATAGCTAAGTCACAGTGTTTCCAGAGGGGAACTGCAAGCCCATGCATTAGTTTCCATTCAGATGTATGTTTTTCTATCAGCGAATGGTTTGCATTAAGACAGTTAACAGTGGTGCAGAAACTCACATTTGATCAATAGAGCGAGGCAGGGAGCCAAACCAAGTCATTACCCTCCTATTAATTTTGGCACTGGTGTCGGCCACATTATGATCAGAGTGGTTTCTAAAGATGTGTTTACCAAACAACAGGCTCCACTCGAGTTTAGTGGTTTGAGGCCTCTGCAGTGACGTCGGTTCCATGGCAACTTAGTTTATATAGGCCGTTTGTGAGATCATATTCTGGAACTTTATAAGAACTCTGATTAATCCATCCACCAGCAAATGTGTGGACCTTTAAAATATGCAGTGTTGGCATTAAAAAGGGGACAATATAATATACTACAGCTGGGCTTTTTTCTTTACTATTGTCCATCACACTGAGAAAAGAGCCCTCACTGATTTTTAGTAATACCTCAAATGTTTCAAAATAGCAAAAGGTCATACACAATCATTTCTGTTGCACTACAGTGAAATGGTAGCAAGAGAACTACCCTGTACTAAGGTAAATTATACAAGTGATACACCTCAGTTGTTTGTTGAATGCTACTCTACAATCACCTGGCATGAAATATTTAATAGACTATTTTACATTCGATTTTAGAATTTCCACATTTTTTTCTTAAAAATGTAAATAGCACCACACTATGCAAAAGCATAATACTTGAGTGAAAATTTCACAAAGGATAGATGGTGGGATGTATTACTGTCAAGGAAAACATTGCCGAAGACCTGCGCAAGCATTTTGATAGACTCCGTGTAAAGATAAATATACTACATAACAAGAAAGCAAGCTTTCAAAATATTTTAAAGTGTCTTTCGTTTACATGATTACATCATTCCTTCAAATGTTTTAATATTGTCAAATGTCATTTCAATTTTTTATTTTTATTTTGCGGAAGATGTAGGTCATGCTGACTGGTTGCTAATGGTACAAACATGACATCATCGAGAACTATATGCCTGTGCTTCCACATAAGCAGTCTGACAGGCACTCTCCATCGAACAAGGGAAGGCCTACATCCAGCACTGCTACAACAGGAATCCTGATGTCTAATATGCAAGTGCTTCCCAATCTGGTCCTCGGGGACCCACACATAGTCCACCACCTACCGGGAGCTGGGAGGGAGCAAAAATGTGGACTGTCTGGCAGGGAGCTGGGAGGGAGCAAAAATGTGGACCGGCTGCGTGTCCCTGAGGACTAAATTGGGAAATACTGTACTATGCTATCTCTAGCTCAAAGCCAGCTGAAATTCTACTCAGGTTTGGTCTGCTGCACTTGGGTGTGCTTTTTCCAATTGGCACATTGTGTGCCAACTGCTACTAACCGAGGGCAGGGTCCTGCTCTCATATCATAGCATTGGTAACACACCATTAGTAAAGAGGCACTTCATTAGGGACATAATACAGGAGAGAACAGCTCTGGCAGCACACGAAAGGACATTAATAACACTCCAAAGCACAACGCTAACATAGCAAAACACACCATCGATTACACAGAACAGCAGATCATTAGTGGTCTGTCGAATGCTGGGCCACAGGCCTTGTGGCTCTCCAAGTGCATGACCGCCCATCCCTGCATTACATAGTGAGAAAATTGTGTCAGAATGGAAGACAATGAAATTGGAGTGTTGATATTGGCAAATAATACAGGAAGCACTGACAGCTTCAAGGAAGCTGAGAAAAATTCCCAGTTTATGGGACCACATGGATTGAAAGTCTTGTTCCATTCAACAACATAAGCATATTGTTACATGTACGGCTTTAAATTAAATAGGCATTTGTTCCTGGGGCTCAGTCATTAACTTGTCAGCGAAACGTTTTTCGGCAAATAGTCAATTTTTTTGTCTGATTCAGTTCAAGGTGTAAAAAACCTTACCAATGTAATGGCACAGGTCAGTCACGGCTTTTGTGGGGAGAACTCCAATCATTCTTGTCTTTGTTTTTGAAAACCAGAATTCCCCAAAATGGGAGTTTGTGCACTTTCAGCAGAAGGATTAGTGAGTCAAAAGGAATGAACATGATAACAGGCTGGGTAATCAGTAAGGAGGTCAGCTTCTAACTAACATGGGTTAGGGTTAGGGTTAAGGTTAGGGTTACGTGTAATTTTAATCAGGATATTCTCACTGGATATGTGTGCCAAGTCAATAAACATAACTAAAAATCAATCCATGTCAATCCACATCACCATATCCAGGTAGTGTAGGTACTACTGAACGTTCTAACCAGGGTCTGTCTACTGACAAAATGTGGCGAATTATCTAGGCAGTTGAAGAGATGCATGAATTGAAATTAAACAGGGTCAATAAAAGGGGTCTGTAAAAGACTTTTGTAAAATGGATAATAAAAGCACTTATAATGTTTCTACATCTGCTTTCATTTAGCTGGAATTCTGTAGCTCCGCTTCTTCCATTGGAGAACAGTTTTGCCCCACACTATCCATGTTTAATTGGCTGCGATTTACTAGCGGCAAACTCTCGGAGGTGCACTCACAATAACAAGGCCTGGCAAGAGACTTTCAGAGCCTAGGAAAGTTTCTGCTGAACTAAAATCATATTTTTAAAATAAAGCTTTAACTCCGCTAAGACCAGTGCTCTGCTGCATCATATTATTCCTCTAATAGTACCAAGAAAAATGTATTCAAAGTCAATGAGCTATTAAATATAAAGCATTGATTTCTGTACAGTCTATATAGTGTACGTCCATGAACATATCCATGCGGTTTTCCTCATGCCAGCGGTGTCACTAGAGATTTTGGGCCCATTGAAGGTGTATCATACCAGGCCCCAAACACAGATCAATCCAATTATGTTCCAGATTTTTAAGGCCCCTGTAATTATCCTAACTCCCCCCCCCCCCCCTTTACGGCGCACCCCCCTGCACTCTACTTCCATATTAAAGTTCAAATATACAGCATCAGGAATCAGGATTAATTATTTTCATCTCATCAGATCTCTAGTAGGCAAGCAATGGCAACATTTCCGTTCTACAAAATGACTAAGGACCACAAATAAAAATGCCAATAAGAATGATACCACAGTGGAAGTAGGCAGCTGTGGTGAGGAAGCTGGTAACACTAAACACACCTGTAGAAACTCTCTGTATTGGGAGTAGAAGTCTTGTGTGAAAAACAGTAGTTTTAACACTTGGGGCCTCCTTATAATTTCAAACTGGTTGGCATCAAAGTTTAGAGACAACAACCACTTTCTCAGTCAACCCCAAAATACACAGTTTGAAGAAAATGACACCAAAATGACACCAAAACGACTCTATAAAGCTGCGAAGGAAGCAAGCAGAGAAATGAGAAATCATTTTTTTATTACAAACAGTAAGTGTAGCATCATTGTTTTACCCATAAGGAAATATTGTAAAAGGTACAATACGCCAATAGAAAAAGACATTATATTTAATAGATTATTACAAACACATAATGGATATTAAGAATAAATCTGTCAACCATGAATTTGCATGGTACAGGACCAGACCTAATAATATTTCATTTTCTCGCTCTGAGCCAGGACCAACCCATTCCAAAACCTTGCCCAAGTATCATTCCACCCACCTGTGCCCAATCGGGTGCCTTCACATCATTTTTCCATCACGATTGTTTCGGCTGTGCCCAAACTGACACAGCTTATTGGTGCATTTCACGTTGTCTTTCCATCATGTGATTATTTTGGCTGTGCCCAAACTGAGCCAGTTCATTGGTGCATTTCACATTGTCTTCACATTGCCCACTCATTTCTGCTGCCTTCCTTGAAGCCGCAGGATTGGGGCAGAGACCCCAGTTACCTTAATATCTGTCCAGGGAAATGTGTGCTATTATACATTTTTTTGTTAAGTTATTTTTCAGCCTCATGTTCTCCCACAAAGCACAAGGGAGGTGCCTGCCACAGTGTGACTTCTGACATGAGGCACTGAGACACATTGACGAGTCCCAGTAATTTGAGTCACCAGACACCCACAGGCTGACATCACTGCACCCTCGTTATGCTTAATGGACTTGTTACATGGATTGAGTGTTCTACCTGACAGTGAATTATGAACACATTTATTAACCAGGATTATGAAAATCATGACACAACTATGTCATGGGAACTTTTTTAGCACACAAAACACAAAATGTCTTAATGCTGCCCAGATTGGCTTGTTCAAATTAAACCTACGTCTTTTTCCCTTGCTCAAGTGCATGGGGCATGGGTGCCTGTTCCTGACGGCCTTTATGATGATGTAGCTGCTGTGTGAACCAGAAACACCATGGCCAGAGTGATGAAATCCAAACGAACCTGCCCCATGATCACATCACTGGCCCCTGTTGCTCAAACAGGCCTTTCTGGAAAGTAACTTAACCTTTTCCAAGTGCCAAGCTTTGAATCAAACATTACTAACATTTTTCCTCTTTGTGTTCTGTGAGAAAGTACTGGAGTTTCCCATGAGTTTTAAATACCAATATTTCATTTAAATGGATTAATTCACCTGTGATATGGTAGCAATGTTAGTAGCCACAACCTTTAAATGCATAAATACACTTCAAAGGGTGATGCTGTTTCCTGTTCTTTTATTATTGTTTAAAAGGGGACTATGCTGGCAGGCAGCTTAAGGTTGTTCTCTGATGTCCTCAGTGGAGCTACCTATACTTAAAGTTTATTGTTTACAGCTATAGCAGCAAGAACAGTCATTGACATGGTATGCTATAAAACAATAGCTCCAATATTATTGGCTTGTCAGCCTAATCAAAACGGCATTTTTAACTCTTACGCCCAGTTCCACAACACAAAAATTTTTATATACTATAGTACTTTTTGTTGTTAGTCAGCTAACTAATGACTATAAACATATGCTCGCACCTTTTTTATAAATTAGTTCCAAATGCCAATTATTGCCCAAATGCAACTGAAATTCTTGATGTTAATAAAGGGAATTATTTTATCTTTGTCTTTATTTACAAGTAAACTGGCAGCCAGGACTAATTTTCCAAAGCATTTAACTTTAGTAATCGTTGAAAAGTCCCAAATATGTTTTTTTCTTCACAATCTAGTGCCTCCTTTTAATCTTCTCTCTTAGAAAGCGATGAAACGTGCAGCACAACAATCTATATTATGTATCATGTGCGATATAATGAGAAGCAAGTAGCATATTTATAATCAATATGAAGCTGTATAAAGAGCAGCCCTTATGTAAAGGCCTTGCAGCCCCCTATTTACTCAGGTACGCCTCAGCTCAGCATTCTCTCCCTTTTTGCCTTTTCTGTGCTTTCTTCATTTGATTTGTCCCAGCAAAAAAGCTCTGCCGTTTGACCGAACACCAATTACGAGTAACGTTCACTGTGTAGTGCTGAAATTTGACCCAGATGGGTTTCCATTTTTTTTCTCTGCAATTCCTTTTCACTGGTGACATGACGTTTGCGGTGGATATTGGTTGGTGACAGCACTGGGAGTGGACGACTGAGCCGTTGCCGGGGAATTTACAGGAAGCGTGTAGCTGGCCGTCCTCTGGAATGCGTGTTCCGAGGTGTGTTGTTCTCCGACCGGATGTATCTGTAGTTTGCTTGTGAAAGTGTTGTGAAGATAATAGCCTTTACTTGCCCCACAATTACTTGAATTAAAAAAAACCCATGGAAGATGTGGTCTATTGCTCTGCTGCAGGAAGAGCAGTAAGACTAAGAGTGTTGGCTGTGGTCTTCCCATTGTTGACATGTTATAATATGCAGTAGATCTTCATGAGTATTTTCATTCAGCTACATGACTTATCATCTGCCAACCATTCTTGGTCTTCTTATTGAATGTATACTAATGAGAATATTTTAGGTCTAGACTACAGTAACCATTCCTGCTGTACATAGTGCCCCTGAAGTTATAAGGCCAGCTTTTCTTCAGTAACATCCAGCATCCAGTTGACATATCTTCTCCTGCATCCATGACAAGAGTTTCCAAGTCCTCTTTCATTGTTTCTTGGCTTTCAATATTAAAAAATATTGAAGTCTGTTCTTTTATTACAATTTTTGTGCTTTGAGGCAAATATGCTAAGAGGGCCAGCATATGAAAAATAATAGAATAGAATTATTAGATTTTACTACCTGTATAAATTCCGTTGTACTGTCCTCTGGAACGATTCTACTTAAGGGTTTGTGTTTTTGGGGCTTCACAGTTTCATGCCATTTTGAGCCAACTTATTTATGATGCTCACAAAGTGCTGCAAACGGTCACTTCAGACTTACCCATGATTATTTACTTCCCAATAATTTTGTCCCTTTAAACCCTAATATCAACTTACAGTGCAGAATTGCCTTTTAGAGGCTGCATGGAGTCCTCTAAAAGGAGACCACATAATGGACCAGTGCAGGGTTTGAATGCCTGCCTTATTAGGAGCTGGATTCTTGATGGATGACTCTTCCCTCCTGAGCACATTCTTAATGGTAAGTACAGCAAGAGCTGATGCTTGTGTAACATGGTTGCATACTGATTTGGTGCCAGTAAATATTTAATTCTAAGCAATTGCTGTAAACATACCGTAATCACATTTCCTCATTCTCCTGCCACACTCGCCCTGGGACGAGGCACAGGAAACATTTTTGTCTCTCTGTTTATTTCCCTAACATCTCATTAACTCTGTGGGCTATCTGATGTCCCAAACAGTCCTTGGCTAAAATATCATCATCACTGTCATGTTTCTGTATGTGTGCAACTACACCACCACAGCCATCTTTTGCAAGGGTGGCAATAACCATCACATGACCCACAATGTCTTTTATGTGCACCAGAAGTCCCAGCCAGAGGATCTGTTCTGTAAATATAATGAGCTTATGGCAGATCATCTGCTGGAGAAAGACATGCAAGAAAAAAGATATGGAGACAATGTTTAGGAGACATCCTTATGAATATTGGGCCATTCCTACTGTGTAGGTGTGGGTGTGTCTTTGGGTGTGGACCTGGGCGTGTGCTGGTATGTGGGTATTTGTATGTGCTTGGGTGTGGATGCAGGAGTGTATGCGTGTGGGTGATGTTACATACCACTGACTGCCTGAGGAGAGTGTCCCTTTAAATACATGACTTTGCAGGAGGCAGAAATCTTAACTTTTTACAACTCAAGACACAGGAAGAACAAAATAAGCAGTATTAATACTAAGTATGCGGTGATCCCAATTACATACCTGGAAAAATCTCGCAATGCAAATCTCACAAGTCGGTTCCTTTGAAAGAATTTTGCAGCAAATGATCACTTCTTACTACCTGTGTATTTGATTAGCATAAACAGTAACTGGTTCTCAAAGGGCTGAAATCCATTTGACTGTTTTTTACAATTAATAGGTGCAACCTTATTTTTTTTGAAATACAAAAAAATCTTATGCACATCAAGTTATAATAAAGGCAAATGAGTTAACAGCAATACACCAACATCGCTAGTGTAATCACCAGGATACTTCACATAACTCTGGGTTTAAGATAAATACTGATTAATAAACATGCAAATAAATATGCCAGCCACTTAAATGTAAATCATGGACATATTAAACAGCACGCTTACTTTTAAATCTCTTGCAGTTCTCCTTAAACTAAAATCTAAGATTCTTTGAGACAGAGATAATATTTCCTCCCTTGCATAGAAAAGCACAGTTACAGATTGTGTTTTTTTCACAGTTTGTGTCTTTAAAGATAAGAAAAATGTATACCCGTGGCTCATTCTATGTTTTCTCATATTATACATTTAAAAGTCTTTTGGACATAAATGGTGGCATTTTCTAGAGCATGACATTTCAATCATTTTATATCTGTCAGAAACATGTGTGCTAAGTTTGAATGGATCATGGTGAAGTATTATGTCAAAGAGCATCTATCTCAAAGGAAGTGGCTTGATTGCCTTCCTGGCAGGGGGACAGTGAACATTTGGCAAAGGACAGAACTTCAGCTCCCAACGCAGGCTTTTCATTTCAGGCAGTCAGAGGCCTGAAGCCCCTGCCCTCGGGGCCACAGCCCCCCAGGCCACATCGCCTCACTTGCCCCCATGTAAAGTGTTTCAAAAGCACAACAAATGGCCACAATGCTATGAGTCACACAACAATAATAGACAGTATAAATACAACTATTAGCCTAGGGTACATTAATCAATCAAAATCGCACATCTGCAAAAAGAATGCTTGATGTTCCCAAAAATATTTGTCTAATAACTCCTTTTATCTAGTATCTCTTCTGTGTCTTGTCTTTTAGCTTATTTTGGACTGTGATCTCCATATGTTTGAGATCCTTCTGAAAGGTCTGAAATGCGGCTTTCAGAGTAGCGCCGTCGCAGCAAATGCAGAGAATTTCCTTCAGTCACGACTCACTCTTACTATTCGACCAGCGCATTGTCAGTCGTGCTGTGGAACCTGTTTGTCTGAAATGTGCAACAATGAGCCTATGGGAGTGCATCATGGGATTTCTTCAGAATGCACAAAAGAGAATCTACCAAAACTCACCTTTGCTGGACTACAATGGATGAATCAGGGATTACATGATCTTCCTTTTGTTGTTGCCAGGATTAATGTGGCATGTTAATGGTGGGTGAATGCATGCAAGTACTGCATTAAGGACACACACTATGGGTCCCTATTAAAGCATTTAATGGCTATGTGTCTTGATTGGTCTATCCATTATTTTGTCCTAATGATGATTTTTCAGTGAAAAAAAGCTTATAAGGAGAACTGTCCATGTAAGCCTTTCACCCCATTGATGTGGGTTAAATTAGGGGTTAAGTGGGCAGTTTCTGTGGATTCCAAATGGGGAGTTTGAAAAGTAGTCAGTCCCTTTTAAACTCTTCATTACTCATTTTTAAATAATTATAAATTGCACAGTGATCAAAGACCTGAAGATCCCAGATAATCTTCACAGTATCTGAGGTTTAATGTACCAGATTCCAACAAAATCACATACAATATATATATATATATACACACACACACACACACACACACAGCGCATACATACATACTAACATACACATGTCTATTTTGAGTGGAAACTATGAGTGTCATTGTATCAGTTTACTGCAGCTCCAAACTTCACACCCTTCCACATCACACATGTACACCTGCATTTGTATATGACTGTTGCAGTTTGTCTGCTCTCCCAGGAGAAGCAGTAAAAACATAACTAGACGAAACTATCAGATGAGCTGGTTGAAAAAAAAACTAACAGGGACCTTGCAAGATTTCAAAAGAAAGCCATCTCATATTACTCTCATTACGAATTTCTCTGAAAGGAGTTTATGTCATAATGCATGCGGAATTCAGAATGTAATAATAAAAAAGAATTCTTCAAACAAGGAATTCAGGAAAATGATCCACTGTGGAGCTCTTCAGAAACATCCCATGGAGCGCTGATATTTCATACAGCCTGTAATGACTGACTGCTGGGGGACCATTGTGCAGGGGCTTTGTGTTCTTGAACCATAAATGCAGACTGAACACATACAGTACAGCAAGTGTGCTCTGCACAGAAAAAACAAGGCCATTTTTTCACGGAGGTTCACAATAAGCTAAACTTGTCAAATCTTGAAAGTGTGATATTATTACGCAGTTTGCCAAGAAGTCACCCTGAAGCACATAACGTTTGATGGTTACACAATCCTCCATCCTATTTATTGTATTCTTTGTTGAGCCGAATTAAGAATGGGATTAAGGAAAAACTGGAAGGCCGCCCTAAACGATGATGGCAAGAAGCTATAGCTATCACCAAGTAATAGTATTTAACTCTGTAATGTAGTCTTTCAGTAACTGTGATACTCTTGAATGGAGCGAGTCCTTGCTTTGGACCTACGTGTGGATCGTGTGCTGTAGGCATACGGGAGGCCCGGTGAGCCTTCTTTCCGTTTTAGAGGTTTCTAATCCGGGCCGGGCTGGTGACATCAGGCGTCTCCCCCGGTCGGCCCATGTGTTGTACCCGGCTCTCATTTCCTCCGCTGCGCGGACACCAGACTCCGTGGCCGGCACTGTTTGTTTTGCTCCGGACGTCCAAGTTGCTGATTAAAAACAGCCTGCCTAGTCTGGGGCCCAGACAGCCGTGCCAAGTCGGGGGGGTTTACACATGGACATAGCTGGGATGCAGGCTCTCAGCAGCCCCTCTCCTCCCTGCTGGATCTCTGACTGGGCGGCACCATGTGACGAGGAAGTATGGCCGCTGTCCATTTCCCCTCCTGGCTGAAGGGAAATATTGTTGTGAAAAGTGGGATGGCTTTCTGCTGTGCTGCGTCACGAGTTAAAAATAACCGGCATACTTAAAGCGGCTGTGGAATCCCACAGCAGACAGAGGCCAGTACGGCCGGTGGGCCTGCTGGATCTCTCTCCTCTGCCGAGCGCTGACGTCGTTGGGCCCAGCGTGACGCAAGCGCCGAAGCCAGGAAAGCAGGCACGGCGGAGGTCTGGCCAGAATCCACCGCGGAGCCTGTAAACACTCCAGCCCCTCCAGAGCACACCATCGGTCCAGCAAATTCCAGATCCAGTGCGCTGTAAACTGCACAGATGCTATGTCCAGGACAAAAGAAACTCGAAAAATGTTCTGAAAAAATAAAGCCGCAAAAGAACAGTCCTGTTAGTACACTATGTCCTGCAACCTCTGTTTCAAACAGATATATCAGGTCGATGTTTGATTTTTTTGTGTATCTGTACTTTATAATGGAATTGCTCTATGGTAAAGACACCAAAGCTTGAACCACACATTTGTGATAATTTATCATCTTATACCCATTTATCAAAGGTAATAAAAGCATGTTATTTTAATAGCTTTTAAATCCCTGTTTTAATTATATATCTGTACCAAATGCCTAACATACATGCTAGCAGACTGACAGGGTGCCATCACATAAATTCTTCTGGATCAGGACCTCTTCTGCGTCTTTGCATAGGTACAATGTGTTCCCCTGCTAGTGCCAGTCTGGAACGAGCACTGCGTTATTAGTCTGTACCAACACTTCCTATCTATTGGACTTCAAAGCCTTCCTGCTTTGCTGACACCATGTTCAAGATATCACTATATCTCCGGAAATTAATTATTAAGTTTTTCAGTGCTGTTTTCCATTCTGCTGATTTACCATGAAGTGTTAAAACATGAGTTCCAAAAGTCAACATGTCGTGAATATTTACCGACTATATGTTCCATCGTCAAAAATGTTATAGGTTGTTGCTATATTAAGCTAAATGTGTATGCAGAAGCATTTCATTGGTTGCTAACTTCTACTATACATGAATATATGAATGATATACATATTTCTCAAGTTTTGGCAGAAGGTTGACAGTTTAAATGTTTCAAAGTAGCTAAATGTTTTAAACTAATATTATATACTTATGCGAGAGAGAGCCTATCTAGGCATAATAATGTCAGACACAAATCATTCTGTTTTAATTTGCTAAATCATCAATGTACATTTGTTTGTGCCAGAAAGTAGATCCGGAATAGAGTGGTATTTCTATGTTTGGTTTCCAGGCTTTGCAGAATATGATGAGGATATGAACCTTGACTAAGCCATGAATTAAAGTCCACACAGTCACAATAAGATACTTATCATTATAAAAGGATACTTATAAACTAAGTTCATGCTACATTAGGAAGCATTCAATAGTATAAGTTAGAAACTCTTGTGAGCCATTGCATCATAAGGAAGAACCTGCAGTAAAGATTCTGTACCCAGTAGAAAACAGTAGACTTTTATCATTGATATTCTCTCATTTCCCATCACCAATTTAGAAAACAGGGACAGCTAATTTGTGTAATTTGTGCGCAGGTGGACACAACCCACCATCAAACAAAATCAACAGACTTGTTTTTGTTAGGAAAACCACAGACCTACTGACATGGAGGTGAGAGACGGCACAAGAATTAGTTGTTTCACAGGAATAGCTAAATGCGTGGGTAACTCTTGTTACAATATGACGTGCGTCTTCATGTCGCAATTTGACCAAAAGCCGTTGTGTGGAAGTTAACATTAGCACCATGGATCACCAGAAAGAATGTGAGCCACCTGGCTCATCTAGTACCGCGGCAAGACTAGATAGATCAAAAGGCACAGATCTCTCATTTTCCCTGAAGTCTTGTCATGTCAGAATGCATCTACTGTTTCAATGACAATTAAGTGCTTACGCCTTAATAAAACGGTGTTACATATCTGATTTCAACAGTTTTTCATTTTTATTTAGGAACAATCTGATTGCGTAAAGGAATGTAAAACGGTAAGTGCTCTTTCTTAATCTTACTAAAATATCATTCTTTATGCTCTTTATAACTCAGAAAATGTGAGATACAAGCTTATATGCCTGCAAAGGTCAAGTGGGTATGGAAAATGGATGGATGGAGAAGCATATATAAAGCACATTTCATTTAGATATGCAAATGTACATCTCTGCTTTACATAAAGTATTGTTGTGGGTTCAACTTAGTGGTGACCATTTTCACTGCAATATGCACATTTAAATTAGTACAGTCATAATGAGACAAAATTATATTAGCAATGATGCTTACATTTCATTATCATAGTTTTTTAATGATGACAATTTAGGACATTAAAAAATATATATATGCAATGTAGCAAATGTAACCCTTTGGTGGAAGAATTCTTAATCCAGCTACTTTCAGTGATTAGTTCTTCATTATCTGAATCATGTCAAACTTAGAGGTGCAACTAGTGTCATTACACTGGTTTTTCACTGGCACAGATTCACTGGGCTGTTGGAGACTAAATCCACTTAGTCAGCCGAGGTTTCTGTGGGTATTTAGAAAGGGACAGTGCAGCAAAGCCCTTCACATGTGAGTCACTGATGATGGTAACATCACTTCCGGGGGGGGGGGGGGGGGGGACAAAAAAAGGTGCGGTGTGTTTTCTTGGAACAAGGTGGCGGTTTTTGACCCGAAAGGTGCGGCTGCAGCCAAGCAACTCCTGGTTGTGG
>JAAGVU020000040.1:32094833-32107611 GCA_011763525.2 Mormyrus iriodes
TTTGCGCAGCAACGCTCGTCCACCCACAGGCCCATCAGGGCAACACCCACCCGCCAGACGCACGAACTGGCAGTCTGCAGAATCAGCAGCTAAAAGACTGACTGCCTAAACCATGGGCTCAAGCCTTTTGACCAGTGGACTAACCTGCTCACCTGGCAAGCCTCATTTGTTGTGCAGTTGGTTCTGATCCCTGGTCATCATCATGTCAGATTCACAGGGAAGATTTGACCTGACGTGCTTTTCAAATTCCTGCCCAATATGGAATCTCAAA
Source organism: Mormyrus iriodes (assembly GCA_011763525.2). NCBI lineage: Eukaryota > Metazoa > Chordata > Actinopteri > Osteoglossiformes > Mormyridae > Mormyrus > Mormyrus iriodes. The sequence goes on from JAAGVU020000040.1 coordinate 32,095,105, forward strand.
TCAACTCTACAAGAGAAAACTTGATATTCAAGAACTTCCAGTCAAAAGAGTTCCAATTACAAAGTTAGAGAACTTTTTCCAGGCCCAGTTTTCCTGTGTTATTTGACAGACGTTAGACTGTTAATTTTGCCAAGTTGTCCCTTATGGAAAGTCTATGACTACAAGCAAACAGAACCATGACAATAAATGAATGGTACTTGTGCCCAGACAAACACACACTGCTGTCATTCACTCTCATTATACTGTTCTTTTTAACTGGGTTCACACAAAGTGATTCCCTTCTGACAACAATATACTGTCTGCTGTTCATAAAAGGTTTGCTGTTTGAAAAAGACAAAGGATATGCTCAGCTCTCAGCTCAGTTGAGAACACATCTCGGATGATGTGTCTAAGTACATGAGTTCCTGACAGAACACCACATGTCGCAAAATACAATTAACTACATTGCAATTTCAAATTCACATTTTTTCTTGTAATTCCCCCCAATGAGGTAGGTTACATAAAAAAATCTAACCTACCTCATTTGGGGGAATTACAAGAAAAAATGTGTATTTGAAATTGCAATATAGTTAATCGTACTCTTTTTCTGCTGCACCCGGAGAATAGTGCATCATCGGAACCAAACCGAGGGCCTTACGTGCAATTCAAAAACTTTACTTCAGATCACAATGCAATACACATTCTATTAGAGAAACCCAGTGAACCTACTAATTACTTCGTAGCAGAATGTGGTAAATCAGACACTTGGCATGTTCAGAAATAATGCAACTTCAAGAAAAGAAAAAAAATTAGTCTCTTAATCAAAAAGGTTCGATAAGCAATTGGCGCACACGGAAACCTACATGTTTGCAACAGGTAACTAGACCGACTTCATCCGATGCGCTAGACTAGCCAAAGCAACGCATACTGATACGGAGCAGTGTTTTTTATATTACTTTCCGGCCAGACTTTCACTTCTCCTGCCAAGGGTCTTCCAGATAACATACCACTCACTATAAACCCAAAATAACCAGAGGCAAAATGTCCTTACATTAAGCTTAGGTCCGTTTTTTTAATCGATGAGTTAATCCGTGTCAAACAAATAAAAACCATGCATTATAAAAGACCTCCCTGTTGCCATCGCTGTGTTTTGACACAAACAGTAACAGGAGACGTCATTGGGCTTTTTTGCAGCAGCACGCTGGCCGCCAAGGCCCCTGTCGTCACACACCGAATGTAACGCACTAGCTTCGGACCGTGTGTGTGTTTTTTTTATACTGCCTATTGTTGCCGGGAGACGAAGGCGTGTCTAGACAGCGACTTAAAAAAATAAGGGAAAGCCCTTCTCGTGCGCTCTGTCACCGGGCTCATTCAGCCTCGCTCTCCATGGCTGCGGCGTTGACAGCGCGAGGAGGGAATCCCTGGGTGCTGCTCGCGCCCTGATCGCTTCGCGGCCCCCGGTGCGACGCGCTCCGCTCCTGTTTTTTGGACGCCACATGTGCCGCTGCTACAAAAAGCACGGCGCGGCGTAGGCAGCCGAGGGCAAAACCCCGCCGGAGAAGACTGGGAAAACAGCTCACCAACTACAGCCCGCTGCGGCTTTCTTCTAAACAACATATACAATTTACCAAAGAGAGAGAGAGAAAGAAATAAAAAAACAAAAACATTTTCATGGATGAGGTGTGTTTTTCTTTCTGGTTAGCGAACTCGCTGACCATTTTGTTTGCTTTCGCTAGCTAGCTAACGTTAGCTGTTTTTTTTTTCCCTCAGAGCACCTGACCTCAGCCTGGTATAAGTATTTTTTTGGATATAAAAACCCGGACGAGGAATTGCATTAGCTTGTGTTGTTGGAGGCAGCCATAAATGACTCTGATATGGCTTTAAGTGGAATGCTTTTGCTACCTATTCCTACCTTTGCTAACGGCGCCAGTGTCAAGGATAAACCGATGGGAACAGGAACAGTAGTTAACTCGGTAAGAATGAGCAGGAGACATTTATCTTACAATTTAAACTGATGATCTCTGAATAAAATAATGCATTTTTTCGTGCAAATGTCTATAACAAGGGTTTCTTGTTCTCTGCCGTGTGTCGTCGTGATCAGAGAGGGAAATGCCTTTTCCTAAACGTTACACTATCTTTGTACTTTGCCGCACTAGACACCAATAAGGGCGTTGACTATACAGTGCCTATTTAAGGGGGGTTTTATAGAGTCGCTTATTTCTGCGGATCATCCCGGAGTTGCATGTTTATTATAGTGACAAATAGTGCTTTTTTAGTGGGAGGCATTTGAAAAGAATTGACTTGGTGGTCTTATTCTTTTCTATTAGGTACAGAGCCTTTTTTTGTAAATCGAAAAAAGTGTTTCTGTACGTCGTTTTTTTTAGTGTTAAGGTGCAGACGTTGTTTTTGGGAGATAATGTAAAATTACTAATAGTTTGATAGTTACTCAAGGTTACCGTTTATAGAATTATTGGCTTTGTATACACATAATAGTAATTTTGAAAAGTACTCGTTTAAGCCACCTAACGTCACAGTGAAACCAGTTATCACTGGAAATTGTGTATCACTTGTTAACCCTGGGCACTACGCTTATTCTTTTCGGCAGGTTATACACAATAGATTAAAAAGCTGTGATATTAAATTGTAAAAATCAGTTTTATTTACAGTAATGCATTTCCGTAATAGCTGCTTATTTGCATGGTTATTTATATAACTTAACTGAGGGCTCTTCTCTCAGAGATGGAAGGAGGAATTGTCCCACTTGAGACGGCCGTGTGTGTCCTCTGGCAGTGGTATTGTCAATCAAGACCCCGCTTTGGCCACTTCCAAGGAGGAACCTGAGGATCTGGATCTGCTAGACTACGACTTCATCCTATCCAATACCATGCAGCAGCATCAGGAGAGCCTGGGCGGTCCCTCCCAGAATCCAGCCCCTTCTCCGGGCTCCTACTCTTACCAGCTCCCCTCCCCTCAGGGGGCATCCAGCAACGGCCCGTTTGGCATCCCGGACATCAGCGACGTGTCCCCCTCTGGTGGCTTTGTGGCAGAGCTCATGCGACCGGACCTTGACCCAGCTTACCTGCAGCCTGCCAACCTGCACGGGAAGTTCGTGGTGAAGACCACCATGGACGTGACTGAGTATAGTCAAGGTGCTGGCAGTGGCAAAAGTGGCATCACCCCGGAGCCCTCCATGACCTTCACCTGCTGTGGGATCAAGCAGGAGAACCTCGCCTCCTGTACCATTACCCGACCCATGGACATTCGCCCATCAGGCCCCAGCAGTGCCCAGGGGCCCCCGCTTGAGCCTTGTGGCTTCCCCCCCGGACGATCCATGCCCCCAGAGAATGTCCTAAACCGAGAGCTCCGGCCTTCCCCACGGCCACTGGGGCGCCCCCCATTGCCCGCTCCCCCAAGCTATCCAAACCAATCTGGCTATCCTACCTTCCAGCAGCCTCCCACTATGCAGTACCAAGGTCAGTCATCCCGCATTTGCCAAGCATTCAAAACACTCAGGTGCAGTGCTCACCCTGTGTTTCTCGAACCCCTAGAACTTGCGTCCCCTGGAGGCGGCCTGCCGGACGACACCAAACCAAAACGAGGACGACGCTCCTGGCCCAGGAAAAGGATTGCCACTCATACGTGTGACTACGCCGGCTGTGGGAAGACTTACACCAAGAGCTCCCACCTGAAGGCCCACCACAGGACGCACACAGGTAAGCTCTGCGGGATGTGATCTCAGAGCAGGAGCAGAGATTCAGGAAGGGGGGCTGTGAAGAACGTGGTTGTCAGTGCTGAGAGATGACTCGTATAAGGGAGTTGCAGATATTAATAGCTACAACATGCACGGTTCTAATTTAACAGATTAACTTTGCTAGAATGTGTCTATAAAACTTGCTAAATGTCATGAAAGTGGAAGGTTCTTTCTCACCCTTCAGTCAGTAGATGCAAATTTATATGGCAAGATCTTGGAGAATATGCAGGATAGCAGAGAATAACAGAGTTGAAAACCATGCGATACAGATTGTTACGGGGTAAAGGCAGTAGAATGCCTCCCCATTGAACTCTGGAGGGTGTTTCTATTCCAACAAACATCTGTTTGACAACATGACATTAATTCCAGACCCGCCAGGAATGTGATGCAGGTGGCTGCACTGGCTGATGATTGAGAGCGTTAAATTTTTCAATATTCATATTTAGAGCATTTCTGTAAGTAGCTGACAAATCTGGGACGTGACCCTACGAATGAACATCTTTAAGCGCACACCTGTGGGTTCGTGTGGGCTGGGATTCCTTTCCAATGACACTGACAGTGCGCCGTTGGCTGGTTGTTGTGAAGGTGAGAAGCCGTACCATTGCGACTGGGAGGGCTGCGGCTGGAGGTTCGCCCGCTCCGACGAGTTGACGCGACACTACAGGAAGCACACCGGCCACCGCCCTTTCCAGTGTCAGAAGTGTGACCGGGCCTTTTCACGATCAGACCACCTGGCTCTCCACATGAAACGGCACCTTTGAGGCGGGACGGCATGTTGGCGTTGGAAAGGGGGTAAGGGGAGGGGTAGGGGGAGGCGTGGGCTTCGCTACCAGACTGGCAACCACATACCCAAATGCTGCCTTTGAACAATCCCCACACGGAGCGATGGGAGTCGTCGTCCGTGGCCGAGGTGGGGTGCAATGGGTGTGGAGGGGGTAGACGGGTTAAGGAAGAGCGGGGGGGGCGGGGCAGAGGAAGGATTTATGCTTTTTGTCTTCCGTGGTACTGAGTGTCACTCAAGATCTCTGCCATTGTTTCTTTCGTGTTTTTTATTATGTTTTTTTAATTTCATTTTTTTTTTGTTTTGTTTTTTGGTCGATATCCCAAGACTGAACTGGAATTTTTATTGACAAGACTTGGAAAACCAAGTGCCAAAGTTTGACTGGAAAATACATGGAAATAAGGGTTGGGGACTTTTGGGGGGTGGGCACAGAAAGTAACACACAAGCTGACACTAACAGAGGGGACTTTCCAGCAGCAGCCACATTCCATTGCCTTTTCCTAGAGCACACTGTTCAACATCTTGTATTAGACATATATTTTTATAACGTTATTGTAAGCCATTATTTTTTTACAAACATTTTTATATCAGGTACAGAAGTAACTTATAGTTTATCTAATAGTCCTCTGTGACATAAGCATATTTAAATATTCAGAAGGTGGGAGGGAAAAAGGAAATGGACGTTCTCATTTAATTGTTTGTTTTTTTAAGTGCTGTGTGGTTGATTTGAAACCTTCACTTGTGCTTATTCATGGCAATGCCGGTCTTGGCTGCATTGTGATTGTAAAGTGCAATAACCTCTAAATTCATTCATTATATGAAGCACTTACCAAAAATAACTTTGAACAAAGTTTGTGTTTATAGACAAATTATATAATATAATGCTGAACTGATATTTAGATTTGTACATTTTAAAATAAATGCATTTTGTTTAACGGTAATTTTGTGATGCTTAAAAATGTCTCAAAATTACATTTTAAACATTTTGTCTCCTTTACCAGTCAATTAATAGTAAATATACAAATATATACTAATATTGATGGACAATGCAGTATGTACAAACCAAATAGCACTGTTTGAAAAGATAAAGATGTCTGCCTTGCATTTATTCAGGTTTCTTTAGGGTATTCAATTGAATAATGTACCTTGAGTGTTACATTATGGTGCTGAATGTTTTAAATATTAAGAAACAACAATCTTTGAAAAAGTCTGTTTACTCAAGTTGACAAACTAGGTGGGACATAATGCATATCCATTCAAACATCTCTGAACTGGATGAACCTTAATAAATGGTTACTGGGGGCAGTGCAGTGGCCTCACAGCTCCCATGTTCTGGGTTCATTTCCCGTCCCCCGCTGTACGTGTGTGCGCAGTTTGCATGTTCTTTGTGCAGGTTCCCGCCAAAAACATGTGTTGAGTGAATAGGTGTTTCTAAATTAACCGTAATGTGTGATCGTGACCTACAACGGACTGGCCACCCATCCAGGGTGTCTCCTGCCTTCCAGTCTTTGCTTGCTAGGATAGGCTCCAGGCTTGCTGCAACCCTGTAGGAGATAAGTGACTATGGAAAATGGATGGATGGAAATAGTTAATATAAATTCTGTGAAAATGTTGAACATGGCAATTATTGCTGGTTCCTTTTTTTTTTCCAAAACACTCGTTGTCATTTCATTATTATTTAGCATGTCTGTCAATAAAATGCACCTACATAGTGGATTCGTCACATTTATATGTGTTTTCAGTTTAAATAACTGGTGTGACTCAATCACAAACACACTAAATTTGGAAACAATGCATGTGTATGTTTATAGCGCTGATTATGTCACTGACACAAGAACTAGTGAAATCTCTCATTAAAATTATCTAAATTCCAGGTTTCTTTCAGTATGGATGGGACTGTGCTCATATCTAGTGTTTAAGATGTTTTGAGAAGCACAGCTACATTTATTTATGATGTGTTTGATAGGACATTTAATAACCCAGATGCTTTTGACAAAATTCCTTGACTTTTCATAGTTACAGGATTTCCAACCTCTAAAAGAAGCATTATTCCCCATTTTCCCTGTAAATTACAATAAAAGGCAGGACAGCATTAGGACAAAGACTCGCTAAAATCATCGGAGCAACCATTACATATACAAGCCACAAATGATCACACTGGATTTCATATTGATGAAGTCAGCGTGGCCATCAAGGTTTGTTAGCCTTAAATCCCCCCAATTGCATTTAGGAACACAGCAGTATAACAGACTCAAACTGGCCTTTTCGCAGAGACATTATAGGGAGGCAAATATACTCGGCAGAACTGTATTGGAAATCTGATTTACTTCTCCCCATGTATATCCAAAATGTTGGGTCACTCTTTTGAATGGGGGGGAGCTTTACTGTCCCCAGGGGGAATGCAGTGGCAACTCACCCCCCCACCCGTGCAAATTCATTTTGCTGGAGAACTATCTTTTTGACCTCTGTAGTTGGCCTAACATTGTGTGAGTACAGTTACAAACGTCACAGCCCTGACATGAGTGTTATTTTTTTTATTTACGCACCACTTAATTTCATCATGATAGGCATATCGTTTGATTGTATCTAAAAGCAGCCAACGAGAATCCATCCACTTGAAAGCCAAGAAAAAAAACCATTTAACATCAAAAGCTGGATATAGTTTCTCACAAACCAGCAAACTAGGTACATTTGCAGTGATTATGAATGTGAAGTTAGGCAAATCACCCCAGTCTTCTGTCATCTAGCTTTAACGTTTTGCTGCCTGCATCCTCTGTACGTGCACTCCTGCGATTCACAGCGCTGCTAGCAAGGTTCTTTCTGCACTCTTCAGAGCACAGGAGCATTAGGGAGGGAGGCATCTCTTGCTGGAAACTAACAAGTGCTGACACGTCATGAGGAAGCCCCGAGAGCAGGCACGCTAAGGTACCAGGCAGAGTGCTGAAAATCTAGAAACGTCGGGTACTTCTCGCCTTTACCCGGTGCTCATCTCCTGTTAACACGCAGGCTCACCTGCGAGCCGTCGCTCCATCAGATCTCTGCCACGGCAGACCATTTCAGATCTCGTCCCAAGCCAAAAATAGTGCCGACTGCTATCACCAGAAACTCATCTCAGTGCCATCATTTCTGCTATCCCCTCTGTTCCCAACCTCAGCAGATTTCACTGCTGCCCATTTCCCCGTCTGCTGTGAAGCATAACCAAGCCGTAACCTTGGACCCTACAGCTACCTAGAATTACTTCAAAGCTTAACAGCTGAACTAGAACAAAATCATTATTTGAATGCGGTGGAAGATTCCACAGGTAATATGCCCTCTGAGGTGGCCAGAATTTGGCACGCACCTGCTCACTGCACAATTACCTGACAATGAAAATAAAACAAGGTATTTGTTTTGTCCTTGCAAACAATTCTATTCCTTAAAAGGTCATATTTTAAACAGAAATGAGTCATATGCAGGTAAGCATAATGCAAACATGCAGGTGCGTGTCAGAAAAGGAGGACAAACAGCACAACTGCCAAGACCAGCAAATTGAATCAGTTTACATCGTGAGACCAGTGCCATCATGAGGACAAACCGGAAACTGCAGGATCACCCCCCTGACTCCAGGCTACCAAGCATCACAGAAACTGAAGCAGAAACCATTTCTTAACCAACTTGGCTGGCCAGAATTCCTAGCTTATTTCATTTCCTCTTAACTGACAGTAATTCCATTGTCTCAGTAGGGTAAGTTTTTATACTTAGTTCTGTGTGTCCATTTCAACCTGGATAAGTAAATTTAGGGACAAAGGTTTTTAAAAATTCTCTGTTACATGTTCAAAAAATCAAGAATCAAGACAAGCACTGAATGTACCCTTAACCGCAGAGGATAGTCTGCCTGGAACACAAGGCTGGCTCAGGACAAACCGACTTCAAAATGTATCATACATATAGAACCTATGTATGCAATCTGACCACTATAATTAGCGTTGTGACATCTCCAGCTGCCTTGAGGCCTAATATGAAAAGGTAGGCCGGCATTTGCGCTAAAATCAGCTAATAGGGTTACACTACTCTTACTGGCTATCAGAGCACAAAAATACAGTGGTAGTTGAAGTCCCCCCCCCCTTTTTAAATAAAGCAGACTAAAATGGATACACCCCAGTAATACCCACAATCCCAGAGGCACAGGGTAACCAGATCAATCCACAATGGAGTCATTAACATGCATCGCACATCAAGAACCATTTAATTGCAGCAGAAGCAGTGCTATTTACTGTGCAATTTGCATCACTCCAGGAACCTAATGATCCAGTCACACTGGAATAGCAGAGATAGCAGAACACTTCACGGAACATAACAGGGGATCAGTTTGGGCAGAAGTGACACAATGGAGCTGGGCTTCAGGGCCTATTTGGTATGAGAATTAAAGGAAGATTTTACAATTGATTTGAATAAATATGTGTATATATAATTACCACTTCAGTTGTGTTATGCTCCCAAGAAGTCATTAAGCAGTCTGACACTGTATGGGGAAAACAAGCACTTTAAGTAAAAACAGCTCAAGATCCTCACCCCACCCTCCCATGACAAAAAGTTCAGTACCAAAAATCTCCTGATGAGCCAATTTTATCCAAGAGCAAAAATCATAAACGTTTTGGATTGACCAAGTAAGAATAAGCACATCGGAATGTGAGCACTGACACGCCTTCTGCCCTAAATCATTCACACTGCTTGCATCTGTGATATTAGGCAATGATATTAGGCCATGGTAACTGTGGCGGAATACCGAAACTGATACTAAACAGCATGCAAGGAACTCACAAGAAACAGTGCACAGTTAGTACAGGAACAAATGGTGGATTTCAAACTTTTACTGGTTTTTAAAGTAGCTTTCAAACAGTATGTAGGTCCCATTATTAAACTGGCAAAAAAAAAACAAAATGTAAACGAGAACAATGAGGATGGGGGTTCCACAGTCCTTGGGTACATGGCCCAGAATCTCAGGAGGGGGGGTGGAGGTGGGATCGTACATTTATTCAGTGATGAATAAGTTGATAATTTCTTTAAGAAAATTAAGTCTGCTTGTTCCAGCTAAATGCATAAGAAACAAGATGCACAACACTGGGTGCTTTCATGAGTGAAACTATGTTCTGCATACAGACTTTAATCCAGTGTTACTAAGATAATGTGTTGCTGTAAAATTTAAGCAAAGACCTGTTGTTTTTTCCCATAATATGGCAAATTAAAATAAAAAAAAAAAAAAAAACTATTTGGCTGTTTAATCGTCATCAAAGTTCTGTTGTAAAAGGAAGTTTGCTGCCAAATTCTCGTTCTTCTCACAGGCAAAGTAGGCTTGTATAACGAGTCCTTCTGGGAATCCCAGTGCCTTTAACTGGAAGAGAGAGAGAGCGCCTTCAGCTTGATTTGTGGTTGCAAGACTTTTGGAACTTTACCTCCAACAAATACCAACAGGTGACCACATCAAAAGACAGCCTATCACCCCAAAACCATTTTATTCTAATTTAGGTAAATTAAGGCTGGTTCATATTTCACGCAGACGTGGGAGCACTACAGCAATTGTGGCCATTTTCACCACAGCAGCTGGCCTTGGACACTGCATAGGGCCACACAACACTTGAAGACTGAAACAACGCGGAGGCTCTGCTCAGTGACACAAGGGAACCTCGAATGCTCATTGGCCAGGGGAAAAGTAGCAATAAGTCAAAGTAGATTGGACCAAAGGTTGTATATAAACACTTTCTACTCTCTCTGATCAGAATGATAACAAAAATGGCTAGTGGATCTGAAGAATGGCTGACAGAGTCTGGAAATACTAGCATTTATATGATTTCTTGTTATATATTTTAGTTTAGGTTTTAATCATTTTATTTATAGGGATACATGGAAAGTTGTAGAACTTTGCAAGCTAGGACAAAATGTCACAATGTGGTGCAACTGGCCATTTCTATGGTTCAAATGCAATGCACAAGAAGCCCAAAGATAAATAGTTTATTTAACTAAATAGTATTTTTAAATGATAATGGAAAGCATTTGACATTTGATATTTCATTTCAGTTGGCTTCAGAAGAAATATTTATATTTATGCTTTTGTACCCTGAGGGAGGGCACCAGCTTTAAAAAAAAAGACATATTCCTAAAATCTAAAACCATCCAAATGTAGAAATGATGCATGAGATGAAACAATCTAGAAATCAGACTTGTAAGACTAACAAGCTGGGTCTCAGTCTCAAGAGGGGAAAGCCATCACTGTTTGAAAGAGGCACTTTGAAATTAATAACTAAGTAACCTGGCACTGGAAATGTACCACATGTTTTAAAAGGTTTAAAATCTCAACCTGTATCTATAAAAAAAATGGGTAAACAGAAGACACATCCAATCCATAACCAAAATTCAACTAAGCAGCTTACCCTCTCAATGGCTTCCTTTTCCTGGGGTGTGACCTGGATGTAGTTCATGGCTCCACCCCCAGACTCCCCAGCTCCGCCGCCACCACCACCGCCGCCACCACCACCCTGGCCACCTGCCCCTTGGGCTGGCTCATTCAGCATCTGGATGAACTGCTCTTGGTGACTGCTGATTTGCTAAATGGGTTTAACCAGATGGAAGAAAAGAAAAAGTATTCTGTAGATCATTAGAGAATGCACACTGTCCCAAAACTTCACCTCAAAAGTCTGACCTTCACATAAGGCAGCAGGTATGTTGAGCTGATCCATTTTCGCTAAACTCATTATTTTGAGTACCTGCAGAAGCTGTGGATTCTCCCTTCCAATCTGCTGTAGCAAGGCTGGGAGCAGCGATGGGTTCTGCTGGATGACTTGTCTCATCTGCAGGAACTGGGGCTGATTGCGCAGAAACTCAAGAGGATTGGCTGGACCAGTAGGAAAGGGCTTAGGTTATACAAGTTCAGTTACAGAACACAAAGCATTAACTGTGATTCTTAGTTAAATTAAATCAGGTACAACAAACACCAGTGCTGTTTTAGGGGTAAGATCTAAATTTGACTTCATGAAGGCAGTGCTGTGCTGAGTTGACAGAGATCAAAACACATCTCAAGTACTAATGCGTCATTCACTAATCAGTACCACACAATCACAGTAAGTAGCACCGTATATACTTGGGGAATGTAGTTCCAGAGAAATGATACCCCAAAATATATGGAAAAATCAGCAGCTCATGGTTATGCTATACACACTCACCCCCTGTGTTTGCAGCAGGCTGTGTTGGAGCAGCACTGGAGGGTTGAGACACAGGAGTTGATGTGGGAGCTCCACCAGCAGGGGGCACCACTGAGCCACTCACCACATGACTCTCACTATCTATTGGAATACCCTAAATGAGGGCATGGGGGCAGCAAAAGCAAACTGTTAGCGTTACATGTATCCACATTATAAAATTAGCTTTTAAGTAAAGTTTAATGTTTTTAATTAATTATTCCTTAATAGAAGCATAATTAAATTTTTAATGCATAATGAATGCTCTTTTTTTCCATAACAGTAGAAACAACTGGAAAAATGGAAACTGCCCAGTTCTCTGCCTGCACATTATAACTTCTACTGTACAGTTCCCATCCTCTTTCCCCCACATTCGAGCAAATCGGCTGATCATTTTGAATAATATTTTTAAAGTAGTAATTCAGGAAAGTGCTTCTTCTGAGGACATGAGAGCAGAAAAGCAACCCGGGCCATATACAGGACATTTTAAGTTTAACTAGGTCAATCAATGATTGTAAACAGGCCCAGCCAATAGACATGCATCTAAAACACTGATGCTGAAATAGTGCAAACTGGTTCCCATATGTTTCATTATCTTAAGACAAAAACACAAACCTCAATTTGTGTACTTCTTAAGGCTCACAATATACAAAAACATTTTTAAAATTAAGTCAAGGACTGATTGATAAATCGCTTATGCGCATCCAACTTAACACTAGGATTCCTGGAAAAACAAGACTCTCCTCACCAGGACCCCCCCTCCCCTTTACTCACACAAGCTGCCC
>JAAGVU020000040.1:32107711-32138097 GCA_011763525.2 Mormyrus iriodes
GATTGTGCGGGGAGTAAGGGGGGGGCTCCTTCAGAGGAGCTTCCGAAAAATTTCGGAGGTTTTAGGGATTCTAGTGTTAACGGAGCTTGTATTACAAAAAAGCTAAATTTCCAAAACTAACTCCATTTTTTGTTGTTTTTGAGATGAGACCACCAATAACAGGCTCTCTCATCATGATACAATACTGGGGCCCTCATCTAATCCAAAGAAGAACTTTTAAGAAAATTTAAGTTCCACAACTCATTACGCCCGCAGAAATTCTCAAAAACATATCCCGTGGACTAAGTGAGTTTTGGAAATTTGCTCTTCAATTACACACTTGAAACAGGCATCAATGTACCATTGTAGGAACGTGCCAAGAGCCTTGCACCAATACCTACCGTCAATAGGTACTCCACAGCCCTGTCGGGGTTGTTGAAGCTGGCTCTGAGGGCAGCCACCACCTGCTCCCTCTCATAACCCATCAGCATAATCTCCATCACCATGTTTTCGTACAGCTGACCTGTCACTAGGCGGTGGGAAGCAGGAGACCGAACAATTCAGTTCACCAAGGAGAGTGGGAAAAGTGCCACCAAGAACAACGAAACACCAGCTAACTATTTCCCACAAAGAGAGCAACGAGAGGAAGCGAGGAATCTAGAAATCTGACTTTAAAATGCATTAAGACCTTTTGAGGATATTTAAAATTAATACTATTTCAATTTGTGTGACAAAGCAATAATGTCATGCCATTATTGCACCACAGTCCTATTGCACTGCATTATTTCCATGCGCTATAGATCACAGCGTTCAGTTTTACCCACATCGTTCTTACCAAGGGCAGATGTAGCTTCTTCGAAAATGTTTGCATTTGTTGAGAGTTCAGACGAACTGGAGGGAAACGAAAACATAACTGCCAAGCGCATCTTTCAAATGAGCCTATACAAAAGTACATGAGGCACGGTAAACTAAAAAACACCAAGGACCCTAATCAGACGGTTATTCAATAAAATGTGCAATAAATCAGACTGAGGGAGAACAAAGGGAGGCTAAATGCTCAGTAGTACCTGACAGAGGAGGGCACAGGCGGGGTGTTAGTGGGTGGCATCTCCTGTGGGTGTTTTTCCTCCTGGCCAGCACTGTCAGCTGGTCCGTCAGAGGCTGCTGGGGCTACAGGGGTAGGGGCTGTAGTGCTGGTTGCCACGGGAGCTGCTGAGGCTGAAGCAGGGGATGACTGACTGGGAGATGGAGTTGTTTTAGGCTGTAGAAAAGACATTGTCCTTGCTGGAAATTAATCCATTTTGGTCAGATTTTATAGTCATCGGATTTTATAGAGGTACAAGAAATACGCATGAAAATCCTAAATGGACTGTATGCAAAACAAAGCTCATCAGAGAGGACATGATGCATGAAGAGACCCCATTCTAAAAGGAAAGCTTGGGTCTTGAGCTCCATCATCCTGCACCCACCTTGGTCACCATGACAACCACAAAGTTTTTGTCATCAATTTTGTATTCCTTGAGTGCCGTGTCATCATTGAGTATCTTGCCTAGGGAGTATAGCACAACAAAAATAATTAATTAATTACTCCAAATATGACCACACCTATCCATGTCAATGGCAACACTGAGTAAACGTACCAGCAAACCTGTTTACTACTGCCCTGTGAAATTCCCCATAGTGGTCGCTATGCAACAAAGACACTGATGCTGAGGATGCAACTGGTCTGAAAAGAGGCACCACACCACATTGCTCTCTTGCTGCCTAGCCCAAATGAAAAATGCTATACTCATATCTTCTAATATCTCCTCCATGTTATCCAGACGCAACTGTTGATTTCATACAAATGGCAAACTACTGTTTACTCACTGATAACCAAGAATGCCATTTCACACCCAGATGGCATGAAAGATGCCGGCACTTACCCATCAAGATTCTACATGTTTCAATTTATAAGATATACTTCATAAACCACATTACAGCATAAATTCCAAACAAACACAACACCCTTCAGTTCCATGAACTAAGCAACTGGAAAGGCCACACCTGCATGTTTGTGTGTGTGTGTGTGTGTGTGTGTGTCTGTATGAGAGAGAGAGAGAGAGAGAGAGAGAGAGAGAACTAGCTTTGGACAGACAAACCTGCATATATCAATTTCTGACCAGAAGCTGGAAAACCATCTTTCCCTTTTTCATTTTCAATTTTTTCCTTGAGTGCCTTGACCTGAAAGAACAGCAAAGATCACAAGAGAACATTTAATGACAAACATGCAAACCAATTTTTAATAACCACATATATATACATACACATACACACACACACACACACACACAAAGAGTCTGATTAGCACACAGGCTGCAGTTTTTTGTTACTGAAAACATACAAGTAAGTCACAGTTCAGATGTGAGAAAAGCAAGTGAACCAACATGCTTAAACACTGGTTGACCTCTTAGCAGCAATAACCTCAAGCAAAGATTCCTGCAGCTGCTACCCAGAACTGCACCATGGTATGGTGGTGCTCTGCTTCCTCTTTAAAGAACTGTTTCAGTTCATCAAAATGTTTAAAAATGTGCGCACAGCTTGCACTGGATTGACCATTCCAAAATGCAACCTATCCTCTCTTTAAGTCATTCTATTACAGACTTCCTGGGTTCATAGTCCTCACGACCCTTCTCTAACATTCATGTCAGACTGACCTATGACTGATTTGAATTTGTTTTTAACGGAATGTGCAAAGTGTCAAAATTACGATTTTTAAAAGCTGTACTTAAAAGCTTGAAAGACGCCACCCACCACCAATCTTATAATGGAGACAACCATCTTTATTCCAGCACTTTGAGCAACAACAACCAGTGGAATGTGAGCGATATGAGAAACTGCAGGATAAAAATGAAATCTGCACAATGTCATTGTCTTTACTTTATAATTGCGCAAACATTTTGTAAAAGTGAGTGATTGCACTATATTGACTGGCTTCTAGGTGGTGCTATTTGTTATTCTTGAAATGCTTTGCATATCCGTTTTCTAGAACAGATCCCTTTACATTCAGTTCTCTACATGAACCAGTCTAATTGAAGAATTTTTTATTTGAATTGTGTCATGGCCTTTTTTAGCTGATTGCATGAAAAACTAGGGAAAGCACGAATTGTGAATAATTAATAAAATTCATAAAATACACACACACACAGAATTTCTAGATACAATTCGGAACTCGCTGCTCCCTCAACTGCCCAGGCCCTAAAGCTGGCCCAATCCACTAGAATTCCTCTGTGATTCTTCACAGCTAGAATGAAATATAGGTGTTGGTATGCAATGTTTTGGTTGCTCCAATATAAAAGCTGAACCTTTTCCCTAAATGATAGCATTATCTTACCTGTCCAGAGAAGACTGCTCCAGTGATGCCTTATTCGGAACTCATGAATGCAAATGTTACCAAGTGCCAGTAACGGCAGCAAATCATTAACTGTCACTCTTGATTTTTTTTTCAGCTAATTATAAGGCAACCTCTTACAGGGATCATTGCAGGGCATCCACTGCTAAGGAGAGAATCAGTGGTACTTATTTCCTTTACTGCACCATTTAACTGACTAGACTGATAGAGACCCAAGTATTTTAACATTGTGCTGCAGCCCTTTGCTGCCGTAACAGCTTCAACATCTCCTGAGGTTCCTCTTGTTTAGGGCATGCTCTGAATCAACAGATCAGTTGTGAACAGCAGGCCGTCAGTATCTTTGCATTTTTTAATAGGACTAGAACATCTTGTAATTATCCATTCTAGGAACAGATTAAGATCAGACCACTACTGATGCAGGAATCCAAATAGTTTCAAACTTTATAAACCTCCCAGTTTTAGTTTAGGCTTGAGGGGCGCCTGTCAGAATTCCACCACAAGGAGTGAGTGATCAGACTCAAAACACATTTAAAATACAAAAAAACGTCTTTGGTTAATGGGAATATTGAAATGTACCTAACCTCCCTTTCCAAACTGGCAGGTACCACGTTACCCATTTCAAACTGGGCAAAGGGCCCCATTTCCTACCACTGTTTAGCACTATGAATCTGTCTGTTAGACTACATTTTCTATATTTCACTGTGAAGCTTTCATAGTGAAATTTGAATTTTTCCCCTTCTACTGAGGGAAGCTGCCCCGCATATACTAGGCATATATTTGGCAAACGCTACTCATGTCGTGCTTTCCATCAGTGTGAAACCCACATGTTGCAATAAAAGACTTTGAAAGACACACGAAATGGTGAACTTCTCAAGGCCAGCCTATTATGAGCAGCAAACAGTCGCTGAGCAGAACCAGCCAATGCCTCCTCCCAGGGCTGGAGGCAGGGGCCTCAGATGTCTATTAGACAACTGACGCCAGTACTAGTACAGTAACTTCACTGGCTCAAGGACAGACAGTGAATCACTGCTAAGCTGACAAAAGATATTCCCTGACACGGAGAGGCTAGATGCCCTACTTTCAATTTTTGTACAAAAGGTCAAAGTTTTTTAAACCTGTCCACAGGGACCCCCAAACCATCCATAAGAGTCCAGTAGGGAGCTGGGAGGTAGCAAAACCTTCTCCTTGAAATGGTGTTTGCGGAAGGCACACAGCATCATCGAAGACCAGAGCTACCTAGGATGCCAGGTGGTATAGAAGCACGGCTGCACGCACTACAAGACTTAAGAATAGTTTCTACCAACAGGCCATTAGACTAACTCCAACACTTAAACATTCCACACTGCACTGTTTGCCAATATAACACAAAACTCTTCACTCTGTCTGCAATGTCAACTGTGTAACCACTAACTGGTACTATGTGCAATTACTGATACTTAGACACATCTCTTTATCCAATGTACAATTACTGATACTTAGACACATCTCTTTATCCAATGTGAAATTACTGATACTTAGACGCATCTCTTTATCCAATGTGCAATTACTGATACTTAGACACATCTCTTTATCCAATGTACAATTACTGATACTTAGACACATCTCTTTATCCAATGTGCAATTACTGATACTTAGACACATCTCTTTATCCAATGTGCAATACTGGCGCTGTACTACACCCACCCCCATGTATACATAAACAATCTCTTATTTGACTTTTTAATTCTCTTTTTCTGATCTTCCAATTTCATTTATTTAAATATCTACTTTTAAACTTCTGTAGGGCTCCAATGCTGAGAGGCTTGTTTCTTCTCTTGTCCAACGCATTTCATTGTAATGTTAACCCTGTGACAAATAAACTTAACTGAAGCATAGACTGTCTGGGAGTCCCTGAGGACCGATTTGAGTAACAGTGATTTACATTATATTAGTGCAAATCACAATAATGACTGAGTCAGCGGCCCAATAAAATCTTAACGTTCAATTAGTTTAAAAACAACAACAAAAAAACTGGAAACATGGCCTTCAGGGATAATGCAGTCAGAAACATGTAAACATAAAATTTCGTCCATTTCCTTTTGCCCGGCCCTGTTTGATCACATTGAATAAATTAATTAGCATTAAGATTTATACGGGAAAATATCGAAATTCACTGTTATTTCGACTTTGACGAGTTTCGATTGGACACATGCGGATGCAGGGGGATACTTCTGAAGCTTCGGATTTCAGTTCCGGAAACAAGAGGGTTCATGTGAGGTTAAAATGAGCGAAATTAAAACTTTAAATTATTATACAAGTACACCACATTACGGCATAAATGAAAAAGACGGACAAATACCAGGAAGGTGGGATTAACAGCACATGCACTAGCTTGGAAACGTGACGTTAGCCAACTGTAACTACAGGTAATAGAATTTAGTCAATAAAGAAAATATCTAATCACATGAACAAAACTGCAGTTACCCAGAACAGCAGGAACCAGAAATTCAATCTACGAACAAGCTCGACTCAAAAAAGGTGTTTTCCTAGACCTCAAACTTCAGCGGCCTCATTAGCACTTAGCTTACAGATGGTTGATCAAGGCCGCGGTATTAAAGCAACAATAGTAATAAATAATAAATTCCTACGTATACGACAGGGGAGGTTAAAATGCTGGTCGTCTGACGTGTATTCAGCAGCATCATGGTAATGTGGATAATAAATGACATTTACCAAACAGGCCTGGCCTGCACACAGCCCCGAACCACCGCAGGAGCCCAGATACAGACTGGCTTGGTAGAATACTAAATAGCCCAAAAACTTCTAAGATAGTTCTCATATTGTTGTCTATCGCAAATGAATGGGCGGGAGGACACGAGCAACCGTTCAGCCAGCAAGCTTGTTGGCCACATTTCCAAAGCCTTAAAGAATACTCCCGTGTGTCTGTTCGCATGCGCTCCATCAGCTCAGCTCATCCCAACCCACTGCGGCTTCATTTCCGATCCTACCGTCTCCTCTCCGTCAATGTCGATCTTGAAAGTGTGTTGCTGAAGGGTTTTCAGAGTAATCTGCATTCTGACTACGACGCTTGGCTTCCCGGGGCTCTCTGACGCGCTCTGGTGCTCTCCTGCCGCTAGCCGCTAGCTCATCACGGCCTACCCACCGACATCATCCTGTGCGCCTTTTTCCTGAGCATAAACAAACCTGAGGCAGCTCACGCCACTACGCATGCGCCGCATGCTCCCGGCATACGTGGCTTCCGAAGAGGAGATCACGACACCGGAAGTGTGCATACATTGTTTTTGGGTACTTCGGTCGGATGGGTTTCTCTGCTCCTCCCTATTTCATTTTTGTTTTCAGACGTAAATATGCTTCTGTGTTTTAGGTAAACTATTCAGTATAAGCATTGACATTACTCTTTGTCCATATAACTACCTGGATATTTACTGAAGACATTTTAGCTAACATATCTGGAAAATTATCTTTTTCGGTTACAAACTCAGTAAGCTTTATCTAGTAATAGTTTTGAGACTCGCTTTGCACACGTCAGACAAGTACACAAGCACATGGGCCAAAGTTCAATTTGAGGTGACATTTGAGTCCTTTCTTAAAGTGTAGAAAGGATTTAAAAGGCTCAAGTCCCAGGGGAACCTTTTCCCACTGCAAAGAGGCCAAAGCCAAAAAAATAATTTCCAGCTTTTAGACAATGTGATGCAAAGGATTGACCTTGAAGGGGTGTGATATGCTAGTGCTGTTCCCATGGCAACCTTTGTAAAAGCTCCACCTATTAGACAATAGAGGGGCATCAAGAGGTGTAAAATATGATTATGTGGGAAGGCTGAAAATAATGAATTCTACAGCATTTCAGATGCTGTGATAAGCCACAATACCATCTACATAGTTCCAGTAGTCTAGATCAACATATGGGTTAACAGCTTACTAAAATATTGGTGAATGTTGGGTTATTGCATAGAGCAAATCTGCACAACAGAGGGACATCAAGAGGTGTAAAACACGATTATGTGGGAATGCTGAATATAATGAATTCTACAGCATTTCAGATGCTGTGATAAGCCAGAAGCCCATCTAGATAGTTCCAGTAGTCTAGATCAACATATGGATTGACAGCTTACTAAAATATTGGCGAATGTTGGGTTATTTCAAAGAGCCAATCTGCAGGTTCGGGTTACTGCTGCCATGTGTTAACAGAATGTGATATCCTTGTCAGGGATGACAACAAAGTTTTTGACAGCATTTCATGATACTGCCATTGAGTTATTTAGTGTGACAGCGAGCTCCCAGCAAAGTGATAGAGAAGAAATACTGCAGCCCTCGTCAGGAGACGTCCATGAGATATTCCGCAATCTAGCAAAAGTTGCAAGAGTCAGAGAAGCAGAAAGAGAGGCAAAAGTACATATCATGGGTGCAGTAGTGATATGAATAGTCATGAAATCTGACAGCAGAGAGAAACTAGCAATGGGGACTTAGTGATTTGTGGTGCTTTAATAACCAGCAAGCTGATTGCATAGGCTTTCAAAGACATTTCATGCAATAGGTTTATGTGAAAGCTAACAAGATAAATGATCTAAGATGTTTGGTGCTGCCCATCTAAAGATCATGTGAGAAGTTTAATTCCTTTACTAAAGCAAAACTCATAACTGTTAACTTGAGTTTGGGGGGAATTGTGTTTTCACAACTGGTTCCTCATTGCATTGCTGAAAATTATTTCTGCACCAGACTACAGATATTAAAATACCACCTTGACTTTTACTGCAACTAATGCTCACGTTCATTAATAAATCCAGAGTAACTGCAAATATCTGGGGTAGGATATTAGCAGCTAGTAACTATGTTCATTTATACTGGAAAGTGTGTAACGGATGGTGTATCTTACTTCCTCCTGACTTCAGTCAAGTCTTAGCTAGTGTGAGATGTGAGGCTACATATATAGGAACACCAGTCGAGTCATCCCCTAATTTGTACATTGCAGTAAGACTCTGCCACAGTCTGCCAGGAAAGGTGCAGCTTATCACTTAGTGACAGATTTGAGTTCTTCTCTCCCTCTGATTTCCTGAAGATTGTACATTGTTGCATCAGGTACAACTATACCCCCCCTTGCCCCCATCCTCTCAAAAATAAAATGAAATCCAGAGTGTAAACCTGCCTGCACAGCTTACTGGAGTGTGAGGATCTAGTAAGATTGTCCTGGTTTGTGGTTACTCAAGGCAATGACGGTTGAATCTAGTCCACACACTTAACCTTAAAAACACAAAGTATGCAGATCCAAGTAAATTAATTTTGTCTAAACGTTTACACATTTAACCAGGTCATTTGAAAAGTCTGTAAATACTCCTTTTTTTATATCTCATTTATACACCATACACATTTTGACTGCAATAGCTTGCTATTTTGAATACTATAGGTCGCCAATGACAATATACTCATAACAGTTGAGGCTGTTTCAGTCTAGAGCAGTTTAATATGACCGTTTAAACTGGATAGCTAGAAGAAAAATTAGGAACAAAATATAAATTTAAAAATATATTAAAGGGAAAAAAGACCCTAAACATAATAACGTTATCAGATCTTTAATAACAAGTTAAAAAAGACAAACAAATTACAATATTTACATAGTATCCAGAATTAAATTGAATAAAAGTGTAAACAACCATTCTAGACAACATTACAATCTGCCTTCAGGAATCTGAATCCCACGGGACAAAAGGCAAGATGCAGGAGCTAAAGAAACTACAGCGAAACTCCAACAATGGTAGGAAGAGTAAAATTAAAACAAAATATATACACATTTTCCAGTGTGTTGTTTTCAATCAAAGGAACTACCAAGAAGGAGCTGCCGTTTGAAAGCTTATTTCTTTAAAATAATTAAAATATATTTTGTAAAAAGGCAAGCATGTCTTATTGGAGGAAATGGGGACTGTCACAAGTCACCAACAGGAAACACCCTCCTGGGTTGCCATATTTACCCCTTCAACGCCATCAAATGTAACAAAAAGGGAAAAGGAACATTTTCTATTTTAGGCAATAAAATAGGATTGAAGTATCCCTTTCTGTTTCTCATGAGCACAAAACTCTAAGGACAGACCGAAAGACATTAGAAGGGTCCTGTCAGACACCAAAGTTTGCACTTGTGTGTATATATCTATAGAGGGGAAACCATGTGTAAACAAGGTTTCAGCTTGGGCGGGAGACAGTCCTAAGTGGAGAGAATTATTTTTACAGTTAAAAAAATGCTTATTGGTCATACTGGTGCTGAAACAAAACATTTTCATAAAGTGCCAAAATACTAAACAATAGTTAATTACTATTAAGGCTTTAGGGTATTTGAGCAGCAGTTTAATCAAACTTTTGACTACTCAGAAATAATGACAAGGCTCAGGAACTTCAGGTTGAAAAAATAATCTCAGGATAAACAATGCAAAAAAAAAAAAAAAAAAAAAAAAAAAAAAAAAACACAGGCAACAACGAATACAGCTACAACATCAAGGTGCTCAGTTCACGTTATATTTTTCCTGTAAATCCCCACATTTTCAACAGCAAAGCTGCAATAGAATCCCAGACGAGTAAGTGTGTAAAGAGATCTGCTCATCACTGAAGCTCTTCGGTCCGAACATTTGCATCCAGATCAGTCTGGCTACAGAGGGGTTGCAGGGGTTGCAGGGCTTGCAGATGTGGCTTCCTGAGGTGAGCACCTTTTTCATTTGTTTCTTTTGGTTTCTGGCGCTAACCTGGAAGCGACACACTAAACAGAAAATCTTCTTTACAATAAAAGTACACAGTCATCACAACTGGGTATTCATACAATCAGAACACTAACCAATGAAGGAATCCCTTTTTGAAAATAATCGAGAACTGGTGTGTGGTACTGCAAATCGGGGGCGTTTCTTAAGTCCACTGAAAGCGCCACATTTTTTGGAAGGGCACAGAAACAAAAACTATATAGAAAAACTCCTCAAAAGAGTGTGCAAAATGTACTAGAAAATTCAGAGGGGGGCCAGTCTAAAAGCTTTGAACTAGAAGCACACAAAAGAGACAACAAGCTTCCCAGGAACATTGCTACAGAATATTAAAACAGGGTCACCAAGACCTCAAACGTGTGGACAATGAATTTGGAAGAAAGTCAAGCCATGCATGTTCGGTCCCAACTGACCTAAACCAGCAGCGGCCATCCACTTAACTTCAGGAACACAGAAAAAACGAAAAGAAGAAAAAAAAAAATGAACAAAAGAGAACCCTTCTGAACAATTAAGCAATTATCACTCCAGTTGGGGATGGCGGTCCGAGTAAATAGTACAGAAGGAAAAACAACAGCAAATGCACAGGCTTTCAATTGAAACAAAACTCAATGTTCCTACTGTACTAACAGACTGAGAATTCAACCTGAACTGCATTACAGTACCACTCACTATCACTATTGGCTACCAATATATTAGTGTTTATCCTCTGGAACCAAGATAATGTCTCATTAGCACTTTAAAAGTAAAAAAATAAAATAAAATATGCATGGTGACCTACAGGAAAGATGCACAGTATCCTGCAACTTCCAATGAGTAAGACTTCAAACTACATTTTCCGACTGATGTAGACTGGCTTTCCTGTGCATCTTTTCATTGCTCAGTTGTTTTAAAGCAGTTGCAGGCTGATTTCCCTGCCACTCCCCCACCCACCCTCACCAGCTTCCAGCCTGAACTCCAGACTCCCCATCTTCAAATACCCATTCATGCTCCTGCCTTCCAGCATCTCTCATGGACAGTTTTTGGTCTCCGTTCTTTCTCCATACTCCACATTTTCAGTACTGGTCATCATCTGGTCTAAAGAAGGACCACTCTCCACCTCCATGCTGTCGTTGCCGATTGGTCTGTCCAGCTTGGCAGTCAGGGATACAAGCCCAGGCTGTGAGGAAGCTTCAGCTACTAAAGAGAGGCCAACCTTCATCCTGCTGTTGGCTACAGTCCTGCAGTTAAAAGACATAGTTGAGAATTGTTCACTACTGGAACCACTTCAGCTCTTCTGTGACACTAGACGCTGGAACCATTTTTACATTTTCAATTTTTATTTTAAAATAAGTAATTTAGGGAACTTAACAGCATAGATTTTTCGTGACTTTTTTTCCGGATCTTTCACAATCACACAATTCACTATATATCAATAGCCACTAGTGTGATGTATGTCAACAATTTATAATCTTTATATTTGTAACATAAGTGGTACCTGAAGCTAGGGGGTGCTGCATCAGCTTAATGTGGACACTATGCACAGAATTGCCTCTAGCAAATTAATTGTTAATGTACTGGAATCTGTACTTTTCAAAAAAAAAAAAAAAAAAAAAAGCATTGACAAGAACAGTCTGGCCAAGGCAGTAATTATTTTGCTGATATGTAAACTAAATTAAAATTTAAGACTACGATGGGTTACTCTCCTGACCTCATTTACCAGACAAACATTTACCAACATAAACTATTTTTTGCACAACCTGTTTTTGCACATTGCACATCTCGTTAACAGTCTTATCTTGTAACTCATATTTATATTGTACCACTTATAGCCTAATCGTATTTTTTGCTGCTACAATGTCAATAATTTGCTCCAGACTAAGTCAAATTTAATCTTTGCTTTTCTTTATTGTTTAAAAACAAATTCAGATGATCTGTCTTACAAATAGTGATTTGTCTGCGAACAAGTGGAACAGGAAAATTCAGCTGAAGAGCAAGAAAGTATGAAGGAAAAAAAGTACACCTAGAGAGAGAGAGAGAGAGGTGAAGAAACAGACTGAGGAGATCACAGGCAGTGTGACATACATGCCATGCCGGAGTACGTGGCGTTCCCATTCGGTGCTGTTGGTGAACGCCCGACCACAGAACTTGCAGGGGAAGCGCTTCTCACTACCCGGAGAGCCAGGAGCGTCTGCATGACAGACATATCATTAGTGCAGAGATTCCTCAGGCACTGGCTCCCTCTCACTGAACACTGTGCTCATCATCATTAACCTTTGGCTTCAGCCTTCTCAGCCTCCTTTAGCTGCCCTTCTCCTTCCTCTTCCTCGTCCTGGTCTTCCTCATCCTCCTCTGTGCTGCTCAGCTTGCCCATCATGGCCTCCAGGTGGTCGAGGTTTACCCGGCCCGCCAGCTCAAAATTACAGATCACCTGTTTAGGAAAATGCCAGGCCTCACACGTTAGTGCATGCAGTGTTGGCTCCAGGCCTGGTACACACCAGGAAAAGACACCTGAATACAGACCTGAACCACTGTTTCTTGCTTACGTTGACAGTCATTAAACTTAGCACACACTTTGTTCAAATCACATCCAACTGAGGAGAGTGTTACCAGAGAGCAGGATCACCCAGCATAAGGCACCCCTAGAATACTTAGGGTTAAGGTCCATGGTCAACCGCCCAACAAAGTTATACTTATACTGATGGCCACAGGACAGAGGCGCCTCTGTCAACAGAGTTACGCTCCACGATTTCAACCCTACCCACAAGAAATATTTTTTGATTTGTTACGTATAAGCAAATCCAAGTAAGGAAGCAAGTAAGGAAATCTTGGGGGTCAAAGAGCAAGGACTGTCAGCCTCTCTGGTGTAATTGGCTTTATGGGCCTTGCTAATGCATCCAGCTGTAATATGATTAGTCAGTCAAGAAATTTGAACCCACAACTTTTGGGACACAGGGCAAAGATGGCAGAAAATGAATTAGAAGTCTAAATCATCTTTTGGTTGCATTACATTAAACAATAGCATAATATTCAGTGACATTTGACTGCATAGACAGGCAGAAATGACTCTTCAGAAAAATACTGTTAGGAGACTGACAGAGTACTAAAAACAGTGTCCAATTAATTTAAGAGATGCAATTAAATAACTGTGGGGAAGTAACTGTTGACAAGTGGGGGGAAGTAAAGATGGAGAGGAAGGACTTGGTCAGAGAGGTAGAAAGAAAAGGAAGAATGATACAAGAGGAGGAAGAAAGGGAAAATTCTGTAAAACATATGCAACATCTATAAGCCTCCATCTTCCTGTGAATAACTATTTGCTCACTGATAGAGTCACCCATGGGTACCCGACGGGTAACCTGAAAGTTTTGATGAAATGGGTGAAAAATATCCTTAAATTTGACTTGGGGATATAGGTGCGGGTGGATTAGGGCACAGGTGGACCATGGTTCTAAATGGCAAACACGTATTTTGAAAAGAAGTAGGCTACAATTTTATATACGTTTGAAAGCATAAAACGCATCCACTCTAACTAATACTTGTTCATAAGCATAATTCATTCCAGATTAAAGTATACATGCTTAAAAATCGAAATAAAGTTTAGATCTGAACTTTAACTACAATGGTCCAAAACTTAAATTCTTGTTTTTCAACCACTCTCATGTAGACAGATGTAGATTACGCCATGACCCAGCTGTTCTTTGGCTTCAGCCTACAGACAGACGGTCTGAGATCCTCCTCTTTTTCTGTGGCATGTAACAGAATTCATGGTCCTTTCAATAACAAAATCTGATTGTCTGTTCATTGAATATCCTTCCTGAAAAATTGAGAACACAAAAGTGAGTCACTGGCCTAGTGATTGTTGAGTCATGGACACCCAGACCCCTAGGATCCCTAGTGACTTCCTAAATTATTCTATGGCTTTGGCAGGGTGCTCACTCCTGGGACAGTTTATTGCTTTTCATTTTAGATCAATGTTGGAGCCAAAGTCCAAATCCAGCCTAAAGCCTTAGGAATGGCTCTTTATCCCTTTCCAAGACTTCTTCCCAGAGGTCTTCATTTCTTTTTGATGTGGAATTATGAGCCTCTAGAACAGGGTTTCCCAATTTCAGTCGTGGAGGGCCAGTTTGCAATTCAGTTTGCAGCTTTCCCTGATTCTCCAGATTTGCAGAGCAGGAACTCTGCTCTAGAACCTGTGTGTTGAAAACTTCATTTTGAAGTTTCGGATCAAAGTTGAACCCTGACTGTTTACTAAAGGAAAACAGATTCAAATTGTCCCTTTATTTGAGCTCAAATTACTAGGGGGAGCAACAGCTTTTCCAGGCTTCATTGTATCTTTGTGTACTTTGCATATCAAACATCTAAAAGCAGTGCCCTACTTCACTGAAATCCTGAAAAACAGCATTAGACATTTAAATAATTCAAAAGATGGGGGGGATTTGACCTTGTGCTCGTCACGCAGGTGGGCCTCCAGTTCCTCAAGCTCCCCACTGTCAAAGAAGCACAGCTGACACTTGTACGGCTTCAGCCCGCCGTGTTTGTTCAGGTGCTCTTTCAGGCTCTCGTCACAGGAGCAGGTGAAGGTGCACTTGTGGCAGCGGAACACGACATCCTGGAGATGCCGCGACAGCTTGGAGCGGGACACCTCCAGTGGCACCACACGCTCCTCTGGAGACAACAAACATGTGACAGAGAGGAGAAGAGGAAAGTCAAAGAACGGATAATCAACTGTCAGCTGAGATGCTTGGGTTGCCTTCTTTCCTTCAGCTGTCAAGCCACCATGGGAAAGAGCCGGTAAAAGAAGCGACCGTAAGCCGGGCTGCAGAGCCAGGCAGCATGTACCTCGGTGCAGGACGATGTGATCAATCATGCTGCTCTTGACTTTGGTGTGATAGAGGCACAGTGGGCAGCGCAGGTCCCTGGGCCCCTCCGCCGCCGATGCCGAGTGGCCCGACTCCACGTGCATGGTGAATGTCGACCTGCATGCGGCACCGACGAGCAACTTCTCACACACAGGAAACAGGCAGTCACTTTGCAAACACTGTCCCCTGACAGCGTGGGGAGCAAGCATTTAAACACCAGTGGGAAAACAAGGTAAGGGATTCTTCAGATATCTAAATGACTTTAGGAGAGAGTAGACTTAAGTAAGGCACAGATCATGTGGGAGGTACAGACAATTTCAAGAAACCTTAAAAAAAAAAAAAAACACACTACAGAAAACGAAGCAAATCCCAAGAACATACAGTTGATGGAAAAATTAAGCTTTGCAATTTGGATTCCTGCATAAATGGCTCCTAAAACGTGATCTAAGGCATAATAATAAATGTACTCTTATTTAACAAACAATACACGTAATTTTACATCATTGCCACGTCTCTATAAAACAAAATGGGGGAAAAAAAAAAATCATGATCACTGATGGAAAAAGTATGCAAACTTATGTTGAGTAACTAGTGCAGCCTCCTTTTTAACATCAACCGAATTCTTCCTGTAGCCGCTGATTAGACCTGCACAGTGGTTTTGGCCCATTCCCCTACAAGAAATTGTTTCAGTTGGTATACATTTTTAGGAAGTCTTGCTTGAATGGCCTCTGTCAGATCATACTGCAGTACTTTGATTTGACTCGGCTCAGGACCGTAACTGCGGCAATTAACTATGTAGTTAACTGTGGAATTTTCCACCCTGTTGATGATTTACTCCTGGTTTTGGATCATTGTCATGTTGCATAACCCAACTTCATTTGAGTTATAGATCACAGACAGAAACGCCAACATTCTGCTGTAGAACCTCCTGATAAAACTTGGAATTAATTGGTCCTTCAATGATTGCAATCTGCCCAGGTGCAGAGTCCGCAAAGCAGTGCCTCAAGCCATTGTTCTATCCATCATCCTTCAGAAAAGGTA
The DNA here is from genome assembly GCA_011763525.2 of Mormyrus iriodes. Classification (NCBI taxonomy): domain Eukaryota; kingdom Metazoa; phylum Chordata; class Actinopteri; order Osteoglossiformes; family Mormyridae; genus Mormyrus; species Mormyrus iriodes. Next base: position 32,123,692 of record JAAGVU020000040.1, read on the forward strand.
TGAGATGAGATTTTTGTGTTGGTTTACAATGTTACATGTCTTTCCAGACTTTATGCTGTGTGCATTTCCCAAAACATTCAACTTGGATCTTATCTGTCCATAGTATATTGTTCCAGTACTGCTGTAGAACATTCAGGTGGTCTATAGCAATGCTATAGACTTGAGATGGACAGCAATGCTTTTCGCTCTTTATTACCCTTGACCACCAGCATTAAATCTTTTTCTTATGTAGACTTCTGAACACAGATTTCAAGCACAAGAGATGCCTGCATATCCTTAGTCGCACACTGTAAAATTGTTTTGTAACCCTTTCTAGGAGTTTTCTACTTTTAACCTCTGAATTGGTTCATATTGCACTAGAACCAAATTACGAAGAGCAGTTTACCAAAAGTGTGTTGTTTTACACTCGCTGCCCAGGTTATTAGGCACACCTGCTCGTTAATGCAAAAGCCTGTTCCTCCAAACAGAGATTCTTACGACTACAACATACTGACAGGGTCAAGAGGTTCAGTTACTGTGCGGCTAAGCATTAGAACAGCTAAGCCGTGTGTTCTGAGCAGATTCTGAACATGGTGTGATTGTTTGCGGCAGACGTGGTGGTTCCAGCATCTCAGAAACAGCCACCTTCCTGGGATTTTCAGTACAATGTCTGGAGTGTACAGGGAATGGTATAATGAACAAAAAACCAGTCAATGACATTTCTGTTGCTGAAAACACATTGCTAATGAGAGGTCAGAGGAGAATGGCCAGACTCATTAAAGCTAACAGGAAGGTCATGAGTGGGGAGAAAAAAAAAATAACAGCCCAGTAAAGCAGTGACGTGCAGAAGGGCTGCTGCTGAACACAAAACAAGTACCTTCAAAGCGGAATTGAAGTCAAAATTGAGTCCTGCTTGATATGAGCTGATTTTACCTAATAAAGTGGATACAGGGTGTATAAGGCAAGACAGGTCAAACCCACACTAGCACTTACAGGAACACCTGATTCCAAATACCCTCTTTACAAGAGTTCGTTATCCTAGAGGTTCACATACGTTTTACACCAATTGATACCACTTTTTCGCAAAAGACATGGCAATTTAAAATGCGTGCTGTGTGTTTAACAAGACTATCTGTATTATGGCCTAGATAAAGATCAGATCACATTTTAGGATCCATTGACACAAATCCAGGTAACATTGCAAAAGTCTAGGTATATGTTGAACATGGACTCACTTATAGCAAGTGAAGAAGGAGCAGTCTTTGCACTTGTAGAGCTTCTTGCCACCATGACGGTCGCGGTAGTGTCTACGCAGGCTCTGCATGTAGCCCGAGCTGAACTCGCAGAATTCACAGGTGAGCACGCCGTCCGCAGGCGTCGGGGTTGGGTTGGGCGCGGCGGCCTGTACAGTCTGCTGGTAGTGGCTGAGCTGCTGTTGCACTTCCTCAGGGTCTACATACGTCGCATCTGTGCAGTGAAGATAGTTCAGGAGAAACTTCATTGCTCTTATCAAATTACAGAAATAGGTCACCCACTCTTTCTGGATATAACTAAAGCAAACCTGGCACGGCTCAAGTAAAGGCAAAGCATTGTATTACTTGGGATCTAAACTCACAACCTCACATGTGCGAGTTTAGAAAATCCCAAACATTCCCTAACATCTGGTTCCACTTCTCAGGCAATTGGGGCATTTATAATATCCCTGGATCACGGGAAATTCTAGACAGCATGGTGCTGACAGTTGGTTGAGGTTGACTCATGTTTTAAAATGTGCACCGTGTATTTTGCTTTTAGGCTGAGGATGGATGTGGAGATTTTTTTATTATATTATATATTTTTATTTATTTTATATATATATATATATATCCCCCCCCCCCAGTATATTCCCTACAATCACTCGTGCTGACATCTAATTTGCAGACCCCAGGTTTTACATTCATTGGCAAATACAGTCAAATTTCAGCAGAGAAACTGTGGATGAGTCCCACATACAATTCCTAGAGGGGAATGAGTATGCCAACTTTCTTGGGTAATTGTACAGTTCGATATTTATTTTTCATTGAGAAAATAGATAACCTTCTGTCCAGTGTTGCAGCAATTTTAACCCCATATAGAGAAAAATTGCGGCCTTCATTGTTTTCGGACATAGAATAAGGTATGATTTTTTTTTTTTAAATCAGTCATTACACGTAAGCTTGGCCAAAAGGCCAGCAGACCCAATGCAAAGAAAAATCGGCACATAGAGAGACTCCTTAGGTCAAAGTAGCAGCAGATGTTTCTTTCTGATGGATGCAATAAGAATTTGCAGATAACAAAGGGAACAAAAAAACAACAAAATCAGACTGTTTATTATTACGAACACTGATCAAATCACACTAGGAGAAAGCAGTGCAGGAACCCATATAATTCCATGAACTTTCTCACAGTTGTATGCCTAAAATAGGAGTAAATATATGGTTTACTCTAAAGTTTTATACATAATCCCACTGGAAAAAAAAATTAGGCCAGCAGGGTTCTTGGAAGAGAGGTAATAAGTGTCACGATCCAGTCTTCTCTCTATATGGGGTTTTAGCCAGAATTCAAACTAATGAAAGATACAGACAATGTCCTTTAATAAGCATCCAGTTGTATAACTATTAACTGAAATCTACAGTATACATCTTATTTTGGTGGGAGACAGGGCGTTGCCATAGTGATAAATATCACTCTTTAGAATATACTCGGTTCAACACTGTGCACAAAACTAGCAAACGAGGCAACCACTGAGGCAAAACGCATAAATAGGGAAAAATCTATAAAATGGGGTGAACAGGGCAGTGAGGACTTATTCGCAACAAAAAAAGAGAGGGATCTCTTAGAGACATTGCAGGGTACTGACCAGTGGGGTCCATAGTGGCGGGGAGCTTCTTGTCCATCTGAGCAGGCCGCTGCGCACGGAGTGTCGACTGAGCGGCGGCACGGAGCTTGGGGAGCGTGAGCACCTCCCCGTGGACCTCCTGAGAATGCTCCTTCAGCTGGCTGATTGTCATGAAGGACTGAGGGCAAGACAAGCACCTGTATGTGTTCTCACCTGGTCAGGAACACAACCAACATGCCTGCATTAGAGAGTTACATCTCTCAGCTAAGGAGATCTTGCCGTATCACACCACCCTGGCCTTTCCAAAGCACCTCTCTTCACCTGCCATATCCCACCATCCAAAATCATGGATACTAGCATTATTAAAGTATGCTGCAAGCCAGATGCTGACAAAACCTTTAAAGGCAAACAAGATTCCACCAAGATTGAGCTCTTCTGGTTCCCTTTAATTAATATGGCAGAGAGAAGCAGAAAACAAGTGATGTAATGCGTATGTATTTAACGGTTTTTCTTGGAGATTTCGAACAGCTTCTAAGCCATAGCCAGTTGCTGCCATCACAAGGTATATTTATAAGGCGTATAAGGGGAAATACAACGAAAAATGACCTGTTCAGAATCTAATATTTCAATGTCCGACCCTAAAAGAAAGCACCATGAAAAATCTTCAGCATCTCACCTCAGCTTAAAAAAAAACAAAAAAAAAAAAACAAATCAACTGTGATATGAGTTGGATATGAACAGAAAACGGAAAGCTTTCATCTACCACTGCAGTCTCTATGGAGAAGTGAATTTTTGGCCTAGCATATAAACTTGGTTTTTGCCTTTCAAAGCTGCTCTTCATATAAATTTTAATATTTTATAATATTAAATGTCGTCTTGCCGATATATCTGTAATGTTGATAAGGCTTTGCTGTGCAATGTCAACAGTACTGTAAAAAGCACTACATAAAAATTGAATCAAACGGGCCCAATCAAATACCCCCTTCATCCTTAATCCGTGCTTTCACTGCAGAGCTGATGTGGCCTGTGAAAAGGCTGACTGTAGAGGTTGGGATATTTAACGTCTTTCCATATCACACTGTTCTCACCTGGGTGGGTTTTGTTCAGGTGGCTTTTGAAACGGCTCAGGTAGGCAGACTTGCAGAGGAAAGGTTTACGGTGCCGATGGTGAGACAGAATGTGCCTTTGGAGGCTGAGGGCAGGCATGGGGCACAAAAGAGAAAGGAGCGTCATTAGCAAAAATCCGGCAGTGCTCAACGTTATGCAGACTCACCTTCCATTCATTTTTCTGCCCATGAAATTAAAACCGCTACCTGCATTTGCAATTTTAAATGTATGACAGTAGTAAGTTCCTCAACATATCACTCGTGGCACGGTAAATCGACAAGACTGTGCTGGATTGGGACAAGATTTGTACAGGAGCCTAACTGCACTTGCAGATCTGAGAGCTAAAGCAACTGGAGAATCATCTTCCCAGTGTAGTCAACATTTAACATGAAATAGTTGTAGCTATACAAAATGTTTGTCAGGCACAAAGCCAAAAACATTGAACTAAACCAACACAACATGCTCATGTAATCAAAAAAAAAGTGGGCAAAAAAGCAATTAAGAATTTGAAAGAATCTGCAGTTTCAAAAGTAAACTGAATACATTTAAATTTACATACTGGCTGTGAAAGCAGATATAGAATAATATATTGCATAAGTCATATTGGAGCACCAAGAGTTAGGAGGAAAAGCTGACACCATTAAACCAACGACAGGGAGCACAGAGGCTCAGCACATAGAGTCATCATCCTTTAGATGCAGGTATAAATGTGCCCTCGGCTGTCGATGTGCTGTGTACATTTTCTTATTACGCCCAAGTTGGTTTCACAGCGGCAATATGATGAGGACTTGTAAAATAAATAATGGCAGAATGCTTTTAGCGAGTTATTATAAATTAAGGGGTGTGTTTGTGTCTCTCTGTGTGTGATTGAGAGAATCGGAACATTACAATGACGGATATCCCAGCCACAGTGGACCGTGCCATTTACCGTAGGCATTTTGGCATATATTCGGGACGAAAGTGGTTACCAAAAACAGTCGGCAAGACAGAAGAACCAAACAAAGAGGCCATCTTGGGGAGACATTCCTTACTTGTGCCTGAAGGGGGAGCTGAATGGGCAGTACTGGCAGATGTACTTGTCTTCCCGCCTGCTCAGGGCTGCCGCCATTGCCGAGTGGCTCCTCTCATGTGATCGCAGGCCCTGCATGGACATGAACACGCGGTCGCACTGGCCACATGCGTGCTTTTCCACCCTCCGCTCGCTGACTGCCACCAGCTCGCCCGACCCATCCTCTGGCTCCGCCATGCCGGGCTTGGTGTCGGTTGCCACGGCAGTGGCCGCCCCAGGCGAAACTGGACTCAACCCGAGGGCGACGGTCTCCACCTCGTCCAAGTCACCATTTGGTTCTCCGTCGACTGGTGCAGACACTGGTATTTCTGGTACTTCATGCTAATAAAAAAGGTGGAAAATAATTGGGAAGGAGTAGTTAACTACATTTATAGCTAAAGGTCTTAGCTGCCAGGATTACTGTTTTTTTGGCAATTACGTACACATCAGTTAGACATGTTTTATGCAACTGTACCATCTACAACTATTACGAGTTCAAGATTCTGCTCATTGACGTAAGGTTCGTGTGAACAGGAAAGAGCGATCCAACCCATTTAGCCAGTTTTCAAACGTCACCTTTTCAGGAACATTTCTCACGGTTTCCACGGGGGTGCGGCTGTAAAATCGAATCAGCCATTGTGCACCTCAGCCCAAGTCATGTTCAAATAATCACTGTCAAGTTGGGGCCTGAGTTTAGCACGTGAATACGCTACATACTCCATCCCTTGGCCACAGTTGGCTGCCATCCTTTCTGGCAGAGCCACCCTTTCTCCTCACCCGGGAAGAATCCCAAAAAAGCATTTCCAGCCCCTCAGAGAGAAACTTTTTTTTCCAGTTTAAGAGAAACTTCATATATCTGGATGAAAGAAAGAAAAAAAAAAAATACAACAACTTGACCTGCTTATGACAACGAAGAAACAAGGCCCCCTAGAGAACCTGCCAGTCCTGCTGTGTGAGAGATGCACCTAATTCATATAAAATCACATCAGGAAAAGATTATTATTCAAGCCACAGCACTTGACTGCAAACTCTTAAAATACCGCATGTACTTTTACCCAGTGCGTTCCTTTAATCACTCCACAGTCTCTCAAAAAAGTCTCTGGACAGTCATGTAGCACTCAGAAAAATTTGGCTTAGCTTGCAGAAACCAGTTTGGCTTCGGTAACAGAAGAACCTCAAATCCCTTGCTCCGCTTCTGTCTGCCAGGCCTTTAGCTCCAGTGAAGAATGGTTAAATCCTCACTGTTACCCACAACCCCAGAGGCAATGGCACCTTCTCCTCACTGGGATTATCACACCCCTCTTCCCACCACAGGACAACAGTCAGAGCCACCAGAAAAACTGAGTAACTTCCAAAAGCCTTTGAGGAAGTTAACCAACTTATGGACGACCATGACAGAATGTCCCAAAATATTTGACACTGCCACCATAATTTTTAAAAACTGGTTTTCAAAGCAAAATTTTAAAATGGCTGCCATTACCCATTATCATGTGCAAATGCTTAATCTGTGATATTCAACACTGCTTCCTAGAATAAGTCTAGACAGAGAAATGGAAATATAACCGGAACTGCAATGTGTGTTTTGTCAGGCATGTAAGCAATAAGATGTGTACATAGAGGAGAAGAATAATTTACTGAGCACTGTCACATTAATCACAAAGGAAAAAAAGTACAGAAAGCAAAGAACGTTTCTGGGTTCTCTTTGGAACGATTAGCCGGCACTTCATGAAACAACCAAAACACCACAAAAAATAAGCACCTTGCAGCTCCACTACAAAATAGTGGGCACCAGATAACCTTCATAGGCTCTGATATTGTTTATATTCATCTGAAATTGTCACCTGAAGCCATGTTGAACAGTAACAACCACAACCACAGTGACTGGCATGTTTTCAGGCCTGATAATCTGACCTCGCATATCCTGGGGATAAGTCACTGGACACTCCTGCAGTTTGATGCAGTGACACCCCTCACCTTTACATGGCCTGCCTTGGTCTCTCCATACTGGACATGCTTCCTCAGGTGGTTGCAGATGGCCCTGAGTGTAGGGTGGACTTCCACACAAAAGTTGCACCTGTATCCTATTGGGACATTACTGGCATGGTTCTCCAGCTATGGGAAAGAAAATTGAAGATCAAAAATTAAATCCAAATGTGACTTTTCAATTGCACATGCCTCATCAGCACCAAAGCAGATTGTTTGCAAGAAGTATTGCATCAACTAAATTCTTACTCAAAGTCATGATCATCATCAGATAGGGTCATGTACAGGGTTTTTATATTTTAAGGTACCTTTTCTGGGGTGCTGTCCAGCTGTCCGGCTCCCTTCTGCTTGTTAAAGAGCTGTTTCCTCCTCTCTTGACGTTCCACTCGCTTTCGGATATCGTCATTATGGTTGGATAAGTGGGTACTGAGTTCTGGAAGGCTGAGGAACTTGAGGTCACATCGGGCACACTGGTAGCTGTCAGCGCCATTTCCCATGGGGCCAGCCAGGGTGGCAAAGTCTCGCTTCAGGTCCTTGCTATGATGCTCGGTGTAGTGCATGCACAGCAGCTCGGCCGTATTGAACGACAGCTTGAAGCACCTGCTGCATTTGAACGGCAGCCTCTCTGAGTCGTCCTCCTGTTCTGTAACGCAGCGCTTCTCGGTCTCCCCCTTTTCTTCAACCTCAGCAGGATTCTCAGGTTCCTTGCCGTACACTATAGTGAAGTAGCGCCCAAGCTTACTAGAATGCTGCTTTTTGGGAAAGACGCCAGGATGGCGCTTGATGTAATGGGAGACTATGCTCTTTCTGCTGAAAGCCTGAAAAGAACAGAGGGAGCATTTCCTCTTTTCCACGGCGACTCTGAGCTCCTCACTCAACATGGGGCCTTGCTCTTCAGCTGCAGGCACCACCACTTTACTGGGCTTCTCTGTGGTGGTCTTAGACGCAGCCAAGCAGTGAGTGTAGTATGCGTCAATGTGATGTCGCTTTTGGTAGTGTGCTGCGAGGCCTTTGCGAATGGGGTTTGTATATGAGCAGAGGGCACACTTAAAGACATTGTTCTTACCCTCAGGTTGTGCCCGGACATTGTTGTGTTTAATGCGATAATGGCGTGCTATACCTTTCCTGGTAGAGCAGAAATACTTGCAAAGCTGACATCTAAATGATTGCTTTTCACCTTTGTCAACTGAAAATTCAGAGAATACAGCGTGAAAATCGGTAGCATCTTCCACATCTGCAAGACTACTTTCACCATGCGTTTCATCCATAGTGCTAGAAAGATCTGCAAACGATGGCTTGAACATATCTGAAGCTGGTTGATTGTGATATTTCTCATAGTGAATCTTCAGTTTTTCTAATGTTCCATGAGTATATGGACACATTTTGCACCGATAAGCACCAAACCCCTGCCTCTGTGATTTGTACTTTTCTTCCCCTTCATTGACATCTACAACTTCTTCGATGTCATCTGCGAAATCCTCAGCAGTAACCTTAACTTGAGGATGCCTCTTCTGGTAATGAGTCAGCACCCCATGTATACGAGAGTTCACATACGGACAGTGCCGACACTTGTAAACCGAACTAGGATTGATGTCAGTTTCCTGTGCAAAATCAGCTGCCTTTACTTTCATGCCAGGGTGCTTTTTGCCATAATGAGTTAGGAGACCATGAAGGCTGTTGTACTCTGAGAAACAAACAGTGCATTGATATGGGTTATTTGAAATTGATGTGCTGGGAAATGACTGATGGGAGACAATTTTTGTCAGCTGCCCCGAGATATCCAATGACGGATCTTGGCCCGGCTCACAGGCATGACTGTTAAACTGGCTGGAAATAATGGAGAGATCTTCTTTTGCAGAAGTTTGACTCTTTTCGGAGGAAAGGTTACCTCTGATGATATCAAGTAGTACAGAGTCATCACCTTTGACAGCCCAAGGGTGAACAGCCTGATAGTGGTTGGTGATGTCCCAGATGGAACAGGCTTGAAAGGCACAATCTTTGCATTGGTAATGCTTCGAGTCAGCATTTCCCACTGACTGAGAGGCTGAGGTGTTGGGTCCTGCCCATAATTTGGTGGCCATGTACGTGTAATCCACATTGTGCTCAGGGTGACGCTTTTGGTAATGCATGAGAAGTCCATTTGGTTCTGGATGGAAATAGATGCACCACTCACAGTGGTACCCAGCCTCCAATATGCCATCTTGATAAGCCCAGTGCAAAATCGCCATGGCTGTAGCTTTCACTGTTGGGTGGTCCTTCTTTAAATGTTTCTTTAGAGCGTATACATAAGGAGATGTGTAAGTGCAGTGTCTGCACTTTAAGGCCCGAAGTGGCCTCGTCACTTCAGAATCAGGAATGGCAGCAGGGACAGATGAATTATTGGACTGAGCCCTTTCTCGCTGACTGCGCACTACAGCAGTATGTCTCCGAACCAGATCAGCATTTGCTTTCACGTCTCTGTGTTTTTTCTGGTAATGGATCAAGACTCCTTTCACAGTTTGGTTCCCATAGTCACAATGCTGACAAAAATACAGCATTTCCACCTCTCCTTTGTCACCACCAGACTTGCTATGGGATGAATTATCTATCCCATTATTGCTGATTGATTTCAAGAATTGTTTTGGTGGTGCTATCTGTAACTCTTCCATTAACTTCATTAAACCAGAGGTAGGGGGAGCATGCTTGATATATTTTGCAGTTACCTTTATTTCTGGATGCCTCTTTTGATAATGGACAAGCACTCCCACAACTGACCGGTTACTGTACACACAGTGTTTGCAGTAGTAAACATCTTCATCCATCCCCACAGGAATCACATTTGACGTCTTCAAGGAGTTAGAGGCGCTCGCATCAGGTATGTCATTATTTGAAGCTTGAGCCCTATCTACAGAGACAATCCTCATTGTTTTCTGGATACGAAAGTACGATGCCTTCTGCTCTGGATGCTTTTTCTGGTAATGAACCAGGACAGAATGCATGTTTGGACTGGCAAAAGAGCAGATGTCACAGTCGTAGACCACTACATTGTTAACCACAGATTCTTTCATGACTTCCGTCTCTGTGTAGTACTCTTGACTTCTGGAGCTCTTGTGGATTGGACTAAATTGCACAGAAGATCTGGATCCACTTGAAGAATTGCTGAAGTTCTTGGGACCAGAGTTTAAGATCTCCCTCAGTGTCTGTGACTCAGTGGAATCTTTGTGACGTGGCTCAACAACATAGCTGGAAAAAATCATGGCATTGTTTATTTTCACCGTAGGGTGCATTCTTTGATAATGTGGCATCAAACTTCGCACATTTGGGCTGGTGTACAGGCAGAAACGACACTTATATACCAGATCCGGCTGATTGAAATTTAGCACATTGATGGCTTCAGGGTGATGCTCCATGTAGTGCTGATTAAGATCATCAAAGGCTGTATACTCTACAAAGCACTCCAAACACCGAAAAACTGCACTCTGATCTTCAGGATCTAAAATGTATCGGAAATTAAACTTGATATATGGGTGCATTCTTTGATAATGAGTGCTGACACTGCGTGCTGATTTGTTTTGATACTCACAATGTTTGCAATAAAATAGGGTGGCTGTGTCATCACTGTAATCACTGCTATGCCGAAAAGTCTCCCCTCCACCGTCTTTTTCGGCTTGATCCTGCAAGCTTTTAGACCCAACCGAAGAGGCATACTCATTTTCATTGTCATCATCATCTGAAATAGTCAACTGAATCAATGTGTTGCTAGACTTCAGCTTCTCATGAAGGAAGAGTTTCCGTTTTCCATCCTCATGCATCTCCTTTGTCTCTCTGGAGTACTTCCGACGTGGCCGAGAGATGCAGCGTTTTTTTGACTGTTGCGTGACTTCAACATCATCTTTGTCTTCATCCGTTTCATGTTCACCATTCTCCTCCTCTTCTTCATCATCATCTATCTCCTCTAGGTTAATAACGGTGTCCTCTTTTTGTGAGCTTTGGCTGATTTTACTCTGCAAATTGTTTGCAATTTCATCTATTCTGGTTCTCTTCTTAACCGGAGATAAATCAAGGGGTGAGTCATTAATAGATTTCCTTGCAGTCTTATTGACTACAAGCTTTTTTGACGAAAATCCAAGAATGGATGTTTGGGTCTTCTTCACATAGCTTGGAGAACTATAGATTTCATGTTCCAGCTGCTCATTCGGTGAGCCATCAAGAGTATCTGCCTTTATGTTGTCACAGTAAGAGTGTTTGTGTTGTTGGTGAACTCGAAGTCCTTTCAGTGTCATTGTGGAGAAGCTGCAGAGGGAGCAGTGATAGGACTTCTCTGGATCAATTTCCACCATTGCACAGGATTTTTTGCTAGAGACTTTGGTGCTGACACTTCCCCCATTCATTGGATCTTCATCTTTAATGTACAGACTGTCATCCATGCTTTCCCATTCAGAGGATTTCTCCGCATGACACTGCTTATGAGTGCCAAGTCTGAGTGGATTAGTGCATATGAAAGGACATTTGTCACATTTGTATAGAGTCTTCTTGCCAGAGAGATGGATTTTTTCAATGTGACGAGAAATGCTCTGACGATGCACAGTCAAGAAAGAACAAAACGGACACTGGAATCTGTTCATATGCCTTTTGAATGGTATTCCCTTTGTTTCAAGCATCTTATACTCCTCCTCAGACAGCAGCTGCTTTTTAGAATCATCAGATAAAAGAGCAAGAGCATCATCCACATCTTCTGCTTCATCGTCTGAGCTACTTCTGGAATCACCCTGTATACTGCTCGTCTCAAAGTCCACTCCTGAATTAGATGCCTCAGATATAAATGTTGGTCTCTCTGACAAACTAGAGCTCCCTGTACTGTTAGGTACCTTAGATTTCATCTGAGAATACTCATAAGATGAAAAATCATCCACTTTTCCAGGGGTGGCCCAATGTACTGCACTTTCAGAGGAGCCCATCAAGCCAGTGTTAACAGATGATGCCTCTTTACCATTCAAGCTACTGGGTGGCAATCCAGAATTAGGGCTACTACTGGGAGAATGAAGTGAGCTGGTTTTGGAAGAATCGATACTAGCATCCCCATCTTGCTGCTGAATTGACGAAATTACCTTAACCATATTACGGTGCTTTTTCATCATGTGATCACACCAGCGCTCTCGACGAAGTGTCTGGTATCCACACCACTCACAGGAAAAGTTTCCCCTGGACTTTGTAAGAGGTTTGACCATTGATTCCAAAATACTACGTTGTACTACCTCCTCTGGTAGTTCCAAACTAGTTTCCTGGGTAGACAGCATAACCGAATTTGTGGGTAATTCATTACTGGTAGAGTCCAAAAGGTTATATTTATGAAACATCTTTTGGTGTTTCAAAATCCGAGCACGTCGAGGAGATTTGTATGTGCAGTACTGGCAGGAGAACACCTTTCTCATACCTTCATGCATGAGAATGCTGTAGCTAGTTTGCCTAGAGGTTTGTGGGGGTGATGAATTACCCTCAGATGCCGCACTGACAACTGCATGTACTCTCCTGGTATGGTCGTTAAGGAGTGATTTTGATCTAAAGTAACGTACACAAAATTTGCATTGGAAAAACTGAGTTGTAGACCTAGAGGGCTGGTTCACTGATCGTTTATGAGTAGTCTGTGATGAACCAGTAAAAGGTTCAGGGTCCAGGTCCAAGGAACGGAGCTCTGAGAAAAAACAGACATATATTATCTCTCAACACAATCATAGTAGCTCTAGCTCGGTTGGGAGATTAACAGAAGTTACACATTTTCAGTTGACTTGGGAAGTTGCATAAAGTATACTGGCACCTCAGTGCACTATTTTGCAAGTTAAGGTCTTTAATAAAAACGGCAAAGAAAACGACCGCGATAAAACTACAGGCATGCTCCTTATTCCACATTGTGTAGTTTAGCTTACAAGCTAACATCAAAGCAAAAAAATAATAAAGAACGGTATTATATACTGGAATGGTTCAATTTTGTCAAACAAATACATGAAACAACCAAAGCGCTAAACATAAATGCCGATAAAGGTTAAAAAAAATAATAATTCTTATAATACTTGGTCATTGGATTGGTTAACGCTTCTCTGGGTAATATGAAAAACGTTGTCTTAGATCAAAAAAAAAAAAAGCAACAAACTTAGCTTTCTACCATTAGTTAATCAGCCACCAACAGAATGACCTGACTAAACATCCCTGTCTTCAAGTATATTTGCAAACGAATATTAGTTTCTTCCAGATAAAATATATATTTTTAAACACTTTTTTTCATTTGGCTAGCCTTTTTTTATTCACAAAAATTTATGAATGGGTATTTTGTATTTACAATTAAACACACATTTTTAAAACGCATTTATGGAAATACATTTGCTATATATTTTACCCATTCCTGAGCAATATCAACCAGTCCGATGAGATAATACCGGCTTGCTCGTCCTCTTCTGTTTGGTGGAGCGAGTTGAGAGAGTCGGACCCAGAATGCTCTGGGCTCTTGTCTCCGACCGCCGTGGGTTGCAAGAAGGCTGTGTGAACATCCTGGATGTGTGCCTTGAGGTCATCATACGAATCAGCCCGGAAATGGCAGCCATCACACTGTAGAACTTCCATCACTCCAGACTTCCACAGAAAACTGCCATGGACAAAGACGACAAAGGTTCACTAAAGATGAATTCCAGAAATACAGAGGTCTAAAGATTTTCCAAAAGAAAATCAACACTACCATCAATGAATTGGGACTCTGAAATTGTGATCTTTAAGAGACAGGTATCTACAGGCTTCATTTTTAGCCTTGTCCCGTGACTTGTGTGCCCTGGGGCAGGCTCCAGACTCACCCTAACCCTGTACTTTAGGAATAGCTTAAACAATCGTCATTCATTACAAGGTTCTTCCCCAAATATTCAGAACTAAGAACTAACGTTACAGATCATGTGGTCTTAGGTGCGTTTCAATTATCTGTACTAGATACAAGAAAACATTTTGACTAAAAAGAATAAAACAAAAACATGAGCATTAATTTTTGGTTTATTCTAGCACCTTTAAACACTCCACAGCTTAGTTACATCAGAAAATGCAGCCTAGGTTTTTCAGGACTTCGAAATTAAGACAGGCTGCAAGTGTCAAAAGTTAGTCATCAGGGTCCCTAGAAAAAAAAAATGGTACCATCCAAATGCAGAAGGTAAATGGAGATACCAGACTTGAATCTTAGATAATCTGTTGTGTAGCATACATAAGTGTGGTCAAAAGGTTCAGTATCAAATGTCATACGCAAAGAACTTCAGCAAAACTATACGGGCAGACTGCGATGATATTTCATTACACTATGTAACACAAATTTTGTTCCTGGACAATACATGTTATTTCTTAATTGCTTATGTTGTAAAGTATAGAAAATGGCCATTATTCCCTTTAAACTTTGCTTTTGTGACCTGGATAATGAAATTTAGAA